>JAQPZY010001654.1:4697500-5297500 GCA_029931535.1 Margaritifera margaritifera
TAGAAACAAGAAAATTGTATCGCATGCAGCCATGGGTGCAAAAGGAGCTTGGTGGATTTTTGACCATGGCTTGTGATGATATCATAGAGCATAGCTTCAGTGATGCAACATACTAAGGAAAAGTAATTAGTGTTTTGCTAGGATTTCCCCAGTGGTACAATGTGGTACAGTGGTTCCCCTCTTGTAAGGCCCCCCTCACCAGCGTCCACCTCCGCTACATGGCCAGTTTTCTCAGAACCGACAAGTTTGTGTACAAAAGTATCCATCGTTGTCAGCCACCCCTCTGTTGTGGCATGCAGCCAGCATATTAGTCCAAAAATGTCAAATTTACTCCTCACAAGTGGCCACATTTTATCTAATACGTGTTTAAAACCAATATTTAATTCATATGGTAAGGTAAGTAATCCAATTATCTTTTCCAACATCTGTTTCCAGTTATCAGGTTTTTGTTACTGAGATAATTGCTGGCTGAAGTACATTATAACATATACCACTATGGTTTACAGGAAATGGGCTCAACAGTGTTGTGATAGGGTTTTGGGCTTCACACAGCTGCAGAGTTCTTCTCTTTGATGATTATGATGGGACGTAATTGTCAAGATCATAAATTGGTCAACATAGGCTAAATATAGATTTTGTTGATTCACACGCAAAGAGAAATGAGCCTTTAACAAAACATGGTACCAGGCAAAGACTGAAAAATCACGTGACATTCCATGTATCATTTCATTTATAAACAAGTCATTTTGTCTACTGTATATGAGTTTCGTCTGCATGATTAAATTGCAGTACATTTAGCAACATAGGAAAAAGTAATTACAAAAGTTTAACATGTCATCATGTAAACAGAAAATTCTTACTTTAGAAGAAAAAGTAAAAGTTATTCTACTCAATGACAGTGTGGAGAGTTCAAGAGTTCTTGCCAAAAAATTTATGTTGGAAAGACTCAAATAAAACAAAATCGTAACTGATAAGGAGAATATTCTGCAGCAGTGGGAAAATTGAACTAAGAATGATGATAATTCTAAATGCCAAGTTCTGTTTGTACCAAGATATAGATGACAAGGTTTTTGAATGGTTTTGCACTCAGCGTGCCAAGAACATCCCACTCTGAGGTCAATTGATTCAAGAAAAGGCAACAATTTTATCAGTTGAAATGAGAAAAATATTTCACGCTCAAGAATTAAGAACTATTAATGTATGTTCGCTTGAAATAAGTCTATTCTTAAGACAAGAAGAACCTTTTGATAATTAATGTTACTTTTTGATAATTAATGTTACTTTTTAATGAAGATATTAAATGTTTTGAAGTTACATGTAGCTTTCTTACTTCATACACATACATATACTTCTCACAAATATAGTCCCCCTCTGGAAAGGCCACCCCTCTTATAAGCCCACTTTGAAAATGACCAAACAGTATCTGCTATCTGCTTACAATTTATTGGAGGATTACAGAAGAGGTGATCCAAATATTAAAGTAAAATATCATTTGAAGTCCTGCTTTGTGCATTTTATATATGTATGAATAATTGGAATTGACAGTGCTTTTGGAATTTGTTACTTCATTTAGAATAATGATTCCTTGATTAGTCTACTTAGGTTAGATATTTAAAATCCAGAACAATGTGAAGTGTCTAATTAGGTATGAGTTATGAAGTGTCTAATTAGGTATGAGTTATGAAGTGTCAAATTAGGTATGAGTTATGAAGTGTCAAATTAGGTATGAGTAAACAATTAACCTTGTTTGTTTTCTTTTCATATTTCTCAGTTTGGGTTTTTTACTTTTCTTGCTTTTGATTTACTTTTGTTGTCTGCCTGACAGTACTTCACAAGCATTTTGAAATTTTTATATATTTTGTCCATGCATTGCACAAGAGCATATCTACCAGTAAAATTGTCTTATTTAGTTTCATCTAGAAAGAGTTTATGCTATACCCCAGTGTCTCCATTATCTACCATATATACTCACGTATAATCCGGGTCCAAATGCAAACAACATGGACCCTGATCTGAGGTTGCATAATGCGCCACCAGATCAGAGTCTATGTTGTTTGTTCTACTGATTAGTCCTTACAAACTGCATAGACCTGGACCTGCCAGCACATTATGCAATGGCAGATCTGGGTCTAAGCAGTTTGCAGTTGGTATGTGCTTATTCGCGAGTAATACAGTGTTTATAAAGTTTATTTTTTTGTATAGGAAACACTGCATGAGGCAAGCTTTATATATTGATAAGTTTTTGTCACAGTTAGTCGTACAGTTAGTCGTTGAATAATTTTCAAGCTTATTAATGAGTAACTTCTGTAAATTGTTGTTATTTTTTAATTTTGTTATTACTATCACTGTCTTATAACTCATATTCACTCCATGGACATTGTCTGGCATAGTAATTTATCAATTCTCAATAGATCAAAGTTTTATTCTCTCTTGGACTTCTGAAAATTAGGAAACACTGATCCAATTAAGCTTTTCTCTAGGTGAAAGTACCGTATATACTCACTTATAAACAGAGTCCAAATGCAAACAACATAGACCCTGATCTGCCATCACATAATGCACCAGCAGATCAGGGTCTATGTTGTTTGTTCTACTGATTAGTCCTTACAAACTACATAGACCAAGATCTGCCAGCGCATTATCAGATTATACGTGAGTATATACGGTATCAGATTATACGGTATGTTAACTGTTTAACAGACTTTTTCAAGTTAACAGTTTGCATGAAAATAATAAAATTATGTACTCATTATGAATTTATTTTAAATGAATTTAAATTTATAACAAAGTAGAACAACAGTTTTATAAAGCAAGTCCTTCACATTTTAAATGTCTACTTTGGAATTTATGTAACTTGATATTCTTTTCAAATTTATTAAAATTATAAAAAAATTTGGCAATGGACAATAAAGCTAATTTTTTAAAATGGCATACATATATATATATACACATTGTATAATAAAATGTATTTAATTTTTAATAATTCAGACAATTCAGTACTTAGGTTTGAATAATTTGCTTAGAAATAAATTCATGAACAGCTCATAAGAGTGTTATAATTAGATTTTATTTCTTCTTTATTTTCATCTTTTCAGTTCAAGTTTTTTAATTTTCTTATATTTCCTAAACCCCTTGTGTCACAAGGATTCACATAGCGGGTTTGGATCATTAAAGAGACAAAGACTAGTTATCAGAATAACAGATGTATATATACCATATTTTTCAGCGTATAAGTCGATACTTTTTCACCTGGAAGTCTGGGTTTTGTCTTATTCTCCAAATTGACTTATATATGGATTATGTTATTGAAATTGCTTTAAGTACCAATAGTATGATGATTTTGAGATGTAATCAGCAAAATTGAAAACAGGTCACATAGCTGGACCAAATCTTGTTCAGTTACCATGTTAATAAATTGTTATAAACTAATATGACGGCTTTTATATTCTAATTTTTATAATTATTTTGTATGCATTTGTATGTGCCTGTATTTTCTGATTTCACCAGCATGAAATAAAAGAAAACAATTAAAGAGTTCACAATTCACAGGCCAAGTAGTACTTATGGTCTCTACTTTGTAGTGTACTGTACTTACGCAAAGTATATCGTTTGTTCCTAAAACAAAAATATATTTTGCATTATTTTTTTATTTTTTTTTACCATACCTCATTTTTTCCTGATCACATTTTAGCCATAGGTCCAAATTTGATTTACCAATATTTTATTTGATGCATTTGAGTGATTACCAGTACATCTTTTTCATTGATATAATTGATCCAACAAAGGGATGTAATCCATATTAACTTGCCTCAGTATGGAAGAAAATGTGAACCCCATATGTCAGTGAATTTGAAACCATGCAAAATGTGAACTAGAGATATAAAAAATGAAAATGTGGATACAATTTTGCATTTACTCATGCTGAAATATCTCTGTACCACTTAAACGTGTATACAACAGACATACTTGTGGAGTTTGGTTCTTTAATTCTAAGCGACAAAGTACACTGCAAACGAAACTGGGAAAAAGCATGTTAGCATCGGTGACTGCAATTTCCCAATTCATTTGGAACAGCATATAGTGATACCATTAATATTCATGAACCAGGAAGTTACTAGCAAAAAAGACAAAGCCAAGGTCTTGATCTGGCTTCATCTTATACTCCACATTGACTTATATATGGATGAAAAATTGAACATTTACAAAATTAGCAAATTCGACTTATACTCCACATCAACTTATAGGCCAAAAAATATGTACACACACACACACACACACACACACACACATGTGTATATATTTATATATATATTGTAATGGCAGAACTCGTTATTGATAATACTACATCAGAGTACAACACCAGGGATGAGTATACTTCTTACCTATTGACTGAGGAGATTGCAGGAAACTCAAACACTTGATTTCTCTTTAGCCATAGCACAAAATAATTCTTTTAATTAACTACTTTTCCCCTGGAGATCCTTTCATTTTTGCCTAAAATGGAAGTTGGAAACGCATTTTTTGGCATTACATCTGATTGCATCCAAACACATCTCTTTCTGAGAGATTTTCATTTTTGCTGGATGCTTAGGTGTATAAAAGACGTTGTTTTCAATTGGCTATTTCGCCTGCACATGTGCAGAAGGGTGACAATTTATACTTTTTTTTTTGCTTATTGACCCACAATTTTTATGTCCTGGTTCCTTTTTTAGTCCAAATCTCAAACTTATCCTAAAAAAAATGTCTAAAATCCAGACACAAACTCTGGTTCTGGAACAGGTAATTTTTGACCTACAAAAAAATCTGGTCTTCAATATTTTTTATTTTCTTGCTGTATATTTTAACATGAGTAGAAAAGTGTGCATTATTTGGTATCATTGTAGAACTACAGCTTTCTCCATTTCTGTAATACCACCCGCTTTGTTGTATCATGAATGATGTTGACATTACAGAGCTTAGAACTCGGGTACGACCTCATGACGCAGCATGCAGGGATAATGAGTTAAGAAACACATCAATAAAGTTGTAGACCATTATCATAAAAGTCTTCTTCTTGTCTTCATACAATGCCAAAATATTATAATCTCGATGTACAGGTCTGTATACAATAATTTCACACAAGGCCATGGTAAATATTAGTACCCTATTATTTCACTATATTAATACATGTACCACTTTTGAAGAATGAAAATTATATAAGATTTACTATGTTTGGATTCAGTTGCAATAAAGTTTACTACGAAAGAATAATACAACATGATTGTAATTTGTTAAGTGTAAAATCTGCAAGGAGAACACTTGCTTGACTTTACACTTCAGCTATGTCAAAATATCTAAAATGAGGTGGGAAGGGTCAGAGGAAACTCAGACTAATTGCTATTAAATAATGCAAATTATCTTGTGCGCGTAACAGACATGAAGTATAATATTATTCTGTTAACAGATTTTAAACTGTTCTATTCAGTTCACAGATATGGAATTGTGAGACTTATGCTGACAACATGAAATTACGAAACTACCGTATGTACTTGCGTATAAGCTTACACCAACTGCAAACTGCATAGACCCAGATCTGCTGTTGCATTATGCGCCGGCAGATCTGGGTCTATGCAGTTTGTAAGGACTAATCAGTAGAACAAACAACATAGACGCTGATCTGCCTGTGCATTATGCAAACGCAGATCAGGGTCTATGTTGTTTGCATTTGGACCTGGATTATATGTGAGTATATATGGTATGCTGTTTATAAAATCGACATGAATTATGAAATTGTGCTGTTCACATGATCATGAAGATATGAAATTATGATATTATACTGTATATACATTATAATAGACATGAGATTATGAAATTATAGTATTATGCTATTCATATAACAGTAATGAAAGTATGAAATTGTGCTGTTCACATAACAGACATAAGATCATGAAATTACACCATTTATATGACAGACATGAGATTATGAAATTACACTGTTTATATAACAGACATGAGATTATGAAATTATACTGTTATATAACAGACATGAGATTATGAAATTACACTGTTTATATAATGGACATGAGATTATGAAATTACACTGTTATATAACAGACATGAGATTATGAAATTACACTGTTATATAACAGACATAAGATCATGAAATTACACTTATATAACAGATATAAGATCATGAAATTACAGTTATATAACAGACATAAGATCATGAAATTACACTGTTATATAACAGACATAAGATCATAAAATTACACAATTTATATGACAGACATGAGATGATGCAATTACACTGTTTATATAACAGACATGAGATTATGAAATTACACTGTTATATAACAGACATAAGATCATGAAATTACACTTTTATATAACAGAATGAGATGATGAAATTACACTGTTATATAACAGACATGAGATGATGAAATTACACTGTTATATAACAGACATGAGATTATGAAATTACACTGTTATATAACAGACATGAGATGATGAAATTACACTGTTATATAACAGACATGAGATTATGAAATTACACTGTTATATAACAGACATGAGATGATGAAATTACACTGTTATATAACAGACATGAGATCATGAAATTACACTTATATAACAGACATAAGATTATGAAATTACACTGTTTATATAATGGACATGAAGGTGCCCTAGTGCTCTGTAACAGGGTATTACACAAGGAATGAACCCATATATAGCTTTCATTGCCATCTGCCAAAGAACTCTGTCAGAGTCATACTCCCATGCTGATGAAGCCTGGAGCATGTCCTCAATATGTTGACTCCTCAGATCCTCAATATGTTGACTCCTCAGATCACATGATGCTGAACTGGGTCACAAATGACTTCCATGCAGCCTACAACTGGTTCTGCAGCTGTAAGTACATTACAAGTGACCCATATAATACATGAGCTAGAAACTTTTAGCATGTTATGGTACAAAATGCCACTATGCATGTTATATATGCATGCACAGGAAAAGACCTAGTTAAACATATAAAGTGTTCTGCATTAAGAACAACAGTACGGAATGACATGGTAACCAAGTTCATACATACATCTACCTGGAACAAGAATAATCACACAAGATTATAAGAAGCTAGAAAACCTTCTCATCCTTTACTATATACAACATTCATAATTCCAACGAGCTTGTCATTTAGTGAAACAAAATTCTCTATCAAACACAGTTGCTAGAAATAAAAGAGGAATGGATATGATTATTACATACCTCTACCGCTAAAAGATAACTATCATACAAAGAAGAGAGCATTGTGATAAGGCTTCAAGCTAACACTGAACAAATTCAGTCACTGAATTCAGGTACATGGCAGGAACCACAGATGGAAAACATGAGGTAAGTGAGTTCCTACTGCCAACACTTTGTTTGAGTCACAGTAAGTTGGTTGACAAATAAGTAAAGCTAAAGATGTCACAATTGTCCAACAGAACTAAAACATCCATAATGTGTAATGCAGTACATGGCAACAGGACTAAAACATACACAATGTATAATGCAGTACATGACAACAGAACTAAAACATACACAATGTGTAATGCAGTACATGGCAACAGAACTAAAACATCCATAACGTGTAATACAGTACATGGCAACAGGACTAAAACATACACAATGTGAAATGCAGTACATGGCAACATAACTAAAACATACACAATGTGTAATGCAGTACATGGCAACAGGATGAAAACATACACAGTGTGTAATGCAGTACATGGCAACAGGACTAAAACATACACAGTGTGTAATGCAGTACATGGCAACAGAACTAAAACATCCATAACATGTAATACATACATGGCAACAGGATGAAAACATGCACAGTGTGTAATGCAGTACATGGCAACAGGACTAAAACATACAAAATGTGTAATGCAGTACATGGCAACAGGACCTAAACATACACAATGTGTAATGCAGTACATGGCAACAGAACTTAAACATACACAATGTGTAATGCAGTACTTGGCAACAGGACTTAAACAGACACAATGTGTAATACAGTACATGGCAACAGAACTCAAACATCCATAATGTGTAATGCAGTACATGGCAACATGACTAAAACATACACAGTGTGTAATACAGTACATGGCAACATATCTAAAACATACACAATGTGTAATACAGTATATGGCAACAGGACTAAAACATACACAATGTGTAATGCAGTACATGGCATCAGGACACATACTATATTTACATTAGAAAACAAAACACTTGGAACTATGTGCACATGTGTCTGTGACACCTGATGGATTTTCTTGATACTTTGGATAAATCATTATATGCTAAATCCACTCCCAAGTCAAAAAAAGGAAATTACTATGCAATGAGCTTTCATTTCACCAATGCTTTAATCAGTCCAGTCATTTCACTGAAAAGTCATCAATGTTGCTAGTTCTGTTACTTCTGGTCCATGTTGGGTATCCTTTCTTACAGCAAGATATTAGATACCTTTGACCTATTTATGGGATATTCCGCTACAGAAAACAAAAAAGCGAATCATTTCCAAGGCGTATATGGATATACAGCCAAGGCAACTATAATCTTTTGGGACATAAAATGTCCACTACTGACTGGACTATTTGAAATGTGATGATATTGATAAATATGACAAAAATATCGCTGACCACATAGTCTTGATATCTGAGAAACGTATTCTGAACAAAACTGTTGAAGTTAAACCATCAGAACCTACATGCATCACAATGGCAATCTAAAGGTCAGTATGGAAACATAGGAGAGCCCATCAAAAGCCAATCAGTCAAACCTACCCTCTCACTGGACTAAAATTCTGTTCCCTGCAGAACAAAACAAACTCTATGATTTGAGAAGCCAAGCAGCTTCATATTGACAAATTAGCATACATGTGACAGAAAAGAGAGGTCAGCTTGGAACAGATCAGGAGATTTGCACAATTTGGTCAGGAGTTTTGACCTTAAAAGAGGGAGGATTTTCATAGACCCAGTTTTTATCGTGCAAATGGACAAAACTTACAACTATTGAACAAATTTACATTCTTTTAATATTAAAATATGCAAATCAGTCCTTTCACAGTAATTTGTTACCATTCATACTCTCCTTATATGTACCACAAGTATTTTTAGCATTTCTTATGACATCATTGCCTGGATTATATTGGTGGCAGTCCTCATCAATGTTGATCTTAACACTTAAAAGATGATGTACTGTCACTATATCCAGGTTTCCTCTAGAGTCAGCCTGAATTTTTCCTTAGAATGGAAAATGTCCTTTCAGTGTCTGCATTGGAATGTGGCAATATCAATACAACTCTACTGAGTCCACCAAGAAGTTTAAATTGTTTCCTGCATGTGGGTAGATTAAAATTGCTGACTGCCAAAACTGCTCAAGACTCGAACTGTCTGGGTCGAAATGGGGAAGTTCTTTGGGAGTCAGAATGAAGTCCTGAATTTCATCTTCAAGCGCAGTTCTTTCACTTTGGGTTAATGTTATGAATCTCTCAGACAGCTTCACCACTGCTATACAAACTGCAAAACATTAGAACTTTGAAATTTACTTGCCATGGATATACAATAGTTAAATTAAAATATTACAGTATAAGGCAACTCTGTTTATTTCTAATACACTTTGTTTTTTATGCTGCAGTTAAGATTTCTAAGAAAGATTACATGTCCATAAGGTTTAAATCCAGAAATGACACTTCTATCAACTTCTTGCAACCATTGAAATTCCCATTTCCATCCATCCTTGAATTTCGTGTGATTGCTTCGGTTGCTTAAATTGTGGTGTTTTGGCATTGGGAGTTAACGCACGCTTAGACATCTCAACAAACTTTAAACACTGTAGTCAAACTGACCCAGTTTTATGCCACTTGAGCTCTTGAGTAATCCAACCATAATCAATTAACATCTTCTTTAATCCTGTCCAGATTACGTTTGGTCATACATAGTATAGACTCTAATCCATTTTGACAACTTTAAGCACTGAAGTAGAACATACCACGTGGAGAGAATCAAAGTAATGTTTATTGTTTTATGCTGATTGAGCTCTTTAGTAACCCAACCATAATCAATTAACATCTTTAATCCTTTTGGAATTACT
Organism: Margaritifera margaritifera; assembly: GCA_029931535.1. NCBI lineage: Eukaryota > Metazoa > Mollusca > Bivalvia > Unionida > Margaritiferidae > Margaritifera > Margaritifera margaritifera. Next base: position 4,707,617 of record JAQPZY010001654.1, read on the forward strand.
TCTGCTCACACATAGTATAATTCACTTTGACAAACTTAAAACAATGAAGCCATTTGACCATGCTGACAGGATCAAAGGGTGAAATTAGCAATTACATTGTCTTGCCGTGCTTAAGCCAGTTCACAGTCATGTGATCACAGGCATTATTACCGTAAATATACTACACTGGAACCAAAATGTGGAAAAAATAAAAAATTTCAATAATTTGCGTTCGTGGGAGATTTCAGTGAGGGAAGGGAGACATCCCTAAACTTTAGAGAAAAACCCTTCCGTGTGGGAGGTTAACATGTGTGAATTAGCACAAATGCTGAGATCTAGCACTACATCTTCTAAAGACTGGTGGTCAGGCCTTAAGATATTCAACAGCCCTCACAGTTCAGTCATTCTGTTCCTTACCTTCAGCACAGTGGTTAGGTAATCACAAAAGAAACTGACAAAGCTGAAGCATTTAATGATTTTTTATAGAGCAAACTGTACTTTATGAAACAAATGTTAATCTTCTAGATATATCTTTATATATGGATGTAAATTTTAGTTCTATAGAACTAATGCCTGATGAAGTACAAAATGTTCTCAAAAGCCTTCCTCTAATTAACTGTATTCAGTGAGCTGGCTAATGAACTCTCACATACACTTTGTACACTTTTTAACTGATCCCTTTAGGAATCCACCTTTCCAGACACTTCGAAAGAAGCAAACATTTGTCAGGTTTTAAGGAAGGGTGACCCTTTCATTGTATCTAATTGCAGACTAATATCTCTTCTCAATACTGTTGAGAAAGTATTTAAAAAACCGGCTTTTAAGCATATTTTTAATTACTTTTGTGAAAATAGCATTTTTTCACCATTCTGGTCTCGTTTTTTTCCAGGTGATTCTACAGTTAATCAATGAACATATCTCTATGATATGTTTTGCAGAGCAGTAGATTCTAGTAAGGAAATAAAAGTTGCATTTTGTGATATAATTAAAGCTTTTGATCACATGTAGCATAAAGGGTTTTTCTAGCTGTCTTAAAAACAGGAAACAAGTGATACCTAAGGTGTGTTTTAAGACTAAAGGTGCTTAGAGCTTGTGTGCCCCAAGAATCTGTTTTAGGTCCCTTACTTTTTTTGATATACATAAAAGATATTGTACATGATGTACACTACAATATAATTTACTAGCGTATGATAAAGTCACTTTCTAATCATAGATAATCTGATCATAGCCATTCAAAACCTCAACTCAGAAATTTGTTTATCAACTTTGTTCCATTTGGTGATTTTTATCTGTGTACTGTGCTTACCAATAACTATTGTTAATAGTTTGAGGTCAAGAACATGATAAGATATTCCTCCATTGTGTTAATACTAGTAAATTAGGATTGTCATATTTAATTATCAAACACTACTCTCATTTATCATAGGCTTACTAATTATTATATACAATGAAAATGCAACCATGAAGCTGGAAAACTTTACAATGGTCTGCAAATACCTGCAATTGTCTGCAAATTGCATTTTGAGCTGTAAATCACTTGGTTATGTGTATTTTACTTTTTTGGTTTTAACTGCAGTTTTAACATATTATTGACTGTATCATGCAGATGAAATGGGGAGCTAAGTGCCTTTCCTATGGACATGCTGTCCCAAGGACACATTGAGTCAGCTGACCCTTGGATTGTGAGTTTGACCCCCTACCAGCTTAGCTACCGCTGCTCCTCCAGTGTGATCGTTTAGAAATAAATAGATAATGCAAATAATACATACCATATTGTCATTAAATATCTATTTTTTTTAGTTGAAATGTTACAGTTGTCCACATGTTTCTTCCAGTCATCTTTTCCAATCCAAGAATTTTTTTTGGGCAAAAACTGTAACTGTTACATTTAATCTGTTCTACTGGTTCAATATTTTCACATAATGCTTTGTAAAATCTTGCCAGAGCAGCAGGTGAAAACAAATCTCATGTACATTTGGCATTTCTTGAAGCAGGAATGCTAATGGGGTGAAATTTAGAACTATGGCAAGGACAAAGATGTAATCCAACATGAACCTTTTTTTCTGTTGAAAGATATTTAATGTTGTTGCATTTTTCTTTTCTTCAGAATTTTGAAGGAACTATGAGCAAGTGTTTCTGTCTGTGAGTGTACCTGTATACTTGAGTTCATCAAACTCCACCTTCACCATTTATGGAGATGAAAAATATTTAGATGTGCTTGACGGTGGTTTTAAATTTTAGTTGGACCTGGCAAGGTGGGGAGGAATAAGGAGATGGGGTGGTAAGAGGGAATACTTAAAAAAAGGGAAGGATTTGACTTCACTGCCGATTCCAGGATTTGATGCATTTAGATATTTCATACATTGTTTCTTGGCACTATTCCCTCTACTTTGGTTTTCACAGATGTGAAATTGATCAGTACAATTTTGGACCATGTAATACAATAAAAATATGTGTTTACATTATTGCATATATTGAAGTTTTGTTGATGAGTGAAAAATATTGAAATATTTTTGTTTCCACATGTTTTTGTTGCCAGATGTCATTAGACAAGGATTAGAAGGTTAAGAAATTGTACCTAACAAAGAAACACACAACAAAAGATTGAAATGTACATGTTATCATGAAAAATATTCAAGTATTGGCTTTCAAACCTCATAACTTTTTTGCATCAGAGAATGATAAGTTATTTTATTCTTGAAAATGTTCCATGGTGTACATGACTTGCAAGTTTTTCATGGTTATATTCAAAAACATTATTTTGAATTGTTAGTTATCTACTGTTCTAAAGAGATATAATGCTAATGGTTTTTTATATGATGCTATCACATGGAAGCCAGACTTGTATATATCACTACACTTATTGAGCCAGTCAGCTGTTATTGCATCCCGCTGTAGCTCCTAAGAAAGTCATAAATATTTTTTCTCTTAATTTTTTTTTAGATCTGATGACAAGCGAAGAATATTACTTGTATTCAATAGAACACAGCATTAAAGCCTAAACAGATAATAAAATATTTATTGAATTCAACCTGTCGACTTTTGCATACGATGACAATACAAACAGGTGCGATTGGCTGGTTCTGGAAAGGTCACTTGCACCAAAACTCTGGTCATTTTATTCAGATGCAACTATTTCAAGAAAATGCAGCATAATCTGTACTGATTTTTGTCAAGCCTGGTGGTAGCTCGACATATTGATTACTTTGGCGTCCATGTGCATATCCATCCATATGTCCATCAACACCCTAGATTAAGGTCAGTGTTACAGATTTTTAGATTAAGCTCTGTGTTTAAATGTTTTACTTTCTGGCTAAAAATTATTGCCTAACATAAGAAAGATAAAATTGGTTTATTAAAAATATTAACTAATGCAATGGATTTCATTAAAAAGAGATAGAAGATAAAGAAATATATGAAATACTTACCAGTAATTAGTGTAGTAATGCCTATGATATGGTACACCAATTAGTGTCTGTTATAAAATATTTTTTTGGATAAAATATTGGATACTTATTATAAAGCCTGTCAATGAAGACCACCTTTTGGTCTTGTAGAAACTGGCCTGCAATGAGTGGGCACTCTCTGTATACTAGTAAATCTATGTTACTGTAAAACCTGTATTGAAGAGTCACCTGGTTTAAACTGGCATGAAAATAGAGGTGACTTATGTGGAGGTTAATTTTATATGAAATGTTTCATATTGAGCAGGTTTGACTATATCAATAGGACCTAATTTAATTATAATGAGTGTTCATTAGATCTGACAGGTCACTATAGCAGGTTTAACTGTTTATTGTTATTATCATCATCATCAGTTTGACCCTTATTTTGGCAGGCAGGTTCCTGGTGGAAAAAATCCTGTCCCAGGATGACTTGGCCCTTGCCTTTGTGTGGAACAGAACAGTATCAGCAATTGGTAGTGAAGTGCCAGCTGAGTGCATACTCACTAACCTGGAGAATTTCACAGAGAAGTATGAAATACATTTTTCTCAAGTACATGTATAAGATACACAAAGTTACACAGGCAGAGGTTGTAGAAGTTCTTTTTTTTTTGTATAAAAAAGTACCGTATATACTCACATATAATCTGATACCAACTGCAAACTGCATAGATCCAGATCTGCCATCGCATAATGTGCCAGAAGATCTGGATCTATGCAGTTTGTAAGGACTAATCAGTAGAACAAACAACAGAGACACTGATCTGCCGGCGCATTATGCGACGGCAGATCAGGGTCTATGTTGTTTGCATTTGGAACCGACTTTTACGCGGGTATATACGGTACTATATCACATTCATATCTTTGATGAAGAATGTTTTGTTTTTGTTTGTTTTAATGGCACTTTTAACACTTTATTGGCTATATCATGTTGAGGAAATAGCGAGCTAAGTGCCTTTCCCAAAGCAGCTGACCAAGGCTGACCTGGGTAGGTATCAAACCTGTAACCTTTGGATTAAGAGTCTGATGATCTACCGATTAAGCTACCGTGGCTACCTTCATGAGAAAAGTTTTCTCACAAAATTTGCAAGCTTTTTGTGCTTGTCATTATAAAAATTGTGTGATCAACAGTAATCTATAATTTTACTAGTGTGTCACCACTGATAATGAACCAGTCAAAAACCTTTATTTTGATTCAGCAGTTCACTCAGAGAGGTGATTTACTATATGTTGCCCGTTTACTTTGACAACTAAAAGAATACTATTACAAGTACTACATTAACTTTAAAAAAAAAAATTAATTTCCAGGTTCTAATTCAAGATTTATTTTTATAAATTTTAAAAGTTTGGTGTTTTAGAATTTTATTTAAGGTTGAATGATCAGACACAAGTAAAGCACATTTTCACCAACTGGACTTTAGCGGGTACGTGTATGTAAAATCGTGGATATGTAGTTTGGAATTTTTTTTCTTATCAGTTTAACCACCTATATATACATTTAGCTGTTTGGTTTATTTTGACACTGATAAGTTTAATATAAATTCTTGTTCATGGATGTAAAATAGTATCTCTCAAACATATTATTTTGCTACGCATAAAAATGTCTTCCTTACCATGAATCATCCATTTAAATTCAGGCATGCCATTGAGTGAGGATTATTCTTTTGATAGCATGCCAGTGTGGGCAGCAAAGATTACTTCCCTTTGTGAGATGGACTGCAAAAGTTACTTGTCATGGGCAAATTTTACTGTCCATCAGAGGGGAGGTTTCTGTTTGTGGTTCCGCTCCAGAGATTCATTTATTTGCACAGGGTTACATATTTGAAGAATAGTTATTCCCCTGATTTTCCATATGGGTTCTTGTTATGAAGAAAAAAATTGGTATATCCTGGGGGAGGTATAAAGGACTTAAGTTTTCTTTATTTTGACATCTGTATGATGGGGGTTGATTTGGGTTCAACAGTATACAGCTAGGCCTTTATTTCTGATGTGCATCTTATAGCTCCAAATGGCTATTTTCACCTTCTAAATAAGGAGATCAAATATGATAGGATGTGGAGGCATTCCCTCCCATCTGCTGGGGTGATCTGGTCACCCCTGGTTCCTGACCGGTTTTGTTATCTTTGTAACTCATCAGTGGGAATTGGTCTTGTTGATTCATTTTTTTCAACTGATCACCGTATCTTGTCGGTGTGAAGTTTACATACCACTAGCCGCCAGTGCAGCCACTTTATGGGTCACGTGACAATTGCTGTCTCCCTTTTTAGGAGGGTTGTATTATGACAACCTATTATTGCACCTGGTGTGCTGTTCCTCAGATTTTATTAATGTTTGATGCAGCCGGGTTTCAAATGACATTTTAGTTTCATGCAGCCGGGGTCGACTTAAGTAGCAGTTAAACATAAAAACCAAAATAAGTTTTTATGTAAAAACAGGGGTAAAAGATGAAGTGGCTAGAAAACTCTTTTGAAATATTTATTTTTTAATTACAGGGACTGTTTATCTTGTATTGTGAGAATAAACACAGTTAATGTTTGAATTGCAAAACATAAAACTGCCGTGGTTTTATATCTAAAATATATAGAAGCACATTTACAAACCTCAAATATTCTTCAAAGTTAAGAGGTCACTGTACCACACGTTATGTTATTTATTTACTCACCTGCCATCTCTGTGGCAAACAATATATAGGTGAGACCAAAAGGGAATTCCAAGTGAGAATAAAAGAACACATAAGGGACATCCATAATAAGAAGGAGACCCCAGTGTCTAAACAATTTAACCAACCTGATCACAACATAAATTGTGTTCAGTATCTGATAATATAAAATCATCCAATCTGATCCAGAGCTCTCTAGTAACAACATTAATCGGAAAGATAGAGAACTTTATTAGATACACCAATTAAATACCCTACAGCAGGCAGGCATCAACATCTTTGTTTAAATGGAAGTCCAGGCATTTCAAACAGCTATAGAGCGTACTTTGTGCTGTTTCAAGAACATTTCCCAAGGGCACAGAAGCAGTCATTTTTATCAGTTGTCTGCTTCAGAGAGCATATAACTTTACTAATAGTAATAAAAAAATGAATGTCAATCCAAGTAGGTAAAAGACACGTAAGTAATATGTTAACTTTCTCTGTATTGTGAGAGTTGTAGAGCAAATAACTTTGCTCTGTGCCTGCCCTACCTTGAGCGTTGCTCCAAATTAATGGAGCGAAACCTGTAGGTTTGTATGGTGTCAGAAGCATTATCTTTTTTACACTCATTCATTGTTATACACCTTTATCTTTTTATATGCACCAGAGTGCATACCTCTGCCGGTGTCCACTGACAGTGGAGCACATTCTTGTTGAGTTTATCGACTTCCACCTTGTGATGCTTAAGCTTTTTTTATGTCAACTTGGTGAAGAAACTTTATGATGATGTACCACCAGAGAAAATCTTGGGACTTCTTGAGGGAATGTGGTTTATATATAAAAACAATTGTGACTCCATAATTTAAGGAATTTTATAGATGTTTTACCTTTATCTGTTATTTTTAAAGCATTTTAACATCTGTACCTTTTATCTTTTATCTTGTACTATAAGTTGGAAGGGTTTGTCTTCCATGTAGACAGTATTGTGCTGATGTGCTGCTAGACCCTACCTACCTACCTGCCTACCTATAAATCTGTCAGAGCCATAAAGTATTTGGTATGTCCATCAATCCTGTATAAAGGTCCCAAAATTCCTAGGTGTGCAGCTATTACTACCACATCTTTCTGTGGACTGTCTTGAAACTTGGCAGATATTATTGACGTATTGTCAATATGTGCACATCGTTTGGTTTACACACTCTGATATATTTTTTCTATAGTTATAACCCTTTTGATGTTAAATGTACATACTATATTATGTTAATTCTTATGTGTGCAGTGAGCCTCCAAGCTTTTGATGACTTGTCCAGAAATTTGCCTGAGATTATTAACATATTTGCAGTGGTCTTAGAAGGCCACCCTTTCTTCAGCAGGAAAGTGGTCTTATATGAGGGGTGGCCTTTCAAGAAGGGGATCATACAGATATGAGTATTACATACATAAAAAGTAAGAAAGGCATAACTAATTTAAAAACATTTAATATTTTCTTTTAAAAGTCACATGTAAGTTATGGAATGAATGTAATAAAACTTATAGTGATGTTATTTAAGATAATTATGAATTACAATCAGTCTAAGCGAAAAACCATTTAAAAACCTTGTAAATAAAACTGTAACTATCGTTCTCTGTCAGAGTCGTGGCTATGATATCATTGTTATCTCTGTCGATTCCATTTTCACACTACAGCAAAATATATATTGACAATGTTTATTTATATCTTTCTGATGTTAAATTTCTCAGCAATGGTCTTAGGTCTCTCCCTCTTTTCATTTAGTTGAATTGCTTTCACTTTTCCTTATAAACGGAGAATGTCTGATGACATTTTATACATTTTGCAACAACTTATTCCTTCATTGGCAATGATACCACTTTCAGACTACCGTATTTACTCCTGTATAAGCCGATACCAACTGCAAACTGCATAGACCCAGATCTACTGTTGCATAATGCACCAGTAGATCTGGGTTTGTGCAGTTTGGTAGGACTAATCAGTAGAACAAACAACATAGACCCTGATCTGCTGGTGCATTATGCGACGGCCGATCATGGTCTATGTTGTTTGCATTTGGATCCAGTTATACGCGAGTATATATGGTAAATCATAGATTTTATGGTAAACTCCCATGTCTACCTAGCTATAATACAAAATGCTCGGTGCTGACAAAGGAAGTGAGCTTGTCACATGATTGACTGGTTATAGTCTGGTACACTTTCATGTACATCTTGTAATATAACAAGGAGACTCAATTATGGCTAATGTACCATTTTTACTTTATGGTGACAGGATGTCACACCAACTTGAGCTGAACAATACTGTACTTCTCAGCAGTTAGCTTTTATAATCTTGATAATTATCAGTAGTGATAATAGACAGTAATTATTAAAGTGACAAAACCTTACATCTAAGGAACACACAGCAGTTAGGATAATTGGATTACCTACCTCTTTGTATGAATTAAAGTTAGGTACTTTATTGGCATGTTGGAACAAATGTAAGTGTGTTGAATTTAGAAATCAACAAATATTCTTGAGATTTCCGTCTGTAAACATCAATATGTTTCTGCTTATATGGGTAAATGTGACATTTTGTGCTGGCCACGCTGCATTAGAGGGGTTGCCATCCTAGAGGGGTACTTTTGAACACAAAATTGTCAGTATCAAGGGATTCTGGCCATAAAAAAGCAGGTAGATGCAGGTTCTATGAAATTTCATTTGCTTTGGATCTAATTGTATTATTTTCACAGGACTGGATAGATCATCTTTGCAGACATTTATATCAGACATGTATCATCAGATATTTCATAAGTATTTGTTGCATTTTTTTTGTTCCTTGGGCGTCTATAAACTATTTGATTTATCTTCATAAGGAAAAGTTTAATTTCTAAGGGGCAAAACTGACTGAAATTCAATTTGTTCTCAAGCATTTTCCACAAAGAGTTGTCTGCCCCTAGTTATGCCAAAGATGTGTAAAAAATGTAAGCAAATCATGCATGACATAACATTGTAATGTGACTGTAATTTTGTGTTGTTTTTTTTCATATAGAGAAATCACTTGTCCTTGCACACCCACCAACCACTCCAAAGACTAATGAGACAAGTGAATTTTTTTTTTGTTAGCACTGTACTCTACCATTATTCCATGTAAAAAAAATCATAGCTCTAGATAATCAGTGTATTTGTGTATTTTTTGCAACCAAATTCACTAAAATCCCATACAGAAGTTTTAAATGCGTTCATATTATACAAAACAATTTTATTTTAAGCATTTAGTCCTAAATTAGAAGCATATTGCTTCTGCCATAATCACTGAGTCCATGTTTTTATGCTGGTGCATTCAATCATGATCGACTGGTTATATTCTGGTACAGTTTCATGTACATTTTGTAATATAACTTTATGATATAGCCCAACACAGATCTGATGGCACAGCCACACTAATAGTAACATGGGTGAGTCCAAGTTCTTATCAACAGGGGACACGAGCTATGTAAAGAAAAACTGAATCATGAACAGTTAACATGGTTGCATTATGGGTTATTCATGCACTCTGTAGTAGCCTAATCAACCCTAGCACTGTATACAATTGCATCCTGAAATCAATCTATAGTACTTGGTTTGGATCTATCCCAGCTGACCACACTATTTCTGGGGCAGTTCATGTTTTGTTGACAAAAATATTTGAATTTTTGCAGAACTCATATGTGCCATTTGACCTGCTTATACCTGTATCAGGACTGGTTCTAGATGTTCCTTGCACATCATTGTGAGAACACTCTAATTGAGCCATATCATCCAACACACCTTGAATCAGTCTTGTTCACTATGCCATTTGATGCAGTTTAAAAGGCATTATTAACATCTTGATGATTGTGACTCAGTCAATATTGTAAGTTTGTGTTTTGTGGTGTTCACAAAATACCGCATCAAGTTTTATAAAACCAAATTAGTTCCAAACCAATGGGTAAAATACCCGATTAAATTCTTAATTAGACCTCTGTCTAGATTTTAAAAAAATAGCAAACAAGTTATTGTTCTGTGATGTTTTGTTTCAGAGGTGCAGATTTAATTGTGGAGGTGGCCCATCCCAGCATCACTTCAGAGTATGGAGAAATGTTTTTGAAGAATGCAGATTACATGGTAATGATAGAAATGAAGATGGGGATGTATTAACACTTTAATTATCATAATAATGATCAGTCTGTCTGTATGACAATAACCTGTGGCTATCAGTCCATCCAAGACCTCAAATATCATAATAATGATCAGTCTGTCTGTATGACAATAACCTATGGCTATCAGTCCATCCAAGAATTGTAGCAGCAGTTATTGTTCTGAAAGTACAGGATATATTGCCAGCACCCCCATTCATGTACAAAAGTACATAATTCATTTACAAAAACTGATTTCTACATAGGTGTTTAAAAATGCCTACATGTACATAAAGAAATAAAAGTGCACATAAATCAAGTAGGATCTGTACATATATTTTGGGGTAAACATCTGTATTTGCCATTTTTCATGTCATTGAGTCATAAAACTTTGCTTTACAAATAATTTTCAATGAAAATTACAATTATGACAAGACCAAATTTTGGAATCTACTGCCCTAATCAAATGAAAACACATAGAACACCTGTGTTATACTATGATTCCATTAAATGGGATAAATGTTTATCAGTTAAATTTTATGCATGCACTAATTGGTCCTGAAAAAGAAAGCAGGAATATCCAAAAACTTGCTGTTAAAATCTTTATTAATTAATTTATCAATTTTTTATCATGAAAATATATGCAACTCAGCAAATCACACTTTATGTAGTATGCAATCTATTACTTTAAATTTGGTTTCCAAATTAGTGTACCCCATATCAGTTCCCTGTACATGAACGTTGACCATGAAAGGGTGGGTGAGTGGGAATGTTAATTGTGGTATCATTAGTCATGAAATACTTATTGTAATTGAAAGAGTCATGACTTGCATGCTTTTAGCTTATATGTAAGAATGATAGAACAGCTTAAGTTATACCCTGTGGCACTATTGGCATTGTTTGCGGTCAGGATAACTTACCTGATCGTAATGTTAGCACACCCTTCCAAGCCCTCCCCATAGTTACATCCCTGGAAGAGCATACACATCCACTTCATTAGTAACTGATAATTGACAGGATTTGGCTCCTATCCCTCTGTCCAAGGTGAGATCACTCTTGATTGACTTCCACCTTGGCAAGATTATGAAATTTTGTTAGCATGAGAGGTCTGGATTTATGAGGTCGTGGAGGTAATCCTCACATGTTATGATCAAGTAAATATAATAGAAGAACATATTTAACTCTAACAATTCGTTTCTTTTTATAAGTTGGTAACAAATACACTTTATTAGCAATCCCATATATGAAATTGATTTATGTCTATAATTCCAGATTGGCTCCCCAACTGCATTGGCATCAGCTGATCTACAACAGCGACTGTATAGTGCAGCACAGACACATGGTCTGTATGTTCCCAGTGGTGCCCTCTGGGGAGGAGAAGATATCCGCAAGATGGCTGACAGAGGAACCTTACAGGTATAATGACTGACTTGTTATGAATATGGCTTTCAGATCTAACTATGCAGTTGATTTTCAGAAGCATGAACAAAGAAATTGAGAACTAGGTGCTCTGGTTCCCTTGCTGTATCTGACCAGTTCAATGTTGACATAAAATATGGACTAGTCTAAGATAAAACAGGGAAGCAGACTACATGCAATGACATGGTTAAAATGCAAATATTTAGAAAGAGATGGAATTGTACTAACTTATCACATCATCTTCATTTATTTATGTCTTTATTGGGATTTTATTGAGACTGCAATCAGGTATCAAAACAATCTGTAATTTGTATCTTTCAATCAGCAGTTTTCATTTTTGCAATAAAATCTGACATTTGCATTTACAGGAAAACTGTCATCATTAATAGGGCTATATGAATACTCCATCTCATGGTTATTTGACTGAGCACATAGGTACAGAAAAACATTGAATCAGTGTTGACTTCAAGATAAATCTCAGATTACAATACCTATGAATGAACTGAATGTTTCAACAGATGGAAATATATTTAAAGCTTTTAACTTTATACCTTTAGAGTTGATATGGGAAAAGATGAAATGTAATATTTCAGATCATTTTCACAACTCTGTTCAACTCTCTGTTTTGTTGCCAGACAGTGCAGTGGTATTGTGCAAGCTTTTATAAAAATATTATTTGCTTTTTATCTGTAGTATTTGCTTTTGTAATTTTTGGAGTAAATTTCATGACTAGAAGACTGGGAATTCAGCTACTTAAATAGGATACTTGAAAGTTGATTCCAGAGATAATACATCACAATAGTTGAAAAATCTCAAAAATGTACTCACTCAGTCTGCCAAGTACAAAAATGGATTAATTGTCTTTAAAATAAACTTTTACTCAACCAACTGTTCTACAAATAATGACCTAAATTTGATCATTTGAAAGGTTGTTTCTTCGTCAAATACATTACGTTGGGAAAATTACCCTCTGCTACCTCCAAATCCAGCCCTTCCTGAAAGGCGAAAAATGTATATATATATATATATATATATATATATATATATATATATATATATATATATATATATATATATATATATATATATATATATATATATATATATATATATATATATATATATATATATATATATATATATATATATATATATATATATGTGCACACAAAGGGAAATAACTCTTACAAATTAACTCCTCTTGTTCCTGCAAGGTGGCCACCCATATCCTGGATGTAACCAGTTCAGACTTTCACTTGTAACTGTGAACAGTGCCTCTGAAGAATCCATTGCAATTTATATTTAATTTTGACCATACATTATTTATTTTCAGTGGTGTAGTAACTCAGAAGGTTGATATACGTTGTGTATAAAACATTTGCATTTGTTCCAGTGATTTTTATTCATATTTATGCATTTGTTTTTTTTTTACTGGTCATTATTGACCATGTGATATCAATCGGTAACACCAGTGTAAAAATTGGCGCTGTTAAATTTCGGTTTATTATGCACTTCTTAGGTCAATTCGGTAGTTTGCCTGTTTGAACAATTTGTATATTTGTTTTATGCACTTGTTTGTTTTCTTCTTCACTTTTTCATTACAGTCAGTCAAGTGCAAGAAGTGCAGACACTTTCAAGTCATGGAGGACAAGCACGAGACATGCCTGGCCTGCACAAAATGTTCTTCTTCACACCCATCTAGCGTGTGCAGTATGGGCAGAAGACATTTAGTCCAACATCTTGAAAAGGCAATTGAAGGGTCATAAAAAAAGATCATGCTGTAAATCTTCCATACACAAAGTATTAAGCATTTATCTAAATTTTGAATCATTGACAGTTTTATGGGGGACATTGAGAGATCCACCCCCACCCCTGACAAAGATACCTAAAACAGTGCCTATGGTTATGATCACTTCAGATCCAATCGAAGCCATATCAAGTGATTCAACTCAGACTTTATTGGAATCGCGTATGATACAGATACTACAGGAAGCTCTGTCATCTAGAATGTCAACGAGTGAATTGGCCGAAACTAGGACCATTTTTAACCCAATTTGGCAGCCAACTGGGCATAAGACCCTATCCCCACCTATGTGTGGATGAGGGAATGCTGAAGCTGGGTGTGCGAGATTACCTTCTGCAAGTTATATATCATTTGCCATAGGCTGTCCCAGCTGCTGACTAATGGGTCCAACTGTCCAAACAATCAATGTATTGTTTCGGCAGTCATTAATCTGTCATCTCAGACTGGTGAAAAGCACATCGCTTAACAGTTCCTACAGCAATAGCATCCTACATCCAGCAGACTGCCCAGGATGACCAGCTGGACCAACCATATCCATGATACCAGTTCATGAAAAACCGGCATCAGATTTTAAGCCATCTGTCCAGCTGGCCCAACTTACTGCACTGGACCAGCATTCACCAGCCAGATCATGATCTGTGCTGGACATGACTCGATGGCCCTACTGGTATATCTGACAGGTAGAACCTTTATTTCACATGGTAATGATTTGGCATCATCACAGAATGCTATACCCTGGACTCGGAACATACAGGAGGAGGATAATCTCATGGTCAATGAGGGGGACAACATGGACTTGAACATTCCGATTCAACCATGAAAAGGATGGAATTTAGTTTTCCAGGAGTCTCTTGCCCGTAACTTTCTTACCACACTGGTACAAATCACATACCAATGTTTATCATTCAAATGTACCTAGCCTAGACAAGGATATTACTTTCATCAACAAGTCATCTGTTATAAAGTGGAAGGCAGATGTTTGAGAACACATCTGAGTTGGGCAGGAACGTCATGTCAACTTCCTACCTACTTGACCTGGCATCTTTGGCAATCTTTTGTCAAGCTGAAAAGGCTGGAAGTGACCATGCGTGGGAGTATGCCGAATTGCCAAGGTAGCCATTAGGCTTGCTCACCACATGATGGCAAATGTGCTAAAGGCCTTACAACCTTGACTTGATAACAGGAGATGCACCCCTGCAATCTTCTTCTCTTAATCCCCACCATGTGGCAACCCTGCGCTCCCTCTCCTTCAGTTCCCCTTTTCTGTTTGGGGGTCAAATTGAGGAGGTGAGAAAGCAGGTGGCACAGGAGTTTCCCCTTCAGCTCTCCATGCAAGCCCCAGTCTCTGTGCGATCCTGTCAGGGGGCATACCAGAAAAGGGATGATTGGTAACAGAAGATCACAGTGGTAATTCACGGAAACAACAGCAACTTTTTTGTTGTCAGGCGATTTATAGGTGGCCATATGTTTCTAACTTCTACCAGCAGGGCAGGAGGGGGCAGAGAAAACAAGGTTTCTCCTCCCCGGAGCCTCGCACAAACCTTCAATGACTTGCCATCCCTCACACCTGCAGGTGACCCTCATGTGGGCACTAGAATCCTGTTCTGCCAGACTTGGATCAATCTTTTTCTGACAAATGATTGGGCCATCCAAGTCATTTCAGAGGGTCTTCAGGTCTTGTTCATCCATCCCCCACCACTTTCATTTTTCCCTTTTCATGACAAAGATTTCAAATGATCCCATGAAGGTTGAAATTTTAAAGAAGTAGGTAGAACTTTTGCTTGTAAAGTGTATGGTGGAGCTAGTCCGAAAACCAGACTGCCTGGGTTTCTATTCCAGATATTTTCTAGCTATGAAAACTAACGGAAGATTGAGACCTGTCATAGACTTAAGCTGAATCGATCAGTTATTGCAGCCCCAAAAATGGAGACAGCAAGGTCCATCTATCTGTGTAATGCAACAAATACACGATCAGTCTTGACCTGTCCAACGTGTATTTCCATATACCTATTTCCATACCTTCACTTCCATTTGGCATCAATCTCAGCCATTGGGATTTCATCAAGATGTTGCACTGCTCCATATCCCATATCAGGATGTCCTCCTCCACAGTGTCTGCGGCATACCTGAATGATATACTGCAAAATTATTTGGTAAGTTCAGTTTTGGTTTGTGATATAAATAAACTTCTGCCTCATTCACAGTTTAGGGTAGATAGTCAATGTGGAGAAGTCAGATCTTGTTGCTTCTCAACATTTTGTTCATCTAAGTATACAATTTCTACCTTGTATCATCTTGGTTCATCTTACTCCCAGAATGCATTTACAATATCGTTTATGTGGGATGTTCATTTCAGTAAAGGGACTTTCTTCAACTCCTCAGTTTGCTCAGCAGCGGACCTGTTATACCTCAGCTGCCTTTACATGCAGATGGCCCTTCTGGCACAGTGGTGCCTGATCTCAGGTCATTTAGATCACCAGATTATGATCTTGACCAAAAATCAAACACTTCCTGCTTCAGTGGCAAGACAGGGAGTGGCTAGTAGCAGGAATACCTTTAGAAGCCCCACAACCAGATATCACAATCTGTACAGATGCCAGTTTGATGGGTTTGGGGGTACACTTGCTACCAGACTTTGAGATGATTAGCAGCAAGTTGACTCTGCAAGAGAAGACTCTTCACATTAGTCTCCTGGAAACGAAGGCCATTCTCAATGCCACCCACACTTACGTGGAACATATCCAAAGGAAGACAGTTCTGATAGTGTTGGACAATTTTGTCATAGTGAACTACCTCTTCAAACAAGGGCAGGATGAAATCATTGGACCTTTGCTAATCCAGTAAATAAGGGACAAGGATGAAAATAGTTCTGATTGCCCCTCTCTGATAGGACAGATCTTGGATCAACAATCTACTTGATCTGGCATCAAACGTACCCAGGAAAATCGTAGTGACTCCCGCCCCACTGCTCAAGCAGCTGAGGTTGCCATTATTCTGTGTTCTGAGGAACTCCTCCTTCATGCCTGCCTCTTATCAGGGATGCTTTGTGTGAAAAGGAGTTCGGTGCTTTGATTGTGGAGAGGATCATGACAGCTAGACAGGCATATGAGGGGAAGTGGCATGTTTTCAATGACTGTTGTCACATTAACAACATCACACCACTCTCAGCCACCATCCCCCAACTGGCTAACTTCTCTCTTTTCATCATTGAAGGCAAGAAGCTAGCCCCTATCACACTCAAGGGATGCCATTCCATGATCTCAGACACATTTAGACAACATGGAAGAGATGATTTTGTCTGCAACAAAGATCTTGCCCTTGTTGTCTAATTTTGACATATCCAGGCTTGCTCACCTTGTTCCCAAAATGGAACCTCTCTTGGGTCTCGACATGGCTCAAATTGTTAAAGTTCAAGGTCCTGTCTTCCACCTCATTGAAGGAGTTATCGTACAAGACTTGCTTCCTGATAGCACTAGCTTCAGCTTGCAGGATGAGTGAGCTGCATATGCTCTCTGTAGAACTACATGCAGTTCTCTTCCAACAGCTCAGTCATACTAATGAAACAACCTGGTTTTGTTTATAAAAACAGGTTACCATCGATAGCCAACCAGCAAATAATTCTCCACTCTCTCTCCTTGATCAATCCATCAAGAGAGGCAAAGCTGCAGGACCCATAATGCATCCTCAGATGCTATCTGAGATGCACAGAGAATGTCCATGGTGGCTGTCAAAGGCTCTTCCTACCAGTTAAGGCAGGAAAGCAAGACATAACCCCACAAGTGCTGGCTGCTTGGCCAAAAAGGGTTATTAGATCGGCATACTCTGAACTCTCACAGGATCAGGTATGACTTGTGAAGATTTCAGCTCATGAAATACAATTTCCATGAGTCTGGATTTTGAATGTAATGTTTCAATTCGAGACATAGTGAAGTCAGTTGACTGGCATGCCCAGTCTATTTTCTCTGGCTTCTATTTGCATGACATGGCCTCATAAAGGAGAGAGTTGAATCTTGTTCGGCCAATGGTAGCTGCCCAGACAGTTATCATGTTCCGTTCATGACAGCACAACCTCTGTTTTGGGCATGACCTTGCAACTTTCCCTGGATTCATCCGGGAAACTCTTGAATGCAAGGAAATGGCCAGGTGGGGGATCCCACAGGGTTTGCCATCGCACATGTATAAATGCATAATCTTCGGTAGTGCTAACCTCATGTTAGGAAAAGTTCATCCTTTCGGTAGAGCAGTCATCGTGTTCCCACAGGCAAGCATTCCCTCCTCCTCCTCCTCTTACCTATTCTCCTATTGTTAATGTGATTGTGTAATGTATTTGATAGAGAAAGGAAATATTTTAGTAAATTATGTTTCTTCAAAAAATACTTACACGTTCACATTACTATCAATTTCTCCCACCCTTTCCTGCAAATGCGAGCATCCTGTTATAGGTTTTGCTCAAGCTTAAACTCGTTGCATCCAGGATATGGGTGGTTACCTAGCGGGAACAAAGGAAGTTCATTTATGAGAGTTACTTCCCCTTGTCTATATTTTATGTGTGTGTGTATATATAAAAGACATTTTGTGGTCTTTCTGGGAGGGCTAGTAGCAGAGAATAATTTTCTTAATGTGATCAGCTAAGTATTTCGAAAAAGCATGATTTGCAAAAAAAATCCTTTTTCTGAAATTATTCTTTGATCCTTCTAACACCAGTTGTACATAATTTCAAATTGTGATGAGTCTGTTCACCCTCTGGTAAGTGTTTATTAATTTTGAAATGGAAAACAAACTTCCATTAGAAATGTGATTGTACTTATTTGGGATAGGCATATTCTACATGATGTTCTCAAATGGGCAAACTATTACATGTATAAAGGAAGTAGAGACAAGTGTTATGTAAGATAGCTTTTTCTCATTCTTTGTCTTATTACAAGCTTTTGCTGTGACTTGAACTTAACCATTGAAATCATGTTTGTGATTTATTCTTTACAAAATGCATTCCTGAGTTTATCAACTTTGTTGAACATAAGTTTCTTAAATTTCCTCTTTGACTTTTATCATGTATATCAGGCTTTGAAAGTGACGATGACTAAACACCCCTCAAGCTTTAAGTTAGAGGAACCCCTGAAGAGCAAGCTAGAGAGCATGACAGGAAATGCTGCTGTGACCCTTTTTGATGGTAAAATGAATTAAAATAATATTTTGTTGTATTCTGTAGTAATTACCATATATACTCACATATTACCCGGGTCGAAATGCAAACAACATAGACCCTGATCTCCTGCTGCATTATGCAATGGCAGATCTGGGTCTATGCAGTTTGCAGTTGGTATTGGCTTATATACGAGTATATATGGTAGGTTGAATTAGGGCAACTATGTATTCCATTTGCTATCACTGCAATCCAATTTTTAGATTTCATATGAACTAAACTTTACCTTATGAGTGCACACCAATTTATTTTACTACCCATACATTAATTTATTTTACCCAAGCATAAGTGAGTTTCCATTTATAAGTGTCCCCTGAATGTCTTTAGTAATTGATAATTTAAAAACAATCAGAAATCTTAAAAAAATTTTAATTTAATTATACAAGATGTAATGTTACACATGCTACTCTCCTCGTACACAAAGTTGGTAGTCAAGATATTTCACCCAACTGTAAGGCTGTTGATATATATTATCTGGCAGGCTGTTGGTATATAATATCTGGCAGACTGTTGATATATATTATCTGGCAGGCTGTTGGTATATATTATCTGGCAGACTGTTGATATATATTATCTGGCAGGCTGTTGATATATATTATCTGGCAGGCTGTTGATATATTTTATCTTGCAGGCTGTTGATATATATTATCTGACAGACTGTTGATATAAATTATCTGGCAGGCTGTTGGTATATATTATCTGGCAGCATTTTTTATCATTTTTATACTCATTTAATCTTTTGGTAATTCTGTTTACCTTTTGGGCAATTTTAGCTGATTCAGACTTGCTTTAGTACTTAAAATATAATTGTAAATTTGCAGGTCCCGTTCGTGACCTTTGTCCTCTGGCCCCTAATAATGTTAACACCATGGCAGCAGTTGCAGTGGCAGCACACAATCTTGGTTTTGATAAAGTCCAGGGTTCAATTATTGCAGATCCTAGGTATGATAGTTTTTATGATTGTGCATGATAGTAGAGCAAAACTCACACGTAAAGTACATACAGGTTTGTCCTTTATGGATAGGTATACTTTATAGAGTGATTAAATACCATCAGTACTTGCTTACAAGTCGAGTCCAACTGCAAAATGCACAGACTCAGATCTGCCATCGCATAATGTGCTGGCAGATCTGGGTCTATGCAGTTGTTAGGAGTAATCAGAGGAACAAACAACATGAACTCTGATCTACTGATGCATTGTGTGACCTTTATCCTCTAGGTCTATGTAGTTTGCAGTTGGACTGGACTTATAAGCGAGTATATATGGCATATAAGTAAAATAAAGATACATATTGTCCTATAAAGATAGATATTGTCCTATAGAGATACATATTGTCCTATAAAGATACATATTGTCCTATAAAGATATCCGTTATAACTAAATTACACCAACAGAACTTTTAAGTCTGCACTTGAGTCTTGCATCCAGCAATCTGATTGGATGAAATTTAAGTTTAGTTTGACCAATCACATATCTTAAGCATAGACTTAAACTTAAAGACATGTTGGTGAAATTGGTGCTGGGTGTCAGTTATATGGAGGATTTGACTGAGACAGATTTCCATGCATTTAAGAAATAAGAACACTAGAAGATCCAACTTGGACAAAAATTCTTACATAAAGAAAAATGCATGTGAAGCATTGTTGGATGAACTGTATGAATGTGGCTGTATCCATATATTAGCATAGGATTTCATGTGGCATTGATGCCCAGGTGTATTGTTATTCTTATCCTTTTTCGGGGATGCACCCAAAACATGCATTCCACATCATGTGTGTATTGCCTGAAGACATGCAATCCTGTTATGTTCTTCAGTCATACAGAAGATATAAATTTTCCATGTGTAGAAATACACATCCCTTAATACATCATATTCATTCAGAGTGATAGAAATAACATTGGACTCAGAGTGGATTTTCAACTCGTCTGCTCCACAGTAACTGGTGTGTATTCTCATATCAATCAAAATACGTATCAGAATATGTGTAATTTCATATATGTATCTGCCAAGCATCTGGTAGTTGCTTTATTCCTCAGAAATGAAAGATATTATGCTGAATGATTCACAAAAGAGGTTATTTCTCAATGACTCTTTCAAGTTTGCTTTCTTGCAAGATGCTCATGTACAGCGGCCATTTTACATCAGCAGATTGGGAGCACGTGCCACCCTTGAAAAGGATTAAGTAAAGCGAACACACCAGATACGCGCTTTCACTAGGGAAACTTTAAATTGCATTTGAAAATGCCAAAGTTTATTTTTTATTTTTATGTAAGAGTGGCAACCATACATGTTTTTTTCTGGTATCAGTGTTTGCTGAATCTCTTGGATGTGTTGAAACCCTCTCTCTTCTGGCTCTGGCTTCAGCTATCACCTCAGCATACATGTGATACTACCAGAAACAGGACCAAAGTACCATTTTAAAGGCCTTCTACTTTACATACCATTTTATAGTTGAAATCTAGCACTTTTGAAAATTAAAAGATTTTTTTTTAATTTTGAGAAAAAAACTATTTGTATGCATGTTATTCACACATTACAGAAACCAGTCAAAACGGTTCCACCAGTGCAACAATGGGTGCAATGATGAGTTCTGAGTAATCCAGTTAGGAATTGTTACACAATGGCATTCACAACTTTGAGGCAATCCCACTGAACATATTTTTGTCTCACAGAAATAGCTGAGGTTGTCCAAATGACACAACAGCTGACATGTGTACAAAACAAGCTGTAAATTGATTACCTTATTGTTGTAATTTGGAGAGTTTAAGACCAAAGACAGGAATTTTATTGAGGTCTTGTAATTAATAAAGGGATCAATGGTGGTCCATGATGACTTGTGAGTCTTTGACAAAAAATTGGCCGACCATTGGTGGAGGTAAGATTAAAAGGAGAGACCAACCCAAAAATTATTTTGGCAGAAACACTTGCATAAGTATTTTGACTTTTGTCATGTTTTATTGTTATTGTGTTTTATCAAGATGTTTTAAGAGGAATATTCAAGGGCAGCTCTTATCTTTTTTTGGTCAATTTTCCTGTCAAATGCCAAAACGTGAGCTTTCTCCCAATGCTAAAAAACCATGGGCTAATGCAGGAAATACATCTTAAGTCTAACTCAGGAACTTAACTTTGATTTGCATTGGGGATTAGTCAGCAGCCTTATAAACCCAGCCACAGGAAAACTTACGTTATAACTGCTTTGCATGGTGAGAATGGTGGTTCTGTCATTGCCGCATTCCAGTGCCGATTCATGTTCAGAACTTGCTGCTTTATTTTAATATGAAGAGAATACATATTATGGCAAAAATCCATTTGTTTTGTTTTCAGTCCCCATAAAATGCATAATGTTATGTTGATAAAAATATCCAACTGATTTAGGAACCAATCTACAGATCAAATTTAGAAATCTACTGAATAGATGTCTTGGTTCTGTTACATATAAGCCTCAGGATTCAGTAAATGTTGATACCAGAAAAAAACATGTATGATCCCTATATTCCTAACAATCCATAAAATTAGAAAATGAAACTCTAGCAGCTTTGAAAAGACAAAGGCTTTACATGTTGTATTGTGTATGTTTTACCGTATATACTCGCATATAATCTGGATCCAAAGGCGAACAACATAGACCTTGATCTGCCGCCGCATAATGCGCCGGTAGATCAGGGTCTATGTTTGTTCTATTGATTAGTCTTTACAAACTGCATAGACCCAGATCTGCCAATGCATTATGCGACGGCAGATCTGGGCCTATGCAGTTTGCAGTTGGTATCGACTTATATGCAAGTATATATGGTATATTGTTTCTGACTTAAAATTAAGTGTCATTCAATCTTTAGGTATCTCTGCATGCAGAACAAATGATATTAGCTCATACATTTTGGAAATCCAATAATAAAATAGTTATTTGTGCAAAATCAGAATTACAGTGATGCATGATGGTATATAGTATTGTAGAGCTAAGTACCGTAAATCACATAGTTGCGATGCAAATGAGCAGATTGTGGAAAAATTTCATTATGTAAAATCATCATGCTAATTTGCTAAGGTTCAATGATACAAAAATGTTACAATTTACTGTACCATCTACACTTGCTTACAAGTCGAGTGCAACTGCAAACAACACAGACCCTGATCCATAATTGCATAATGCACTGGCAGATAAGAGTCTGTGTTGTTTGTTCTACTGATTATTCCTAACAAACTGCATTGATCCAGATCTGCCAAATGCATTATGCAATGGCAGATCTATATCAGTGCAGTTTGCAGTTGGACTTGACAAATAAATGAGTATATACGGTACTCATTTTAGCCCAGAAAAAGAATTCTTAATCATAAGAAGGGTAACCGAGAGAAAAAAAAATATTGTGCATTCCAATTGAGAAATTCAAAAAGTTAGAATTAACATTTGTTCCATGTCCAGATTGACAGACTGGCACATTGTTGAGGTGGACGTATGGGGGCCTGGTAACATCGCAGAGAACACTGCATTTCACTGTAAAACAGTGCGACGAAACCCAGCAAAAGTGGGCCATGTTACAGGAACAGCTACCTACAACTCATTCCTAAGTAGCATGATGTGTAAGTAACTTGGTTGAATGTGTTAATTTTATTCAAATCGTTTAAAGGTCATACAAGCCAGAATTAGGGTCTTTTACACTCACATTTTACAGGGACACAGCCTCAGCAAACTCTAGATCTTGTTTGCATGTGTCAAACACTTTAGTATTTGTTCTTTCTCATATTGGTGGGTCATAAAAGAGTTATGTCAACATCTCTCTCTTTCAAACTGAAAGCTTTTTACTCTATAGTTTTATAGCTTGGGTTTGCATGTGCGGTACTCATTATAGTGCTGTCTGTGGGAGCCGTAGAGCATACCATCCTATAGTGAGACTGTTCTATAATGAATACATTATACTTTATAATTTTACTACCACTTAATGAAACAGGATCCATTACCATACATATCTCATAACAGGGACCATGGTATAATGATGGACCTTATAGTGATCCATGGTATAATGATGGGCCTTATAGTGATCCATGGTATAATGATGGGCCTTATAGTGATCCATGGTATAATGATGGGCCTTATAGTGATGAAGTGCTTTATGTGCTTCAGACAAAAAGTGGGGGCTTCATGCCAAATGGTTCAAGCTTCAGGTTCAGCACGTCTTAAAAATACAGAAAGAAAACTCTTTTTGAATTTTATTTTCTATTTTTACATAGATTTTATGATTGAATATTTGAGTTTACAACATTTGCATTTAGGATGGGTGGGGGTTGTTGATATTTGGATAGGCTAGTTTTTATCTTGAAAATGTCTATCCATCACACCAAAAACTTGAAATTGCTAAGGTTATTAAAATCATACATAATCTACTGTGAAATTTATTCCTTACAGCTGCATTTTCTTCAAAAAATATTTTACCCAGTCATAATACAGCTTGTTTTTATCAACAAAAGAGCTAAAAGTTGTCTGTCCACCTAAGTAGAATTCAGACAAGAGTGATCTCCCATTGGATTGAGGGATAGGCATCAACTCTTGTCCATATGACAATTACTACTTCTGTTTGTGTTAGGAGCATGCACTTTTTTGAAACCTTGCAAAACCGTGCCTTTTAACCATTTGAGCAATTTGGGAAGTTTTCTCAAACAAGGAGGTATACTCCAGCTATTTTTCTATTTCTTGTGCTATCTTCATTGTAGACTAATACTTTGCACTTCATTTGTCTAACTTTGTCATATGATAAGCATGTTGGCACCATTTTAATAGTCTGCCCTAGGGTACATAGTACCTAAGTCAATTCAAAAACAGTACTCGACCCTGTGTATGAATTCTGTTGAACACTTGTCTTATATCATATTGTAATTTCCATAGCCATTTTTTTTTATCATTAGTATCCAAAGACACTGCAAGTTTAATGTGTTCTGCTCTCAATATTTACAGGTGTCAGCACAGTGTGCAGGATTAAGTGAGTAGGGTGTTGACATAGATAGCACTGATGTCAACCACCTTACCTGTATATATATATATATATATATATATATATATATATATATATATATATATATATATATATATATATATATATATATATATATATATATATATATTGTATTGGGTGTAATTTAAAGTCATGCATGGCATATATGCTTAGAGTGGCCTTAGAATGTATGGGTGACCATCACTTTACTACTTGCTATGAGCGATGAGTGAAGAACACAGGATCAAGGATGCGGACTCCATCATTCTTCCCATTTATGCTGTCCATGTTGAAACTTCACTTCTACAGGCAGTTTAGATTTTCGTGACAAAAGAGTGGGCCAGGACTGACATGGTACACTGGCCCGTCTGGACCAGTGGTAGATATACGATCATCACAGATGTACCCAAGTACTGGCTATGGTGATCTTTCCCAAAATAGCCAGTGTGAGATTTGGGCACCAAACGCCACATAGCTACAGATGACACCAGGGCTGGCAGTTTCAACCTACATCTTCACTTCCCTGTACCAGGTAAGGTGATCCATTTATCAGGTATAACCATTCTCAGCTTCAAGACACAGATAGCATTCTGGCACCTGGCAATTACTGTTCCAGCACTGGTTCTGACCCCAAACACCAATTATATCAAGTATTCAGCACTGGAATTGTGTATAGTGATATATTTTTCCAGTGTACCCATTCAGGACACAGATATTGCCTGGCCTCTGGCCATGACAGTTCCAGCACCAGCTCACATATTAAGTATGTTCAGCACTGGAATTGGTGAACCATCTCACACTAACCAGTACCAGACTCAGCCCCAGACAATCAGGGATACACTTAGTGAATTCCTGGAGATAACTGTGTCCCAACATGGACAGATTCCCAGCGGTCAGTGTCCCACACAGACTGTTTCACCAGGTTTGTCATTCTATCCCTCACAAGAGCTTCTCCATTGCAAAAATTCGCATTCACAAGCACCATCTTTTATTGATCTGGCAATATTCAGAGCAGACTCAGCCATCCGTGCATCGATTGACAAGGTTTTGCAGCTTATGTCTACAGAGCTTTGTCTGCTTGCACCTTCTAAGCTACTTAAGGCCTCTTACCAACACCTGCATCTGTTGATCTCTTATTCAAGAAAGACCAAGCATTACTCAAGCAACTACCATACTTCATTGCTTTGAATGGCCACTTAAAGACCAAAGTGGCAATAGTCCTTTTTTTTCTTTTGCACTGGCATCTGCAGTAATTTAAACCTGGTGTGCTACAAGGCACAGCTGTTTACTTTTCACCCTGTAGTCCCAGCTGTTGAATGAGACATTGTGGGTCTGGGACTGTCAGCCTTCTTCTATGTGTATGGATCAGAAATCCTTCCTTGATAGGCAAACAACTGCTTCAAAATGTTGTGGCAACAGGACCCATGTTCGACTTGGTTTCCATGGCTATTATTGCAGGAATCTGAACAAAGCCTAAACAGAACTTACCTATTACCATAGCTGCATCCATTCATTTTCACCGGATGTAAAGAGATGCATTTCTTTCTACGTCTCCTGGCTGTGAAATCATCACATAGCCATTTTTAGATTGGAATGGGCCAACAAAGAGACAAACCTCATGGGCCCATTGTCTCAGAGTCTAGCCCTTGTTTCCAAGGAGAGACCAGAGAAACAGTAAAGAACCCTAAGTCATGCAAAATGGGGAACATAACATCCATTTCCTTTCTTTTGATCCCTACAGCAATAATGCCATGATTATGCTCTCTTGGAGGAATTAAACTTTTCCATGAAATGGGGGATACAGCCCAACTGACCCATGGATGATACAGGTTGTTTCAAAGGGCTTCCAGACCATGTTCAGTTCCCCTCTCCCATTATAATGGTACCCATCATTACAGATGTCCCAAAAGACCCATACAAAGTGGATATCTTGCAGCAAGAATCAACACTCTTCTTACAAAAAGGGCAGTTGACATTTTTCATAATGCAAACTCACTGGGATCTTTCTTCAGATCTTTCCTTGGCCCCAGAGCCAACAGCAAGCTTTGTCTGTTCATGAATCTAAACTCTCTCACCCACTTCAGTTGGGCATCACTTTAAGAATGGGACACTGAAATTGATTTTAAACATGGATCAGGAGGATGGTTTCACAGTCAGTCTAGATCTTTGAGATGCATACCTTCACATACCCATTCACAGGTTTTCCCAGAATTCATAAGGTTCACACAGTGGGACATGTCTGCTGGTTTAGGGCACTTCTTTCCAGTCTGAATGTCAGTCCCTGGGGCTTCAGAGGAATCATGAACAGAATCTTGTCACTCTTCTTAAACCACCTCTGCATTTGTGATGTCAAACTGCCTGGTTGACATTCAGCAAAGCACCAGGTCAGTCAGTTTTGTACCAAGACATGCACTAGCTTGTTTCACAGTGGCTTTGGCTTGAATTCCTTGACAGCAAGCACAAATTCATCCCTTCCAGGCATTTCAGTCATTTGGGTATGGAGTTCTAAACCCTCTTGAACCAAGTCGGGAAAGTGTCTTGGAATCATCTCATTGGTGTCTACCATTCACTCACTTCACTCACGGTATAGAATTTCTGCTCAGAAAATTATGTGCCTGTTGGGTCTACTCAATATGACAATGGATTCCCTGATTTTGTGTCACTTGTTCAAGACCTCTGTAGATAATCCTTCTATTGCAGTGTTGGTTGATCTTTGCCCTCTAGACCATTGATCTAGCTTCAAGCTATATGCGGTCCCATCTCAATAAATGGGAGGAGCAACATGCTGTAAATCAAGATCTGCTCAGAGATGCCTTCTCAGGGACACTCTTTATATATTCATCACCTGAAGATGAAGGCCATATTTCATACCTTTCAGTTATGGCAGGGGATGCTGTTTGGAAATGTCATTCTCATTTTGTCTGACATATTAACTGTCTTTGATTATATCAGAAAGCAAGGGGGTAACAAGTCCCCAGACCTATGCCTCCTGGTTTGGGATGTTCTCAAGTGTTGTCATCACTGACAAATCCACATCCAAGTCTTCTATATTTAAAGCAGACTGAATGTCCTAGCAGACTCAGCGTCCCATCAGATTCAACTGATTCATACTGAATGTTTTTTTACTCCCTTCAGTCTTAAGTCGGATTTGTACCTGTTGGGGTTGTCCTCTCATAAACCTTTTGTGACAAAGTGGAAAGCAAAGCTCCCGACCTTTATCTCTCCAGTCCCATATCAGAAAGCCTTGGTAGTCAACACCCTTCCGTAGACTGGAATGGTCTTGGAGCATTTGCTGTTCCCCATCTCCTGTGTTGCCAAAGTCTTGCAAAAAGGTAGAGAATCACAATGATGTCCAATCTTGACTGCTCCCTCAAGTGGGAAAATATCATGGATCAGTAATCTATTGAACTTAGCAGTGGAGATTCACAGGGAAATCCTATCTTCTCTCTGTCTGCTCCAATAATCGTGAATGTAGCTTGTCTGTACCCAGAGATACTGAACCTGCATGCTTGGCTCATTTCAAGCAAATCCTCAGAAGAAAACAGTTCTCAGAACAAGCAGTGGACATGTTTGCTCTGGTAAAAAGGTCCACCATTTTTTAAAACATGGGAAAGTGGAGTGTTTCTCCCAATGGTGCGAGCAAAATACACATTCCCTTTAAAGCCTCAGCACCACAGTAGCTGACTTTCTCCTTTGGAATGTACAAGCTGACTTCCTTTTTTGGACTGTCCAAATAGTAGAAGTTAGCTCCCATCTCTTTCAAGGGCTACTGTTTCACAATCTTGGACACATTCTGACCTCATGGAAGGGAAGATATAGGCCAGAACAAAGACCTCTCTGACCTTCTTGGGAAGCTTTACTTTCTCAACTGATGGCTTTGGCCCTTTGTCCATTTGCTCTGACATGGTTGAATAAAGCAGCCTATTGAATCAGTATCTAGAGCTTCTTTGACTCACCTAAAGAGTGCCCCAGGTGGCCGAGTGGTCTAAGGCGCTCGCCTTTACAGATTACTGACATCTCACCTCTGTCCGTGTGGGTTTGAGTCTCGGGCTTGGCCAACGTGGGTATGTGAGAAAGCTTGCCAGTAGCTTCCCGTGGGTCAGTGGTTCTTCCTGGGGTTTTCTTGGGGTCTTCCTCCACCAAATATACTGGCTGCCATGTTTAGCCTATCGTATGCTGAAAAATGGTGTTAAACCCATAACAACCAACCAACCAACCAACCAACTCACCTAAAGTACAAACCTGCTTCTTAGTCATTCTAGCTACAGCAAGGAGTCTCAGGGGGAGAGATGCTTTGTCAGTCAATCGGAAATATAGACAGTTCCACCACACCGGTTCAAGTTCACTCATAACGGCCCCTGCTTTCACTGCCAAGAACAGGCACCCATTCAGGTGGGATCAATCCTTTGTCTTGAAATATCTATCTTCTATGGACCCATTGCCTCAAGGGCATAAGGGCTCTGAAATGGGACCCAAATGAACTGAGCTGATCAGAAGATGGAGATCTCACTTGTTCTTACCTCCCAAGAAGAAGGGACATTATTTCCTCTGAAGCTCTGTCATCTTGGATACAATGGGTTATCCATTCTGCTTATCAGGAACTAACCCAGGACCAATGCATTCTTGTGCATATCAGCTGACAATGTTTGTGCAGTATCCACTAGCATAGAATTTGAGTGTAACTGTCCCCAAACTGACATTATATAAGAAATGGGATGCAAGCTTTTGGCTTAGGTACCTTTCATCCTGAAGGGCTCAGTTTGACCTAGCGAGACCTATAGCAGCAAAACAGCAGGCTATCTTCCAGGGCCATTCAGCAGCTCATCAATGATGTGGTCACTCTACTTCTGCTGAGTTAGCACAAGGGAAATTTTTCTATAAGCTGCATCCAGGCATATCAAGATGCTAACTCAAGTCCATGCTGTTTCATTTACATCAGGGGACTGAAGGTTGGGCTTTCTCATGAATAAGTGGATGTAATTCCCTTCAGTTCTTACCTGTTTTCCTAATGTATTATGATTGGGTAAAGTATTTAAAGAAGAAACCAGTTTTAGAGTAAAACGTTTCTTCGTTCAAACTTGCCCGATTATAATATGGGCACACTCATCCAGATTCCCCACAGTCATATGAAAACCTGATAGAGCATGCACATCTGCTCCAGTAGTAACCAAGTTATGGAAGGGATTTGGCACCAATCCCTCTATCCAAGGGGAGATCACTCTTGTCCAACTTCCACTAGGTGGGCAGTCGACTTTTAGCACTTTTGTAGTGAAAAACAAGTATGTAAGGGCTGGACTTATGAGGTAGTGGTTGTACTCCTGATGTATTATGATTAGATAAGTATTATCAAAGAAACATATTTTACTCCAAAAATTGGTTTCTTGTAAGTAATCAATAATTTTAGATAAAAAGGAAAACAATATCTAGTAGATCTTGTAATGAACATAAGAGGAAAAATGCAAAAGTAAGAACAACAGAGTAAAGAAAAAAGGTGGAATTCAAGGGATTCCAATACTGATCAGCTGAATAAGGCATATGTATTACAATGTAAACCAACAAGATTGGCAGCATGGAAGATGAGAATAAACATACATAGTGTATCACTTCAATTTCTGTACAAGGAGTTGGAGTTTTTTTTTTACAGAACATCATTTTAAGGCTGTATTGTGCAAAGGCAAGTTGAGTAAAGTGTCTTGCCTAAGAACACACCATGTCAGCTGAGCCGAATGTGGGAATTGAACCTGCACCCTTCTTTCTGCACAAGGGAAGTCTGCAAATTCATACTTGTCATATTCCCAGACAGTGTTGGGTTTTTTTTGAGACTCAAAAAGTGTTTTGAGGTGCCAATGGGGGTCAGTGCATGTTACCCCACGAAAGCGACGTCATCCAAATGAGAATAAGCTTTCTTTTCAAATCAGCCTATAGCAAATAACTGGAAATTCAAATCTGAATAAAAGAAAACACCATCTGATTTTTCTGAAGCATTTAATATACTTACAAAATTTTTTTTTAAAAAAATGGTACACTTAGCATTGTCAAATAACATCACCACGAACATGGTCACAACCTAACAGACATTAAATACAAAAATACACCAAGTTACTGTCTTTAAAATCCATTGGACAGTGGAATGTAGTTTTAATTACATGCAGTCTTTGCTGCTTTCAATAGTTCAGTAGTTGGTTTGATGGTAATGTAAGTGTCATTTGTGTTCACAAATATGCCTACACTTTTGCTTCGCAAAAGTGCATCCATGTCTATGTTGGTGCAAGCAATGGCCAAAGTCGCTAAAGTTGATAAAACCTGTAAGATGGCAATGAATATCCATTTCAAAACAATGAATCTGGCAATGAAAACATTCAAGGTTTGTGGTAGTCGGTCGAGTTGCTCAAGTCTTTGAACGCTGCTATTGTAACATATTTTCCAGGTTAAAGTGACACCTATGGCAGTGAAGATTTAATTTATTCTCAGGCTGAATTAATCAAAAAAAGGCACTAATTTATGCAAATATACAATTTGTCATTTGATTAATGATTTAATACTTTTAAATTACTAAAATTTCATGGTGCAGTTCATTTCAGGTTAACCAGATATTCAAACATGGTAA
Source organism: Margaritifera margaritifera (assembly GCA_029931535.1). Taxonomy (NCBI): domain Eukaryota; kingdom Metazoa; phylum Mollusca; class Bivalvia; order Unionida; family Margaritiferidae; genus Margaritifera; species Margaritifera margaritifera. The sequence continues at coordinate 4,738,844 of JAQPZY010001654.1, forward strand.
TGTTTTCATGAGTTACTTGATCACACGATTAAATGTTTATTGCAACCACGTAAATGTTGAAGGAAAATATGAGAAAGTTAAGGTGGCAAAACTGTAAAAGCAAATAAGATTATTTCATTTTTTGTTGTTGCACTTTTATCTGGAGGGTGAGGGACACAGTGTCCCCTTACCTTTGGATCCTAGGTGTAACACTGCATTAGATATTGAATGGTTCAACCTACCGAAATAATCATGTTTTGAATTTTATATATGGAGTAAAAATCCGACTTCAAAGAAACGTTGCCGCTGATCACAAACTTTAATAAAGATGGCTTGAACATTCTCATTCAATGCAGTCAGTGATGTGTAACAACATTTGTTTTTCAACACATCTGTTTGATGTACTAACTTCAGACAAATTGGGTTGTTCCACTTAGTGTACTTTACCTATGCAAATTAGCCTAATGGGCTCTCCCTCGGCAGTGCTCAAAGGATTTAACACGACACATCACTCTAGCTATTGTGAGTCATTTCAGTAAATCTCTGAAAGGTGTGTGTTTATCTCTGACCATCTGACCACCTTACCTTTTAATTATCTCTAAAACAGCTCTGTTTACTGTTTATTCATACCACAGATTACGGGCATATATCATTGTGATCAAGAAATGTACATTTTTTTTTCTTTTTTATTTTTTGGTGGGAATTTTTTTTCTCTCGCTAAGATTGCTGAAAATCATGTTTTTCAAAACATGACCATGTCGGGGGGTTTGGGATGTCGTGTTATGGCATGTATGCAAATTACTAACTTGAGGATTGGCTTAGGACTATTTTTTTGGTACCCTGGAAGAAAGCTCCTTACATAAAGTATTTATATTTTCTGTGCTTCCAAAAGAAATACTACACAGAATCAAGAATAAGTTGCAATCTTGCAGCAACCATTTCCATGCAGCAGGTGGTGCAATCCTTCTGCAACTGAAGCCCTCTCCACCCCTGCATCTTCACCAGATAAATGGCATGATTTTCATGCTGAATATCTCGTTCTACCTAGAGTTGTGTAATTGACTAATCCAAAACTAAAATAATATAAAGTTTGCATGTTCACAGTTCTAGACCTATCATGTACAGTGAGCCTTCTAGTAAAAACCACTATATGACTGAGTCTTTTAACATACAGTGATTCCTCACTATAAAACCCCTCAGTATAATGATGTGATCCCTCACTATAAAACACCACAGTATAATGCTATTAACCCTAAATACAAAAGCCCACAGTATAATGCTGTGATCCCTCACTATAAACCCCCTCAGTATAATGATGTGATCCCTCACTATAAAATCCTTCAGTATAATGCTGTGCTCCCTCACTATAAAACCCCACAGTATAATGTTGTGATCCCTGAGTATAAAGCCCAACAGTATAATGCTGTGATCCCTCACTATAAAGCCCCACAGTATAATGATGTGATCCCTGAGTATAAAGCCCCACAGTATAATGCTGTGATCCCTCACTATAAAGCCCCACAGTATAATGCTGTGATCCCTGAGTATAAAGCCCCACAGTATAATGCTGTGATCCCTGATTATAAAGCCCCACAGTATAATGCTGTGATCCCTCACTATAAAGCCCCACAGTATAATGCTGTGATCCCTGAGTATGAAGCCCCACAGTATAATGCTGTGATCCCTCACTATAAAGCCCCACAGTATAATGATGTGATCCCTCACTATAAAGCCCCTCAGTATAATGCTGCCCCTCTTGTAACACAGGTATAGGAATGGATCCCATTATGTTGGGTAAATTTTTCTTTCTGATTGTTCCTTAATTTATTTCACATATTGTTAAAATTTGGCTAATGAGAACCAATTACAATGTGGTTTGACATTATTAAAATACCTAATTTTTGTGTTTTCCTGTAAAATTATGACACAGCATTGTTGGAACATACCTCAGTATGATTCTCCTTACTTTCAGCAGAGATTATTGTATGGCTGCCATGAACAATTTTATAAAGTTGGAGCACTGAACTAACTTTAGTGTGCAACTCCAGGATTTAAAAAAAAGTAATATATGTAACTGGACACCTTAGCAGATTTTGTTATAGGAGATACAAGGAACACAAATGTTATCACAGTTTAAATATGGTTTTGGAAAAAATGCAGCTTGAATTTTAATGATTTGTTATAAATAGATTCTTTCTTTTTTCAGATGCCCATGGAAAAGGTGGAGGTTTTCATCTGTGTTAATTAATCTGGCTTTTGCATCTGTATTTCTCCAGTTCATGCTCTATGTGGAATTACTGTGCGCAGAATCTTGTCCAGTGATTTGTTTTCCTGATGAATAGTCATTATTATGCTGATGTGGCATTAAACCCAAAATATATACGTACATATATACAAATATAGCTGCCAACCTTCCAGACAGTATTGGGGGGGGGGGGGGGGTTGAGACTCAAAAAGTGTATTTTGTAGTGCTAAGGGAAGTCAGAACACACAACCCAAAAAAGTGACATTGTACAATTGGGTTCACGCAATCCAAAAAAGCAACATTGTACAATTGAGAACAAGTTATCTACTTCTATTAACCTATAGAAAATGACTGGAAATTCAATGTTGTATAAAAGAATATGAAATATCTGTTTTCTTTGAAGCATTTAATACACTTTCAAACAAAAAGTAGTTGGTAGACTTAGCATTGTCATATATTCATATATTACCACTACACACATACACAGACAAACACACACAAAAACAACCACACAGACCTTAAAAAAAATACACCAAGTTTCAGTCTTTAAAATCCATTGGACAGTGAAATACAGTCTAAACTAGATGCAGACTTGGGTTCTGCAATGAAATAGCTGAGAAGCACTTCAGCTCTTGTGACATGGTCCGTCAATGATTGTTTAAACATGTAGTTACTTGTGGAATTGAGCTCTGCATTTGTGCAATGTCCTGATGCTAGATGGTGCTACTATGTTGACTAATGTCATGCACTCTCCAGAATGACTAAAGGACTGACTATTTAATTGGGGGGGGGGGGGAGGGGGCTGGAATTTTTATATATTCTCAAATAGCTTAAAAAGTATTTTTTGCCCTGAATTGTAGAAGAAAAGAACTAATTCTGTCTGCCATATTAGTTGAAAAAAAAAGCATCTTGAGATGTAGAAAAACAAAAAGATCCTAGTTGGAAAGAAAATCCCTAGGCCCTCCCCGCCCTTTCAAGATTAAATGGTCAGTCCCTAATGTCAGTGTATGGTGTTTACAGTATATGCAAAGAATAAAATGCCCCCTCTTGCTGATGCAGTTCACAAGTCAAACTACGTCAACCAGGAGTTCTGAAATTTAGTTTTGCTGGACTTTGCTCACCTTACAGATGGCTCATCCTTCCCTGAATCACAGCTGTGTTTCAAACATCATTTCAGCTACCGAAATAATTATGTTTTGTATTTTATATATGGAGTATAAATCTGACTTCAATGAAACATTGCTGCTGATCACAAACTAGCCAATAATCTTGAATAAAGATGGCTTAAATATTCTTATTCAATAGCAATAATACACTACCTGCTAACCTGTTACTATTGCATTGCTTTTCCAGGACACCAAGTCCCCAGTCCAAACTAAATATTCCCTCCTCCAATAAGTATTTGGAGGCCCAGAATTGAAAAGAAAATGATCCCAGTCTGATTCCTTATTTATAGCCAACATACAGAATACCTAACTTCTTTTTCTTTGGAATTTGTACGAGTTGTGCCAATATCACTCATTGAAATTCGCCTTCTTTGTCATTTCTAAACATCTTTTTGGCCAATCTTGTATGTTTTTATGTTGAGTTTTTCTCCCCAGTCCTTGCCTTATTCGAGTGTTTTTGTGTGTTCCTTTTGCTTTTTTGAAGGATTTTTGGACCTTGCTTAGCAGGCGGTGCTTTTGTTCAGTGTTAACCCCTTCTTAGTAACCAGTGTTTTGGTAAGTATTACCTACCGTTTTGGGTTTCCAGTTATCTTTCTGTAATTTTTTCTCTTTCAGAGATTAATATGTCGCAGGGTGTGGGTGAGTGTGGGCACAAGGTGGCCCCATGGGATGCACACACCACCTGCCTATCGTGCATGCACAGATGGATGTTTGATATGTTGTCTATGGACAGATCAAGTATGGGACTTGGCGGTAAGTTGCTGCACCTATAGAGGGAAGAGGAAAAGCCCTGCTTCCTCCTCCTCATCATCATGTGATGACCCCATCCATTCCAAGGAGGGGTCTGGATCCCTTCCCGGTTTAGGGAAGTCAATTTCCCCTGTGGAGAAGAAACAAGGAGTGACCTATGTGGTTTGGAAATTGCCAAAAGGCCAAGGATCCCTGATGCTTGGTCTGTGTTTTGAACATCATTTCAACTACAGAAATAATTATGTTTTGCCAGTGAAGGACAGACCCTTGGCCCCTCCCAAGGCAGGAAGGAGCAGCAACCTCTCAAGGTAGAATTAATGCCATTGACTGATACATGTATAAGAGAGTCACACCTTTTTGAAGAGCAGCAATTTCGATCTGATAGATCAGAGGCATTCTCATCTGTCAGATCTTTGTCATCAGACTGGTCTTTGACCAGTCACTGGTCTGGAGGCATCAGTCACCAGGCACATCACTGGTCAACTACTAGTCACTGGACTTTGAGCTCTGGTCACCGATTATAATCGGTGACCAGAGCTCAAAGTCCAGTGACTAGTAGTTAATTACCAGTCACCAGACCATGCTTGTTCAGCAGGCGGACACCTGGGGACATGGATTGGGTTGATCCCCCCCCCCCAGGTCTCTATGTTACCATCCAATTCCTATGGAGATAGGGAGATGGGGAAGGGGATCAGATTGGCATCCCCCCTTTTCCTATGTTCCTGTTTATTTCCTATGGGATTTGGGGACCCTTTTTACTTGGTAGCAAGTCTTTTTCTTCCCTCCCCCCCAATGACATTATGAATGTTCCTGCCTTGGTTTCAAGGTATGGCAGATGTGACAGGCTGGGGATCTGCTCAGTCATCTCTGGCCATGTCCTAGAAAAAGGATGCAGGCTGCCTCTCTCCTCCGAATCTGTCAGGAAGAGATGAGTGATCCCATTCACCTATGAGGACAGCAAGTATGGTTAGTCCCATTACCCTCCATGAGTGGTTATGGGATGACACACCCTAATGTGACATATCCCTAGATGGAGAGGGATGCCAGGGAGGACAGTCCTTCTTTGCTTCAGGAGTGGGTTCAGGATGACGATACCCTTCCATTTCCAGAAAAGTCAGCTGTGGCAGGTCCTTCCCTTCCATTTGGGTCCTATATACATTCCCACCTGTCAGGTCAGGTGTTTGAGGAGGAGGAAGTCTGGACGGTTGATAAGGTCCTTCCCCCAGACTTGTGCCCAAAGCCTTCTGGGACTGATGATGTTCAGATTCTCTCCAGTCTGGAGAGACTTTTGGGGTCACACTCTTGTTTAGATATTCTGCTGCTCCAGCACTCTACTATGGTTTAGCAGCTTGAGCAGATGTTTTCCCAGGGCTAAGAGTCCACCAGGCAGCAAAGGGGTGGTCATTACCCCCTTTTATGCTCTGGCCACTGGTCTCTGCCTCCAACTGTCAAGTTCATTCCCCTGCTTGGCCCTTTTAGCCTCCCCCTTTGGACTCTCGTGGGTCCCAAGTGGGGATATCAGCTAGGACCTGGGCGAGTCACCCGGTAAAGGCCTTGGAGCTTAAGGCTTGAACTCTAGTGACAGCCTCTGTTTGGTTGCTTCTAGTCTCTTGAAGGTGTAATTGAATCGCTGTCTCCTGTGGCACTTCAACACCTGCTGGAGGCTATGGTGAAAATGTCAAGGCATGCACTCCCTAGTTTAGTCGTGCTCTCTGGATCACAGCAAGAACCTTTTGAAGCTGCACCGCTTGAGGCAGCTAAACTCTTTGGAGGTCTTATCCCGCTATAGCATTGCATTATTTTGAGGAACAGCAACACCGGTCCAAGGCAGTGACTCAAGGCCTGTTGAAACTGGCCAGGAAGTGCATACACCCTGACCAACTGTGGGGACCTACTCAGAAGTTCTTCAAATAGGCTCAGCCGCAACTGACAAACAAGCAGCCTCAGCTCAAATCTCCCTCACACCCATCTTTCACTAGACAAAGCAGTAAAAGAGGCCAAGGGAGGAAGTCTTTGGATTCCTCACTCTTCCCTAAGAATGGAGGTAGTCAGCCCTAGGGAGTTGTACCTTCTCCTGCAGTATCTTCCTCTTCCCAGCACCCCAGTAGGTGCTTGACTAGTCCTCTTTTCAGAGGTTTTGTTGGGCATCACAGATGATGTGTGGGTCTGTTCCACTTTAAAGGAGGGATATTGACTTCACTTCTGAGTACATCCTCCTCTATCATCGACCCTCATTTTCCTTCACTAATTCAAACTGGTTCATCTAAGTGAAGAGGTACACACCCTTAGGCAAAAGGAAGCAGTCAAGAGGGTGGAAAAGGACCAAACTCAGGGTTTCTATTGCCGGATCATTTCTTATGTTGAAAAATGGTGGAACATTTGGACTCGTCATTGATCTTTGCACCTTAAACAAATTTCTGTGGGAAGAATGCTTCAGGATGGAGACTACTGCCTTGTTCAGGAACACCATAAAGCCCTATGACTGGATGGTCTCCATAGATCTGCAGGATGCGTACCTTTATATTCCCCTCTTCCCACCTCACAGGAAATCTCTCCAGTTGTCTTGGCCAGGACATATTTCAGTTTTGAACTTTTTTAAAGAGCCTTCACCAGGGTGAGGTCTTTAGGGATCTTCATCTCCAGTATTTTGATGACTGGTTGATGCACAACATCCTCAGAGATATTCTCTTTAAGGACATATCCCTCTGTTGGCGATGGTGACTTGTCTGGTTATAATCCCTAGCCTAGATAAGTCAGAGTTCAATGTACGTGGGGATGAACTTCCTCACCAATCAAGGGACAGTTCATATCCCACCAGACAGGACTGCTTAGATTCTGTCCATCATAGTGGATCTTATGGCCAAGACTTCATTGTCAGCTTGCCTTTACCTCTCTCTCCTAGGAACTTGGAATGCGGCTGTGGATCTAGTTTCCCTAGTGAGACTTCACTTACACTCTCTCCAGTTCCTGCTTTTAGCAAACTGGAAACCACACAAGGACCAGCTATCGGCTTGGATACCCAAGGAATCTGATTTTCATCAACGCCTGAGTTGCTGGCTAGATCGGGATCAGTTCCTGACTGGAGTTCTGATTCACAGCCCTGAATCCCATTCCTTTCTATACACAGATGCATCAGATTCAGGATGGGCTGCAATAGGGGGTAGTTCTTCAAGGACTTTGGTCTTGAGAGGAAGTGATTCTTCATATAAACAACCTAGAAATCCAGGCAATGTTTCTAGCCCTTCAGGGGTGTGTCAGCCTTATAATTCATCATTTTGTTATGGTCATCTCAGACAGCACATAAGTAGTAACATGCCTCAATCATCAGGGAGGTACACAAACTTCTTCTCTTTGCATGGAAGTCTGGAACCTCCTCCGATGGGACTCCCCCAGTCCACCATATTCTGGCCAAAAAGAATATCCTGGCGGACAGTGTGTCCAGATGGGGCCATGTAGTTATCACAGATTGGTCGAGGTACCTGCTGTCGCAACACAGGGGGTCTCTCCTACACAACAACCCACAGATTCTGCACCTTCACACTCAACTCATCTTAAATGATTGATCCACCAGGACCAGTTTTTCAGGAAGTTTGCCAACTGCATTTCTCAGGCTTTGAGCAATCTAGTTCCAAAGTTCACAATGCAAAGTGGAGAATCTTTTGTAATGGGTGCAGTAGGAAACATGTTGATCCAAGCTGTTTCCCTTTTGTCCTTTTTGAGGAAAGAGAATTTTCGGTTTCTACCATAAAGGGTTATAGGGCAGACCTTTCTAATACTCTCAAGTTCTCTAAATGTTCATTCATTGGGTTGGACCCTCATCTTTCTGATCTCATCAGATATTTGGACTTTCAGAGACTGGCATCTCACTCATTAATACTTTGGGTGTTATTGAAACCCCCTTATGAGCCTTTGAGTGAAGCTCCCTTTGAGAACCTTACCTTAAAACAGTCTTCCTCCTCTCCTTAGCATCAGCAAGAAAGAGTGAGCTACATGCTTTGTCAGTAGAAAAGGGTTGTTTATGGTTCAGTGGTAACTGATTTGGTTTTTCTTTTTTGCCAGCCTGGGTTTCTGGCTGAGAATCAGCTACCTTCATTAGTTGTATCTGTGCTGGGGATGATCAAAATAGGCTTCTTTGCCCAGTTAGGTCTCCAAGGTTTTTTTTTGGCTTCCTATGTCTCAAGTATTCCTCTGATATTTTGGTGGCCACCATTTCCAGGTGGATTGTCTTCACTATCAAGAGAACTTATCAGTCCCTTGCTGAGATGGACCTTTCTTCAGGAGAATTAAAGTCCATGAAGTTAGGGCTATTTCTGCATCATGGGACTACTTGAATAACTTCTCTTTGAATGACATTATAAGAGCGGCCTTCTGGCACTACCTTTTCAGTCTATTACCTTCCATCTTTGGTGTCCCAGTGCGAATACATTTACTCGTTGGGTCCAATAATGACAGCACAGCATGTGGCCAAGTCGTCTACCAACTTACAGTAGTGAACATCTCTTACTGTAAGGGTAAGTACAATGTTTTCTTATACCATTTTTTGTTTGGGGCCATCAGCCTCCCTCCTAACTCATAAATTCAGCAATGCAATAGTAGCAGGTTATGTATTACTGCTTTAAAATGTTGTTTTTGGGGGGATAATACTAACTTTAATTATGTAATACTTACCTGATACTATTGCAAAGGTTCCCTTCTCCCACCTTGCTCTGATGTCCTGTAGTCAAAATAGAAAGGTATTCTGTATGTTGGCTATTACTAAAGAATCAGACAGAGATCATGTTCTTTTCAATTCTGGGCATCCAGTTACTAATTGGAAGAGAGAATATTTAGCTTGGACGTGGGACTTGGCATCGCGGAAAAACAATGGAATAGGAGCAGGTAAGTATTACATAATTAAAATTGCTTCCCCCCCCCCCAAAAAAAAAACTACATTCTATGGCCACAAAGTGTAATAACATTTGTTTCTTCAAGACACATCTCCTTGAGCTACCTAACTTCAAACGAATTCAGTTGTTCCACTTTGTGTACATGGACTATGCAAACTAGCCTAATGGGCTCTCTCAAAGCAGTGCTCAAAGACTTGCGAAACAAAATCACCTTAGCTATTGTCAGTCAGTTAAGTAATCTGTGCAATGGTAGTGGTTTATATCTGACTGCCTTTACCTGTACCTTTAATTGCCTCAATGACAATTAACTGTATAAACTGTCCCATGGTGATAGTTTTCCATGAGCATTAAGCACAACTGTTTACTATTTATACAGGTTATGGGCATGTATTGTAGTGCCAAGAAAGGTTTTTCCCTCTTTTTTTTTTTTTTACAAGATTTACTGGAAATCGTCCTTCTATAAACACGATAGTGTCGGGGGGTTTCGTGTTCTTCATATGTTCTGGCAGGTATGCATACTTGATGAATAAAATAAACAAAACCTGAATTTGTTGGACACACAATCATCAAAAAAATGAAATATATAGCAGTAAACCCCAGAGGAAAGAAGTGCTCTACTGATATTTGTCCACTTACAGTGATATCTGGTAAATTTTAGTGATACATATATCTGGCAAATGTCTTTGTGGATTACTTACAGTTCAGCTTCAAAAACTGTAGCTGCTGAAGATCCTAAATGTCTATTTAAGTTTTGAGCTGTTTTGATTTTTCAAAATTGCAGGCAAGAGAAGCTTTATGCCAAGTCTGTGAACGTTATTTGATGCTTAGTGTTAAAGTGAATTGATATTTGTTTTGTAAAAAGTTTATTCAGAATGTGCTACAATAATGATAGGGTATTCATTGCTGTAAGAGGAAATTTGCATCTGGTGAAGAAAATCAAATTCTTACTACCAATACACTGTGCAGTTAACTTCAACATAAGGGAATGTAAATGTTTTTAACTGATAATGAGATACCTATGAGTGGTTTTATGGATAAGAGCTTTTTACCTGCATAATTGAGCAGAGAAAAAAAACAAACAAAACAACTAGAACAACTGCAATAGCTCACCATTCCAAATGCCCACGTCTTTTATTCTGTATTCCTTAGAGATGATATCATATATCACTATCACAGTGTATCATCGTACTTGGCACAACAATATCTGAAAAAACAGAGATCAGCAATATCATAGATTTGAGATACACCCTCCCCAGCCTATATAAATGTTTCCAATTCACTGTAATACAAAACACTTTTACAGAGTAGCATGTTTTTACCATAGATTTGAGATACACCCACCCCAGCCTATATAAATGTTTCCAATTCACTGCAATACAAAACACTTTTACAGAGTAGCATGTTTTTACCATAGATTTGAGATACACCCTCACCCACCTATATAAATGTTTCCAATTCACTGTAATACAAAACACTTTTACAGAGTAGCATGTTTTTACCATAGATTTGAGATACACCCTCCCCGGCCTATGTAAATGTTTCCAATTCACTGTAATACAAAACACTTTTACAGAGTAGCATGTTTTTACCATAGATTTGAGATACACCCTCCCCAGCCTATGTAAATGTTTCCAATTCACTGTAATACAAAACACTTTTACAGAGTAGCATGTTTTTACCATAGATTTGAGATACACCCTCCCTGGCCTATATAAATGTTTCCAATTCACTGTAATACAAAACACTTTTACAAAGAAGCATGTTTTTACCATAATCAGCTGTGTTCTTAGTATTTGTACATTTCAATTGATGCATGTTTGTCACATATAAATAGCAACAGTGTCTGTAGAAAAAACAATGGAATTTTTTTACTAGCTGTAACCTTTGCCTTGACACTTGATTAGTATTAAATCATAATATTATCTTGACACTTGATCAGTATTAAATCATAATATTATCTTGACACTTAATCAGTATTAAATCATAATATTATCTTGACACTTAATCAGTATTAAATCATAATATTATCTTGACACTTGATTAGTATTAAATCATAATATTATCTTGACACTTGATTAGTATTAAATCATAATATTATCTTGACACTTGATTAGTATTAAATCATAATATTATCTTGACACTTGATTAGTATTAAATCATAATATTATCTTGACACTTGATTAGTATTAAATCATAATATTATCTTGACACTTGATTAGTATTAAATCATAATATTATCTTGACACTTGATCAGTATTAAATCATAATATTGCCTTGACACTTGATTAGTATTAAATCATAATATTATCTTGACACTTGATTAGTATTAAATCATAATATTGCCTTGACACTTGATTAGTATTAAATCATAATATTATCTTGACACTTGATCAGTATTAAATCATAATATTGCCTTGACACTTGATTAGTATTAAATCATAATATTATCTTGACACTTGATCAGTATTAAATCATAATATTGCCTTGACACTTGATTAGTATTAAATCATAATATTATCTTGACACTTAATCAGTATTAAATCATAATATTATCTTGACACTTGATCAGTATTAAATCATAATATTGCCTTGACACTTGATTAGTATTAAATCATAATATTATCTTGACACTTAATCAGTATTAAATCATAATATTGCCTTGACACTTGATCAGTATTAAATCATAATATTATCTTGACACTTAATCAGTATTAAATCATAATATTATCTTGACACTTAATCAGTATTAAATCATAATATTATCTTGACACTTAATCAGTATTAAATCATAATATTATCTTGACACTTAATCAGTATTAAATCATAATATTATCTTGACACTTGATCAGTATTAAATCATAATATTGCCTTGACACTTGATTAGTATTAAATCATAATATTATCTTGACACTTGATCAGTATTAAATCATAATATTACCATGATGATATTGTAAAAAAGTGATGTTGTGATATAATTATGATAACATCACTAATCTCTGATTTCCTCCCAATACTCGCCACCCTCCCACCCACCCACCCACCCACACTGTCCTGATATTACAAGATCTGTCACATATATGATGCTGCTTCCCACAAGGACAGCATATATAAAGCTTGGTCAGACAAAATAATTTACATTTGTTACATGTGGCCTTTGACCCCCTTCCAGAGATCCCAAGGATGGGAGCCAGTAATAACACTGCCTCTATCAGATGGCTACCCCATGAGCAATATAATGACAAAATTGTATGAATTTCTACCTTATGGTTTAGGAGAAGAGAAGATGGGGTAATGGACAGATAAATGGACAGACAGATATAGGGTATTACAATATCCTCACTAAAGTATAGGGTAAAATGAAAAACTGGAAGCATTACAGTTAGTTAACCTTTGTAGTGCCAAAGAAACTTGAGCTATTAGTACCATCAGAGTAAGTTAACCTTTGTAGTGCCAAAGAATCTTGAGCTATTAGTACCATCAGAGTAAGTTAACCTTTGTAGTGCCAAAGAAACTAGAGCTATTAGTACCATCAGAGTAAGTTAACCTTTGTAGTGCCAAAGAAACTAGAGCTATTAGTACCATCAGAGTAAGTTAACCTTTGTAGTGCCAAAGAAACTAGAGCTATTAGTACCATCAGAGTAAGTTAACCTTTGTAGTGCCAAAGAAACAAGAGCTATTAGTGATGGTTGCATTGCAAAGGGCCCTGCACACTTCAGTTTGCTCTGCAGGGCCTTAAACAGAGGAACTTCTGTAGTGAAACCAAGGTTAGGAGAATGGGCAATCAAGGGACATTATTCCTTAAAATAAGGACTTGGAATGCTGGAAATCGAACTCATTTAAGTTGTCATCAATATAAAGGTGCGTGACAAATATGGTTGAAATCCAGTATTCCTTTCTAAAGTTATGCTGCGGTAACCAAATGAGGAGGGACAGTCATAACTCTTGTAATGATGTGGAATGCTGGAAATTAAACTCATTCAAGGTCTCGTCATTATAAAGTTGCATGCCAAAATTGGTTGCAATTCAACAATCTTTGATAAAGTAATGCTGCAAAAACCAAAGTTAGGAGGATGGGCAATCAGGAAACATAACTCCTGTAAATGATGTCATGGAATGCTGGAATTTGAAGTCATTCAAGGCCTCATCAGTATAAAGCCCAATTCCAAATTTGGTTGAAATCCAAAAAATCTTGATAAAGTTGTCAAGCAGAAACCAAAGTGAGGAGGATGGGCAATCGGGGAGAATAACTCTTTAAATGATGTCACAGACTGCTGAAAATTGAACCTATTCAAGGTCTCATCAAAGTGAAGGTCTCATCCATATAATGCCCCATACCAAATTCAACTGGAATTCAACACAGGTTGGTCAAGTTATGCAGCAGGAGGACAGGGAGTCCGGGGGAGGGGGGTGTTAACTGCTGCAAATGATACCATAAAACACTGGAATTTGAACTCGTTCAAGGTCTCATTGGTATAAAGCTGCATGCCAAATTTGGTGTTAATATTAATTTTCCTAGCCTTTGCAACAGACTTTTTGATTGGTAAAAATCATATCATGTGTGTCATAAAACCAGACAGGAACTACTCTTGAAACCTTCTCATTATCTTTTGAAGTAGCCAGCTCAGAATTAAAAATACAAGGCTAAGTCAATCCAACAATAAAACAAAAAATATTATAGTGTTGTAAAAGTAGATGGCTACAATGTTAAAATCTGTAAAAGTAGGTGTTTGAGTGGGCTGCCAGAAGCTAATGAGAAGACTGCTTATGTATTTATGTGTCCTTGTACGTTTTGATATTATTTGTAAATAATGATTAAAATATAGTTCTTTTATTTTATTACTGCTGTTCATGCATAGTGTAATCGATTTTCAAGCTTCATGAATTTAAGAATCTTGTAAAATATGAAGTTCAATTATTAGTTTAACTATTTACCCACATTAAGAAGACAAGTCTAGTATAGTCTCAACTGAAAATATATGCAAGACTGTCATCCAGCTGCAAGTTGAAAAGGGCAGTAAGTCATGCCAAAATCATGAAAGCGAAATCATTGGTCAATAAACCCGTCTTCATATGATGACCATGGTTTGTACGAAGTATTATGATTCCTCAGTATAATGCTCTGTAGGGGAGCCATACAAATGCATCATGATATACCCATATATACTTGTGTATAATCTTTTTTCCAAAATGCAAACAACATAAACCCTGATCTGCCATCACATAATGCACTGGCAGATCAGGGCCTATGTTGTTTGTTCTACTGATTAGTCCTTACAAATTGCATAGACCCAGATCTGCTGGCACATTATGCAATGGCAGATCTGGTTCTATGCAGTTTGCAGTTGGTATGGGATTAAACGTGAGTACATATGGTAAGCGAGGCCACCTTACACTGGGGTGCATGGAAAAACATTTCAACCAGTATAATGGGATCCATGAACAATCCCATACTATATCAGAGACTGTTATAATGAGGTGCTTTATAGTGAGGGACCACTGTCAGTAAAATCCATCTGAAAACTAAAAAAAAATTGCAGTCAAAAGATTGTGTCATTGTACCCATCTGTAAATCAAAAAAGAGCAATAACTCTTACAAAAAGGTGGGAGTATGTGATTGGTCAGTATCACATTACACAGATTATAACATGTACCAAGGATTACAGTATATGCAAGATAATTTAATTTCACAAGAATTAGTCATATATTCCAACCAGCTGAAAGAATTAGTCATATATTGCAACCAGCTGAAAGAATTAGTCATATATTGCAACCAGCTGAAAGAATTAGTCATATATTGCAACCAGCTGAAACTTAAGTTCAAAAACTGTAGTAACTCTTCTAAAATAGTGTGAGTACAATGATTGGTCAACATGCATATCTGATTATGATGACCATAATATGTACCAAGTTTCATAGCAGTCAACTGAAAACTGCAAGAATACATGTAGTTGCATTTAAAAGATTCTGTTACATATATTGCATCCAGCTGTAAGTAAACCTTAAGGCAATAACTCTTAACAAACATTGAGGGGGAACAGTGATTGTTAAAAATGCACATCTTCGAATGATAACCATAATCAGTACCAAATTGCAAAGCAATCCATAAGAAATTGCAAGACTAGTTGAATTCACAATATTCTTTCATATACTGCATCGAGCTGAAAACAAAAAGGGCAGTAACTCTAATAAAAATTGTGTGGGCAAAGTGATTTGCTGTTATGTGCATCTTCAGATGATAGCCATAACATGTTCAAAGTTTCATGAGAATAGTTGGATTCATGAGATTTGGTCATACACTGCATTAGGCTCCAAGTCGTAAAGGGCAATAACACTAATAACAAGAGGACCAAGTGGGTAAGATATTGCTCAAGTGAGTGGTTGACATATGTCAGTTTGTGAATACAAATTCACACATATTAAAAGGGTAGAGGGGAAAGAGTTGCTACATTGTCTATTAATGTTGTTGTTATTTATCTTCTTTTCTTAACCAAATATATATAGGATCACTTTCTCGGCATTAAAGAATAAGTCCTCTATAAAACAAGCATTCTCTTCTGGATCTCTCCCTGCCCCTGGGTCCAGGCCCTGATTCATAACTTGGGTAGAAACTGTTCATAATCCCACCCTTAAAGTACATATACTTACTTGGTATTATAAGGGGAGTTAATCTGTGCAGTTGGCTTGGATTACTGGGTTTGTCATTGCAACAATGGGGCCCAGACTCGGGAGTCATAACTTGAAACCATTGACACCCTCTCCGAAAGGATCTGCAGTGGCTCAATGGTTAAGGCATTGGACCTATGACCAGAAGGTCACGGCTTTGATTTCCATGATCCAATCAACCTGGATCCTCATTAATATGCATGGATCTAGCTCATAATCAAATTTATCTGAGACTGACGATACAAGCTTACATACCAGATCTAATCAAAATCTTATCATCAATATGGCCTCTAGAATATTCACAAGCTCAGCCAATCAGATGCAAGATCACCTCATTAATATGCATGGCTATTGCTCTTAACCAAACTCATCCTAGATCTTGATATAAGATTACATACCTAATCTGGTCTAAATCTAATAGCCAGAAATATGGCCTCAAGAGTGTTCACAAGCTCAGCCAATCAGATGCAAGATCACCTTATTAATATGTGTCGATGTTGCTTGATCAAACTTACCCAAGATCTTGATATAAGCTTACAAATCAAATCTGATCAAGATCCCATTAGAAATATGATCTCTAGAGTGTTCACAATCAGGTGCAAGATCACAACATTCATATGTGTGGCTGTTGCTCTTAATTGAACTTGTCCAAGAACTCTCTGATATAAGCTTACATATCAAATCTGATGAAAATCTGATTAGATATATGGCCTCACAAGCTCAGCCTATCAAATGCAAGATCACCTTATTGATATGTGTGGATGTCACTCTTAATTGAACTCACCCGAGATCTTGCTGATATAAGCTTACATACCAGATCTGAACAGATATGAGACCTTGAGAATGTTCACAAGAAAGTGTTGACAGATGACACACAAAGGATAAAAACCATACCAGTTCACTTAGCCTTTGGCTAGGTGAGCTGAAACTTGCATTAACACAAGTGATTTATCAGTATGCACATCTTCAAAGTACAAAGTTTCACAACAATCCATCAGAAACTGTGAGACTAGTTGCATTTGCAAGATTCTGTCATACACCCACATCCAGTTCCAAGTCAAAAAGGGCAATAACTCTAGCAAGAATGGCAGGAGCAGTGATCTTAAGATGACCATAATATATATAAAGTTTCACAGTAATCCACCCAAACTGACACTAGTTGGGTTCACACGATTCTGTTGTACACTACATTCAGCTTCAAGCCAAAAATGGCAATTACTGTAATAACGACTACCACAAACCGCACATGATTTGCCCATATCGTGACCTTTTCACCTACTAATGACATTGACCTTTGAGCTAGGGATCTGGCTCATGTATGATAAGATGAACACCTGGGTAAAGTTGAATCAAGAGGTTACTTACTGTGAATTCACTATTTTTTTAGGGGTACCAATTATCATGGTTGCTAAAAACCACAAATTTTAAGTGCCAACAAACAATGATAAATTTGTGGAAAAAGTTGGATTCCTTCCCAAAGCCACGAAATTAAATACTGACAAAAATGTCTTTTTTTCTTAAAACCACAAAAATTTATACCCACAAAAATAAATGAAATCACATTTATATTTTTTGTTGTAGTGATCCCGACTTTGAGGGATGGGGAATGGTTATGGTATGTGATATGCTGTCTAGTAATGATATATAACTGGCTAAAGTTTCATAAGAATATCTTCACTGGTTCAAAAGTTATACTCCAGATAAGGATTCAAGTCATAGTTATATTATGCCTTTCTTGTGACCTTCACCTTGAGGCAAAGAGCATAGCCATGATTAGCCTGGGTTACAGTCTGGTCAATTTTTTAAAATTTTTAGTTTTAAAAATTAAACGGCTAAGTCACATGCGAAAATTGAGTGCAGCACCCTCTGCTTTAC
Source organism: Margaritifera margaritifera (assembly GCA_029931535.1). Classification (NCBI taxonomy): domain Eukaryota; kingdom Metazoa; phylum Mollusca; class Bivalvia; order Unionida; family Margaritiferidae; genus Margaritifera; species Margaritifera margaritifera. The sequence goes on from JAQPZY010001654.1 coordinate 4,756,408, forward strand.
CCCTCAGATTAAATGGGATAATTTCATGTTCGATAACTCTGATCAAGTTGTCACGAAATAGACTGATTTAATGTTATATCCACATTCTATAGAAACAACCTGTTCACGTTTTCGTTATCAAAATGTCCGTATAAATTCTGTTGAAATATGACGAAAGTGCAAATTATCTCTGTAAGTGAACCATGTAATCCAATTACATAAATTGGTGCATGCAGCAGCATCCTTGCCTCGTTTTGGATAAGGGCAACATTATGTGTAAATTGGCTATTAATAGGATTAATCATCACGGAAAACATCTCGCATATCCCCAGGTGTTGATATCGCCACAATCTCAATAGAGTGCCATTAATTGATGATAATCTATTTTTGATGGATTATCAGCGGGGGAATAAAAAGAGAAGAAGATATTGGCAAAGCAAACATATATCGACAACTGTACCCAAGCTAGTCTATGATGTACAACACACTGTCTATACATGAAATATAATTGGCTAAAAATAAAAGTGGTTTAAAATTTATATTCTAGACAAGGATACAAGTCACAGTATTACATTTTCTCTTACTGTGACCTTTACCTAATGGCAGGTAAATGGCTATGGTACATTGCAAATCATCTAGTCATGATATACTTGGGCAGAGTTTCATGAAAATCTCTCCAACCATTACAAAGATATAGGCTGGACATGCAAATGTTACCATATGCACATGGACAATGCCATAACTTAATATGCCTGATTTAAGATGGATGTATACAACATTGCAGGACCACAGTGATTTGTTAATAAGCACATCTTAAGGTGATGACCATGATATTTACCACATTGCATGGCAATCCATATAAAACTGTAGACAGGCTGCATTCACAATTTTGTATGATGGACAGATGGACATGAAGAATCTATATACCCTGCCTCTATGAATCTTTGGATCAGGGGTTAGCCTGAAAACTACACTCGCGTATAAAACCAATGCCAACTGCTTAGACCCAGATCTGCCATCACATAATGCACCATCAGATCTGGGTCTATGCAGTTTGTAAGGACTAATCAGTAGAACAAACAACATAGATCCTGATCTGCCAGCGCATTATGCGACAGCAGATCAGGGTCTATGCTGTTTGCATCTGGACATGGATTATACGCGAGTATATACGGTATATTGTATGACTCGAAAACTTTAATTCAAAATCTTAACATTGTTGACAACAATGATGTCAAACTCTGTCAAAAGTAATGTCGTACGAGGTAACTAATAGAAGCAGGAGCTATGGTGGTCAAAAGGTTAGCAGGACTCGTGACTGAAAATACCAAACCAAACAAGAAAACTATAGTAATACCAATGTCTGCCTAAATATTGTTATAATTCCATCTCTACAAAAAATTTTAACTTTTTCCATGAGAAGGAAAATCATAGGTAAATGATAACTAGTGATGGGATTTGTTTCCCAATTATTACACCATTAAGCTAAAAGAAGTCAATGTCATGTTTATTTTACTCTTCAGTGACTTTACTTAGTTTAATGTTTGGTAAGACTGATGAGGCACTGCTCAAGGTCCATTAGTGGAATTCATCAAGGGTTATAAATAAACTTCAAATCTTAAAGTCTCACCAAAGTCTCCAAAATTTTAAAGTCATGCACTAAAGTCTGCATATTGCAAAAAGACAAACGGAGACAACATCTGCTTTGCATACTACATACACTTTATTAGACAGTACAGAAATAACACTAGTGCAGCCATGGATTATGCATACTACATACACTTTATTAGACAGTACAGAAATAACACTAGTGCAGCCATGGATTATGCATACTAGATACACTTTATTAGACAGTACAGAAATAACACTAGTGCAGCCATAGATTAGTATAACAAGTCACAGGAAAACATGACGTCCATAAAGAGGGGGGGGGGGGGATAAAATGAAAAGTGTCCAATGAATCAAGCATTACAATGCATGTACTTAAAAATGTCCTTTGCTTCCAAACACCTTTAATTCTTGTAAGCATTGTGATCACTCACTGACTCCTAAATTTTACCTTTAATCTTACTGAAGACATCTGGACAACATACTCAAAGGGACTGATGCTCTACTGCCCAAAAAGAACTTCCAGGAATTCAAGACAAGACTATTTCTTTTTTTTAACTGCTGAGTACTGAAACCATCAGTGATATTCTTAAGCAACAAGATTTTCAAATTAGCCACTGTGGCATCTATACTGGATGTGAGATTGGCACCACTTTCATTTAGGACAAACTAGACATCATTAGAAAACTGGTGAAAATCCCATGTTGATATGACCTCCCATTTAGGTGAAGTAGCGATTGCAAGATTTTCAAGATGGTCGCTATGGTGGCCATATTGGATGTCTGGGTGGTACCATTTTCAGTTAGGACCAACCAGACATTATAAAGTCTTCTGGTGAAAACCCCATGCCAATAAAACCTTCCTTTCTGAAGGAGTAGTGTGAACCAGATTTTCAAGATGGATGCCATCAGATCAGCACCATTTTAATTTAGGACCAATTAGACATCATAAGAAGTCTTTCAGTGAAAACCCAATGTAAATATGATCATCCATTTAGGAGGAGTAGCGATTACAAGATTTTCATGATGGCCATTATGGTGGCCTTATTGGATGTCCAAGCAGAACCAGTTTAATTTAAGACCAACTAGACCTTGGGATGGATGTGTGTGTCAAGTTTCATGTCAATTCTCCAAGTAGTTTAGGAGGAATATTGATAACAATCTTGTGCTAACGGACGGTCAGTCATTGGATAACGGATGACAAACTGGGCATCCCATAAGCTCTTCTGGACTATGACCAGAGGAGCTAAAAATTTGTTTCTTAAGATCATATTTGTCCTGGATCATTTAACTATATTTTACTATATAAACACTAAATACTACATGCACCAACAATTTTGTATATACCAGTAATGTAAATAAACAGATGACCATAAAAAAAGAAAAGGAAAATGATTAAACATAACAAAGAAGCAAAGTACAAGTGAAGTTATTTTGCAATATTCTGCTATCACATTTCTTGTAGATAAAGTCTGACATGTGGAAAATGATGAAATTCAAAAACTGCTGTGTTCATTTTAGATTCAATCAAACTATTTGTTTTATTTTAATCTACATCATGAAACTGTTCAGGTGAGATAATCTGTATGCTACGGGAATTGGCATTAGAAGTTGACAGAAAACTGGACACAAAATAACAATCTCCTTAAGTAAATTAAAAACTAATATATAATTGTCACAAAACACTATGATCAACATAAATAATAGGAGAACAAATTCTTAGTATCTCATGATGGAACACTTGATCGACAAAAATAAAATTAAATTCCCCCCAAAATTTCTGAACTTAGGGTAATAATTAGGGAGTTGGTGGAGTGATATTATAAGGTAAACTGTAATTTGAAATAATTTCACATGGTAATAGCACAAGTTTTCAGTTTTAAAGGTATCTTTTTTGCCTCAACCATTTATTATTATTATTATTAAAATATTATTATTTTGCACTGTTTGACAGCCTTTAGAAATAATGCTTCAAGTTGCAAAGTAGATGGAAAGCAAGAAATAAAATGTATGCAATTGAACTGAACATGCATATATATTATATCTTGCAGATTATATATATATATATATATATATATATATATATATATATATATATATATATATATCAGATATCCTAAAATTCAAATGGCTCTTTTGGAAGTTTTTTCCCCTATAAGGAACATGGCAACCATATATTTGTGAAATTTGATACAAGCACATTCAAAGGAGATATAAAAAGTTGTGACAAAAAAAGAAAACACGAATATATCTAATTATTAAATGTATCAGTAAATGTGTCATTAGCGGCTGCTTTAGTGTTAGTATTATCCTTTTATAATTAACTGTTTTCCTTTCAAACTAATTATTTATAAAAATCATTTTTTCTTTTAGAAAACTATAGAATAGAATTTCACCAACAACAGTACTTGATTCCACTCTAATTTGTTTTACAAATTATTATTAATTAACAACAAGGTGACTTACTATCTCGAAAATACTTAACATCTAATTGATGGGCATTTCTGGTAAAGGCAGATGGTGAAGCTTTAATTGATTAGGTTCCCAAATAAGCCTTGGAGGAGGATAATAAAAGTTTGTTCTTGCTAGCATCTTTTTCTCTTAGTTCAAGGCTAGGTTAAAAAGATAAATTTAAATAACAATATAGTTAAAAACCATGTGGTGTGAGGGACTGATACAAAGGCTATTGTACAGACCCTGGGGCAATCGTTCAGTTATAGGATTTTTGAAGAGTTGAGGAGATAAGTTTTCACATTAAGATAAAGAATATGTAAACTAGACCTAGTCACCTCTGAATTGGGCTTAGTCGGTGACACCTTTATTGATTGTCCAACAAAGAAAAAGTCTGTAAACTAGACCTAGTGATCTGTGAATTTTACTTCATTAGGGTGTTTATTTGGCAGTTTAATAGATAAACAAATCAAAGACAATTTGATTTAATATTTGAAATATCAAATGACTGATGTCCAGTGACTCAGAATAAGTGCTGGTCAATACCTTTGATCTGTGATCTGCTGGACATGTCTGGCAAATACAGTGATATATATTTAAGTTCCTTCTTCATTCCTTGTAACTCGACCATTCCATACAATGTGGCATAGAGTCACATGCTGCATGCAGGGAGTAATACATTTGTAAACTGCTTTCCCTGACAAAAGGATCGATACTCATTCAGTATAATAAAATAAATATTGCACAGTGCTGAAGGGCCTCCTGGCAGTTTATGAACCAGTAAGTCACTCTAAAAAGAAAGCTACATGGAAGCAAAGCTTTGGTCCATATACCTTTTTTGGTGTAAATGACTGGTCTATTAAATACCATAAGGCTCTCAGCATCATGGAATATTTGTTAAATATTCTATCTTGCAGATGATATAAAACTATGATGCTTATGTAAATGATCGAGAAGTAAAATACAAACTGATGTAAACACTCTACAAGTAAATACAAAATGATGTAAATACTCTACAAGTAAAAAAACAGTGCATGAATGTGACACACATATTTATACACTGAATGTTACTATTACTTGATTATACACTGTTCTGGTATTAATAAGTTTAAACCCCAACACTGTTGCCTTTTTTTGTTTGCAAATATACACCAGTATCAATGCTGTCCGTGTGCATTCCTTCACTGCCATTTTTCCTAACACATTCTGACAATAAAGTCAACATGTCTTCACCATGACATACTTTACTGTGAATAATGCAAAGTATTGCTTACATCATTAAAATTCAGTGATTATAAAAATCCTTGATATTGAGGAATTTGTATTATTAACTCCAGAATAATGAGCAACACATTCTTGTTCATAATTCGGATATTACATAATATGATGTAAAGACAAATCGTGTGTAAAATTCCAAATTTCAAAATCACTGATAATTGTATTTTTTATATTATGATCATTATCACTCAATGTGTATAAAGTTTGAAACTGAAATATGTATCATAATTTTCAATAAAAGAAGGATTGTCCCAATTATCTAATCTGAAGTCATGACAAGTCCTTGGCATATTTCTTCACATCAGACAACATTGATTGGAGTCTATTTTCTTCTAAAAGGACGTTGCCAAGCAACATCATCAGAACTTAAGAAAAAATAAATGTAATTCTTTTCATGATAAAGGTAAACAAATTTCTGAGAGCTTTGGTATTGAAAGCTGCTTAATAAACTATCTTGTATCTGCCTGGACTTTAAACGAGCCGATTTTTCTGCTAAATTTATATTTTGTCAACATTTTAAATGACTGCTAAATAATGGTTTTCTTGCATGTGAAATGGTGTAGGTCCATAAGTAACAACTAGAAATGTATTCATGGAACACAAATGCCATACTACAGTGCATGAAAAACTGACCCAAACAAAAAATTAGCCAGACAGGTGAGGGCTTAAAAATTCATCTTGAGAAAACAGCCAATTTTGGCATTAAAAATGGTACTATTCCATGATTTAATGATGATGAAAATTTATGAAATAAATCCTAACATTTAAAAAAATGCAAGACTAAATATTCCTCAAAAACTTTATCTCAAAATATATTTCCAAATTGTTCTTTAGTATAAAATATCACAGACCTACATTGTGATTGCTACATTCTCCTGTAAATATTTTGTTAGCAAAAAAATAAAATAAAAACACGAACTTTAACATATAATTTTCTCAATACTTCTAAATTAGAAAACTTATTCAAATGTGTTTGATTAATATTAAAATATAAAACCACTGCAATGAAATTGGAAAAATTTAACACAAGGAGGTCAAAAAGGTTTCATGGCAACAATGCTTTGGGGCTTTTTTCATTTTATTTTATTTTGTTTTTCAAAGTTCTTTTCTTACTTTTTCAACAGAGTTGGCACTACAACATGCTTCAGACTAGTGACATCCAACAGATTAATTACAACATACACGTCCTCTGACAAAACATCTGGTATGTGTCTCTCTCAGTGTCATCTTTTTTTTTATGTATTTTACATAATACACAAAATAATTGACTTAAAACATTGTTTTTCAGTAGAAATGGGTGGGTATTTTTTTTTTAGGTCTAAGCTATATCATAGTTTCTTTTTCAAGCCTCTTATGAAATATATTATGTCTGAATAAATCTACACTGAAATTTGTCAAAAATATACTTAATAAGGTAACTAAATAATGTTGGCTTTAACTGAGTGTCTAGTTATCAAGTAACCAAATGGTCTTGCTTAAATCTGAATTATGAGGCTTAGATATTTGGTTAAAATGATTAGGTTATAGAATGGACTAGTGTTGATATATTAAAAATTTCATGACATAGGCAGGGACCAGGAAAATGTGTAGGAGGAGACAATCTTATTGTGTCGCAAGTTGATTTGAAAAGGTTATGATGTTATAACTCACAATGGACTTTATTCTTGTATCAAGTTATGACAATTAAACCTGATGAGGATAAAATATTTACAACATAAACATTATAAATTAATCCATTAACATATCTTCAAATGGCAATAATACCAAAAGGAAAAGTATTCAAATGCTTTATTTGAAATGAGAAAATAAATACTGTTATTACCGTATATACTCGCATGTAAACTGCAAACAAAATCGACCCTCATATAAAGCACCAGCAGATCAGGGTCTATGTTGTTTGCTCTACTGATTAGTCCTAACAAACTTCATAGATCCAGATCTGCTGGCAATGTGCAATGACAGATCTGGGTCTATGCAGTTTGTAGTTGGATCCAACTTCTAAGCGAGTATATACTGTAGTTATATTACAATGACATTGATATAGCAGCCAGAATTGTATGGATTACAACTTTATAGAGCACCTGCCATGATTTGATGTCATAGACAACTCCATAAAGACTGCTGGAATTCAATATTTTGGGGACATGCTGTGTTGTCAGTCTGCAGGTCGAGGTATGACCTAGTTTGTCACAAATTAAATGTGGAAGCAAGGTGTAGTGACCAACTCCCCAGAACAGCGTATATATTTTACTACAAGTTACAATATAATTCAATATATAGTCAAACTGTTAGTAGAAAATGTGAATAGCCACTTGGAAAATATCATTCAATTGTACCCTTTCAGAAATTCACGAAAATCAGCAAGAAAGAAATTCATCATCCAGTTGCTTTCACTACTGGCAGCTTACATTATAAAGAAAAAATATTACCAGGGGCAAGGAAAGCAATATCCATGGGTTACAAAGGACATTTACACAAACATAAAAATCAGTTATAAGCACAAAGTTTTGATACAAAAGCTACATAGTGAAACTTTATCAAGCTCAAAAACGTGTATACTGTAAATTTATCCTGATGACAAAAAGAGCAGAATTAATTTTTTTAGTGGTGGTGGTGGGGTTTGCTGTTAATGTTGACTAACACAACAGAATGTATTGCTTCAGTGTTTAGATGTCCATAAATATATCTTGAACTAGGATCATTTTTGTTTTTCTCTCCAGTAATGACAAAAAGAGCAGAATTTCTTTTCTTTTTTGGGGGGTGGGTGGGGGAGGGGACATTTGCTGTTATTGTTGACTAACACAACTGAATGTATTGCTTCAGTTTTTAGATGTCCATAAACACTTGCATTGACCAAGACTTGCTTTATTGCTTGTCGATTGTCCCATTATCAAGCTACTACCTTCAGTATCGTATATACTCACAAGTCAAGTCCAACTATAAACAACATAGACCCTGATCTGTCATCGCATAATGCACCAGCAGATCAGGGTCTATGCTGCTTGTTCTACTGATTACTTCTAACAAACTGCATAGACCCAAATTGGCCTGCACATTCTGTGATGGAAGATCTGGGTCTGTGCAGTTTACAGTTGGACTCGACTTATTAGCAAGTATATTTAGTATCTCTTTTGATACCTACGTTCTAGGCAGGAGTAGAATGAACATGGATGGGCTGTAATTACTCAAAATGGGCTGTAATTTCCTTTGAGTAATATATATCTAAATGAATAACTTCTCAGGGTCACTTGTCATTTTCTACATTTGCCATATACACCAAGTGTCTACAAGCGAGTCTCAAATAAAAAAAACACATGGACTTTAATAGCACTTACATCTGTAAACAAAAAAGCTGTATCAGAAAATTCATCATTTCCAAAAGCCTATCTTCAAGTAAACATGTAAAAAATACCAGGAGGTACATAAAGGACAAAACTGTGAATACATCTCTTGCTATAATCTTAAAATGGAGACTAATTCAATTTGGCTTTTCAAAATTTCTGGGTCTGATTTTTTTAAAAGCCTCCAAATTACCTATTTAATAACCCAGAAATGTTCATTTTTTCCAGAATGGTTTTAATTACTACAAATTAAAAATTGATGTATTAGAATTTCACTAAGGCTGAGGTCTATGGGATTTTCAAAAATGGGAGCCAATTGATGAATCCCAGAATAGAGGTAACAACCCCTACTCATCAGCATAACAATGTCTGTATAACCGTGCACTTTTTAAAAAATGCTACCACTTAATTATAGAAACATTTTTGGTTGATAGTGACAATTTCACAAAATCTGAATAAATAAAGTTAGTTCACTGAATTTACATGTTATATACAGGGTTCATACAGTTGTTGGTAAAACAAATTCCAGACCTTTTCCAGACTGGATTGCAATATTTTCCAGACCCCTCCGGCACATGTATTCGAAGTCTGTGTCACTATAAATGAACATGTGGTATCCACATAATATAAAACAGTATCGACCAATCACAAGTGGGTGATAGGTCACATGTCTCGCCAACTACACTGAACCAGCAGGGCCATCACTAGACCAAATGGCGCCCCAGGCGATGAGTGTCTTTAACAAAATAAAACACAGCAACCCAAAATTCCATACTTTTTCCAGACCTTTAGGGCAAAATCTGTATTTTCCATACTTTTTCCAGATCTGGAAAAAGCACTCTTTTTTCCCATACTTTTTACAGACTTTGTACGAACCCTGTATATAGTGCCAACTGTCCATGTGTCTGAACATTTGGTTAGCACATTTTCCTCTTAGACAAGTTTAGCACAACAGCTGTCATTACATAATGGATCACAATTTCAAGAAACAAGGTTGGCTAGCAGACAAATTGGAATTTTGAATAATAACAATTGAGAGATGGCTGTCAGTAGGTACTGTATATACTCATATAAGCCTATACGAACTGCAAACTGCATAGACCCATATCTGCTGTCGCATAATGCACTGGCAGATCTGGGTCTATGCAGTTTGTAAGGACTAATTAGTAGAACAAACAACATAGACCCTGATCTGCCGGCGCATTATATGATGGCAGATCAGGGTCTATGTTGTTTGCATTTAGACTCTGCTTATACGCAAGTATATACGATAGGTGGATTTTGGAGATTCATCAATTATGCCTAATTAATGTAAGCCTTTTTACAACATTTTTAAAAAGTGGAGTTGATGCAGAAATTGTATTCTCTAGACTGCTCAAGCCTTTGTCATCTCCATAGTTTCTGTTTCTTTACAAATGTGGTTCAATGGTTCATCAGCAATGCTGCTACGCGAATTCTCCACATCCTCCACGGTGTCTGGGAGTTTGCGGCCTCGAGTCTCAGGGAGTAGCAAGGTCAACATTCCGCCAAGCAGGGTTACAACCCCAAATAAGACCAATGGTGCTGCTTTATTTGCAAACTGGTCCTAAAATGAAGCAATGCATATTTTATAAATTGTGAACTGTACTTGGTAAAACAGATATCTCAGTAAAGCATATAAAAGTCAAAAGCAAATCATAAAGTCAGCTTCTAAATCAAAGATTCCATAGAAATGTCAAACTACAACTCTCCTTTATTATAATGCAGTAGTTGGAGTCCATAACTGCCAACCATGTTATGTACTGAACCATGTTATAGTGAGAATAGTGTTATAGCAGGAATTGTAAAACAATTTTAAAATGTAGTTTTTTTGGGTGGGTGGGTGGGTGGAAGGGTAGAACTACCGTAATGACGGCAATTCTTGGGACACACTTAATTATTTTCAAAAGTAATTTTTTTATGACCTATAAGGTTGGGACACGAAGTTAAAGCAATTTTTTCATGTACTATATATAAGTCTTGGGACACCTAAAACATTTTTTTTCCCTACTGATCGGTTGGCATATTGTATCGATCGTAACCTCATGTAAAATAAACCTGACTTCGTGGTTGTTAAGAGATTCTCATTATGAATTATTACATGAAAATGTTTTAAATTATTATAATTTGTTTGAAGAGTCAATAAATATATTAGATTTTTCTGTTTTCTTATTATTTCTACCAAATTAAAATATGTATAATTTAATCAGACGATGACAAGAATTGAGCATTAGCGGTATGTTATACCCATTCAACAATAACTTCTCCTTTTTGTGCTCTAGTTATATGCATTATTGTGTTAAAATTGTCGAAAGTCACCTGTAATTATTGGAGAAATTTTCCCCCTGAAAATGGAAATACCTAATTCATTAAAATGTGATGCCAGGATGAGAACTAAAATAGTGTTTATTTAAACTCTCGCATTTATTGTGCGCATGTTTACATCATGGCGTCACCACGTGTACATTGAAGATTTTACTTGCGATGAATGAAGTCCATACATTGGATTCGAATCATAGGCACCACTGCACTAAACTTAAATAATATCTCTAAAATATGATAAAGAAGTTTAAGAAATAATGCTTTTAAAATAAAAACTCTGTGGTAGTTTGCTTTGATGTAAGCGACCTTAAATAAGTTCCTGTTTACTCAGCTACGGTAATCGTGCTAATATTATGCAGTAGAAGCCAATCACACATCAAAGTACCAGCACTGCCGCCAGACAAAATTCTTCCTTACCCATGCCAATTTCAGGGTTTTAACAATTAACTGGCCTGGATTGCTGTCAGAAAACAAAAGACAAATCTGCCAATTATAAACAAAGGAGATGCCAAACAACCAGCTTGCCAAAATCAAAAGTTGAATGAATAATGTGTGGAAACTTATCATTTTGTGAAGCCGAAACACGAAACTAAAATGGATCAGTGATGTTCTTAATCGATCTATATTCAGAATTTTAACATATATTACGATCATTCTTTCATGAATATATGACAGTTATTTGAATTTATGCTGGTTATGTGCTTTATATAATTAAACACGTGTGCCTTTTCATATAGATTACATCACTTTGTAGGATCGCTTATACCACTGAAAAGCAGTAACTGTTGAGCGTGTGAATCCAAATAAATGAAACAGCAATGAACGTGTAGCTGAAATGTAATCTGGAAGAATGCGATTTGGTAAAAACGATGAATAAAGCAAAATCTGCATCAAATATTTTTGGGAATAAACAAGGATAAAAGTGAAGTCAAGTACGATTTGCACTGTGTAAGTACTGTACACTATAGTACAGGTCTTTTGTTAAATGTAAGAGGCCCATGAATTATGAAGTCTTTTTTTACCTTTATTTTAAATCATGTTGGAGAAATCGGGAAATGTGCACATGCAAAATAATAACATAAAACAATAATTGTAGTTTAGAACAGTTTATTGACGTGATAATTAAACGAGGTGGTCACTGCTGTGTGACGTATGGCGATCTTTCCAATTTTGTCTTTACATTTTTTTGTGTCTGCAATTTTGGGACACCGAAAATTTTATATATTTTACATGCATATGAGTCTTGGGACACGGAGAAAAAAAAATCATGTCCCAAGACTTACCGGCATTACGGTAAATTTAATTGGGGGGTGAGGGGGTAGAACTAAGTTTAATTATGTAATACTTACCAGCTACTATTGCATTGCTCTCCTTTTCCAGGACTCATAGTCCCCAGTCCAAGCTAATTATTCCCTCCTCCAATTAGTATTGGAGGGCCAAAATTGAAAAGAACATGATCCCAGTCTGACTCCTTAGTCACAGCCAACATCTGGAATACCATCCTCTTTTGACTTGGACTTAGATTACAGGACATCAGAGTGGGGTGGGAGGAGGGAATCTTTGCAACAGTAGCAGGTAAGTATTACATAATTAAACTGAATTTTACCCCCCCACCACCAAGTTTTATTAGCAGTAATACAAAGAACACATTAAAGATTCCATCTAGGCATTAGTGAGTGAGATGCTGGTCTCTGAGGCTCAAAATACCTGATGAGATCTGAAAGATGAGGGTTGACCCCCCCAATGGACATAGAACAATTGCTTTCCTCAAAAATGAAGAGAAGACAATATGCACCGGCACTCAAAGGAGGTCAGCTAGGATAAACTTGGTTCCTACCGCACCGATCACATAAGATTATCCACTCTGCATCATAAACGCTGGAGGCAGATTGCATCAATGCCTGGACAATGCAGTTGGCAACCTTGCTCGAAAACTGGTCCAGCAGATTGATCGTTCGAGATGAGCCAAGCACAAAGGCAGAGAATCTGTAGTCTGTTGTGAACGAAAGACCCCTTGTGCTCTGACAGCAGGTCCCTCCTCTATGGTAATATCTTGGGCTCGTCTACCAACAGGTCAAGTAGGTCACCGACTGTTGGGACCTGGGGTAGGGGGAGGGCTACCAGGATGGGCCGAGCATTGGGCATCCAGACTTTGTGAAGCACCTGCAGAATTATTTTGAAAGGTAGGAAGGTGTACACATACAGACAATCTCACTTTAGACTGAAAGTGTCCACTTCCCAAGCGCTCTGATATGGTACTGGAAAGACATAAGAGGGGAGCATGTTGTTCAGTCTCGTAGGAAACAAGTCCACTAAGGGTCTCCCCCACAGTTGGTCACTTCCACACAAAGAGAAGGAGGATGTGTACCTCCATGATGCCTGAGATATGCTACTACTGATGTGTTGTATGAGGCGACCATAATACAATGACGCCCTATTTGGTTGACGCAACCCTGTAAGGCGAGAAACACTGCCTGCATTTCCAAGTTGTTTATGTGAAGGGTCCCTTCTTCCCAGGACTAAAATCCCTAAAGAACTACATCCTCTGGCTCCAGGTGAACATGCCATCCTGAATTTGATGTGTCAGTGTGCAGAAAGGAGTGGGGTGTGAATTGGGACTCTGACCAGAAACTGGTCCCAATATAGCCACCTACGCAGGTGGTTGTGAAAATCAGATCCCTAGGGGATCTGAGCTGATAGAGGGTCCTTGTGCAGTCTCAGTCTGCTTTAAGCAGGAACTGAAGAGGGAACAAGTGAAGTTTCACTAGGGGAACCAAGTCTGCTGCCAAGTTCAGAATCCCCAGGAGAGAGAGATACAGGTGAATAAACAAGATTTTGGCTAGAAGACCCATTATGAGGAACCGGATTTGGTCAATCCTGTCTGGAGGAACACAAACTCTCCCTAGGCTTGAGAGGTCATTCATCCCCACATATACGAAGTCCTGAGAAGGGATAAGATCTTACTTTTCTAGGTTTGGGACAAGACCAAGATGGGTCACTGTCGACCAAAATAGGGACAGGTCCTTCAGATGAGATTCTTTCAGTATGTTGTGCATCAACCAGTCATGAAAATACTGGAGGATGGGAATCCCTAACAACCTCAAGTGGGCTGCAACTACACCTATCACCCTGGTAAAAGTTCTAAGGGTGGACATGAGGCCGAATAGAAGAGCTTTAAATTGAAATACCTCCTGATCAAGACAAAACAGTGTGGAGGGAAGATGGGATATGAAGGTACACATCCTGAAGATCGATGGAGACCAGTTGGTCAGTTTTGATGGGCCCAGAGCTGCTGCCATGTACACGTGTTGTTGGTCCCTCAAATCCTGTGACACCATGGAGTTCTTGTCCTCAGTGCCAAAAGGCTTAGGGCACATGACTGGGGGAAGGAGGTGGTGAAAGAAGTTTACCATCATATCGAATGTCCAAACTTCCTCCTCCTCCAACACCTGGTCTGACAAGTGGAAAGGAGCTGGAAACCCCAATGGAAGGGGAGAGACCATTGCCACCAGTTCCTCTGAGAACTCATTTGAGTCCACCTTGATGGCAATAACATCACTGTCCTGAGCCTGATCTCAAGGCAAGACAGGTTTATCTGAAGGAGATTGCTGCTCTCCCTTTCAGGAATGCGCGATTTGCTAATCTCATTCATTGGAACACCTACCTTGAGAAGGCGCTGCTCATTCCTAAGCTGGATGCTCAACTTGTTCTCAGGTGTGTTTCCTCCCTTGGGCAGTGATAGCATTGTAACAAGCATCAGGTATCTTTGGCCCTAAGGTGCTCTCTGAACCATGAAGGTCACAGAACATTCTTGCCCCACAAGGGCAGTTGTCTTCACCAACACAGGAAGACATCCAGACTCCTTCATGTCCATTCACATCCCCTTCCTCCCCATGTATGTGTGGCGACTTTCAGTAAAGTCCCACACCTGATCAGACCAAAGACAAACAAATTGGACGTCCATGCGTGCACACCTTGTGCATGCTAAGAAGGTGGGGTGTGTCCCAAGGGACCTTCTTGTCCCCACAAGTGTTCAAACCTTGCAACATTATAAACTCTGAAAGATAAAAATTCATGCTTAACAAAAAAATCCAGAACCAAACATGTGATGACAATGCTTTCCATAGCACTGGAACAACGAAGGGGGAAAGAATTTAATCAAGCAACTCTTACTAAGCAAAGCGCAAAAAAAAAACAACTTATAAAAAGAACACAGATAAAATTCGAACAAAGCAAGCACTGAGGAGACAAACACTCAATCGATACAAAAAGGTAGGTGAAATGCCAAAAATATGTTTAAAACTGAAAACAAAGGCAAATTTCAACGAGCGATATAGCACAAGTCAACCAAGTCAAAAGAGGATGGCATTCCATGTTGGCTGTGACTAAGGAGTTAGACCGGGATCATGTTCTTTTCAATTCTGGCCCTCCAATAATTAGCTTGGACTGGGGACTGTGAGTCCCAGAAAAGGAAAACAATGCAACAGTAGCAGGTATTTATTACATAATTAAAATTAGTTCAACCCCCCAAAAAACTAAAATATCTGTTGAATAATAGTGTTTGGAAAAGGAAATAAAGATATAACACAAAGCTTCATGTTGTTCATAAGCCATACTGTTATACTCTGGTATGATTTTGGATATGGGGTCCATAGTTGTACTGCATTATATTCAGAATCGCATTATAATGAAGTGCGTTGTAATAAGGGAGAGCTGTATCATGAACAGAAGTTATTTTGAGTTTGGAACAGTGTAAGAAATGGAAACTGTGACAAGTAGTAAGTCCGCTCATACTTGTTTCACAGCTGGAGAATTAGTTCTTGTCATGCAGTTACATCTAAGCAAATTATATACACACAAATATATGTATATTCATCCACCTGTAAGAGATACATGTTATTACACAAGCATGGCATTTTATGTGAAAAATTAATCTTTTTGTGCTCAATTTTTCATGTAAAAAAGTGAAGAGGCAAATTTCTTTTATAAAATGATGGGAGTAAGTCAGTAGTAGTGATCAAGAAACATAACAAAACCATGGTGGAAGCCAATTGTACTTTATAATACTTACAATTAAAAGCCAATTGTACTTTATAATACTTACAATTAAAAGCCAATTGTACTTTATTATACTTACAATTAAAAGAATCTGGGGGGCAATTACACCCCCAAGACGGGTCCAGAAGGCACAATTTCCCATTCCAATGTTCCTGAAAAACATAGCTTACAAAGTTAAAAATACTTTACACAATAAAAGGCAGTGCATGAAAAATACAAATTTAAGGCAAATCATCTGATAGTTAGCAGATACATATTCGTAAAAAAAAAAGTAAGAATTTCCTGTTTTTTGTTTTCTTGCTTGAAGATAAACAGATTCTGATATGAAACAAGGACCTTAAACATACCCTTCAATGAGCAAAGAAAAAGAAAAGTAAGATTCTGTTTGAAATGAGATCACCATAATGTTGGTAATGTCTTGAAGTCTAGAATTCTGGATATTTAAAAATTAATATTTGTTCCTCAACAATGTAAAGACATTAAGTTCATGTATATATATACTGTCCTTGGGAGTAGTATTTACCTTTATTCATACTGTATATACTTGCTTACAAGTCAAGTCCGTCTGCAAACAACACAGACCCCGATCTACCGTTGCATATTGTGCCAGCAGATCATAGTCTATGTTGTTTGTTCTACTTATTACTCCTAACAAACTGCATAGACCCAGATCTGCTGGCATCTTATCTGATGGAAGATCTGGGTCTGTGCAGTTTGCAGTTGGACTGAACTTATAAGTGAGTATAGATGGTGGTCTCTTTTGCCAAACGTTTTGATTCTTTGCTAAGAGTATAAAAATATGTGGTTGAAATCCTGATTCAAATGAACAATATGAAAGCTTGGAGTAAGTCAATAAATAGATACAATGAAACACAATTGTTAACTGACCTTTCAACATCATGGTTAATGCAGCCCTAGAGAGTTGTTTCAACGACTTTCAAGAAGTTTGTAAAGACTTCCAGAAGTTTTCAAGGAACGTTTCGTCTTATTGAAAGTTAACTTTCTCCATGTGTTACTTTCTTAACTACCGGTGTTGTGTGTCCTTTGATCCCCTATATTTTTTATCCTATTTCATTTATTTATTCCTTATTTTTGGGCAATATATAAAAAAACAAAAATTCTTGATTGAAAAGATTATATATTTTATTCAGTTTTAACATTGTGCATTCCCTCAGAAGTCTTTGGCACAATTCAAAGATTTTTTCAACAAATTCAGAGCCTTTTCAAGAATAAAACCAACTTTTAAAAAAATGCCTGGAGTTTTCAAGGTAATCCTTCATATTCAAGAATTTGTCTATTTTTGTACAGACCATAAACATGACATCAGCTAACTATGAGGTTTGTTTTGTACCTCATGACTGTGGGATATAACTCAGAGGTATACAAGAAGATGACACAGAAGATTCCGCCCATGCCAAACTTTCCAGCGATAGCAAATGCCGTTGCTACCCAGGACACTTCTTTGCTCGCTGAAAGAAACATCACATCATATCAAAAGTTTTTTCTTTCTCTATAGCGTTTTAAGTCAAGATAAAAACAAAAATGGATATTAGTAAATCACATGATAAATTATCAAGTTCTGACTGGAAAACTAAAGTGATTGATTTTAGGATAGTATCTATTTCCCACTTACTCTGAGACACTCTATCTGGCTCCAGCAGTCACTAATGCCATACACCTATGCTATATGATGTCACATTACCGCATATACTCGCATATAAGCCAAGTCCAAATGCAAATAACATAGACCCTGATCTGCCGTCACATAATGTGCCGGCAGATCAGGGTCCATGTTGTTTGTTCTACTGATTAGTCCTTACTATGTTTAAAACTGAAAACAAAGGTCTATGCAGTTTGCAGTTGGTATAAGCTTATACATAAGTATAAACGGTACATCATGAGAAATACCAGATCTATTAGTGCCTTTTTCCTTGGGAACTGTTCTCCTACAATGTTGCCACATTGGGTATGGTGCCTGACCCTTAGGGGAGGGTACTATATCCACCAGACAACAAAATAGGAGAACAGTTGGAGAAGGCAATATATACCAGTTATGTAAAATATGCATGTGGGGTAGGTTTTTGAATATATTGGCTACATCTGTAGTAATATCAGCATACTGATCTACAGCTTTGGTACTACCAAAATGCCACAATAATTAGAATGCACACATCCTCAAGTGATCCAATATACAGATTTGTATGAATATATTGTTTGGTTTAGAATTGCAATAAATTCAAAAAAATTCTGACAATTAACTTTTTCCCTGACATTAAGTATGTTGAGCCATCTCTACCAAAACAAATAGTTTTCTTTCCCATGAAAGCCTTTTTTTTAACGTAACTGGTGCATAAAATGATACATTGCAAAGTTTAGATGTAGCAATTATTCTGGAACTATGAAAATTAGTTAATAAGCTGAATAATAACAATGAAATTATTAAATGGGGTTATAAAAGGTGGGCTATTCATTTGAACAGTTTTGGATTCAACATATGCAAGGGTAGGCTGTGGCAAACCCTAGATGGCCTCAATCTTCAGGAACAATGGAAGATCTGGATCTACACTGATCTCAGTTGGGTGCGTTTTTGGGCTGGTGCGAGTAAATGACTAATGGGTTAAGTGATTGATCTATTTGCTACAATGATTATTGATACACAAGTTTGGTAACATATTTTTGGATTACATTTTACTGCCATGAAAATGAGTTTTTTTTTACAATGAACTTAACACACTATTCTGCCTAGTCTCAACCATGAAAACTTGATGTGAGATACTTCTATGAGAGATACTTCTATGAAAGACCACCTGTCTTGAGAGACCAAGTTCTCCAAGCACAGATTTATGGATTATATAGTGTTATAACCTGTTATAAGAGACACCCGGTCTCAAAAGACCATTATTTTTTGGCAGAAGGGGTAGTTTTTCAAGTCTCAATTAACTGACAGAAGAAAAAGACAGACAGCATAAAATAAAACCAATAACTGCATATGCTCTCAGTCAATGAAAGCAAAGAATTCTATTCAGTTCTGACCTTGCGCTTACCATTTATTTCACTGTCTTTTTCACTGACAATTAGTCATGTTCATGGTTGCATCTTACAGCAAAAGCTCAATAAATTGTCTAAAGCACATAAAAAAGGGTGCAGCAGTTGGATGCATTTTCAAAACAAGAGTACCACGAATGACACATTATACACCTGCCCCATTTTTAATAGTCCTCTATGTAGATAACTGATTTTTTTTTACAGACACCAGTTTTCCTCGTTCCGAGTGACCTTGACCTTTTGGCTACTTCCTTACCCTAAGTCAAGCCATCTACAAAAGTTTGGGCATGGTCTGAGATGTAAAATTAATGTCACTGAGCAGAAACCATTATTCTTCTTTCAGCCAGTGACCTTGACATTTGACTTTTTACCCCCAAATCAATAGCCTTCTTCCTTACCCATATTGCAAGCCATCCACAAAGTTTGGTTCAGGTATGTCATGTAAAACTAATGTTATCATGCAGAAACCAGTTTTTAAAATTCTTTCAGTCACAGTGACCTAAACCTTTGACCTTTTTACTCCAAAATCAATTCTCCCTTTCACCAAGTGCAAGCCATCCATTAAGTTTGGTAACTGTAGATGATAGGGAACTCCAGTTCTTATTTAGTCAGAGTGACCTTGACATTTGACCTTTGGTAACTGCTTATGGTGGAGAACTCAAGTTTTTGTGCAGAAACTGTTTTCCTTCTTTCAGTCACAGTGATCTTGACCTTTGAGCTATTAATTATGAAATTATTTGAGCCAGAAATTGATAGGGTTCTTCCTTACCCCAAGTATAAGCCATCCACAAAGTTTGGTAGCTGTAGATGGTGGATAACTGAAGTTATTGTGCCAAAACCAAATTGGTAACAGACGGATGGCCAGACATCATAACATAATATGCTCCACCTTATGGCAGGTCTATAAATAAATGTTAGAAAAACTTTCAGAATTTGTTTAATTCTACCATACAGCAACAGAGATAGTGACTGTTCACTCTTGTCTTTGCCAATTTGTTAATATGACATGGGAATAAAATATAATTTAAAGAAATTTTATTAAAAATGTTATGACTATCAGAAGAAAAGCTTCTGTGATGTCCTTTCAAAGAATTGCGGTGTGCAACATAGGTTTGTCTGGTGCCCTTTGTGGGCTCACCAACATAAAATTTAAATCCCCTCCCCATTAAGTCCTTTTTTTGTATTTGCCATAAAACAATTAAAAATTGATTATTATTGGAAGAAGATTGGTATTGACACTGATCTGATTAGCCTGCCCTAACCTGTATTATAGAAATACAGTACTCACGATTCTGCAGAAACATGAGCCCTCCTGCTGTGATACACATAGTAGCAGCCAATATAAAGTAAAAGCACAGAGGGCGTCGTCTACCAAACCTAGAAAATTTAAATACCATGATGCAAAACAAAGAATTTAAATTTCCTCACATTCTTGGAGATTTTAACGGATAGTTCACAAAAAAAATAATTTGTTATACCTAACTGTTTGCATTTGTGTGAAGCTACATTTCCTCATATCACTGAGACATGCAAAATACTGAAACTTGAAATTAATTTTTTTTAAATGCACATTTTTGATGCATTGTGTATTCTGCAGTCATGAACAACAGTATGAGCTCAGTTGCTAAAGAATATTAAATATTACTGCAAACAGTTTTTAATACATCGTATTTTCTGGACCATATAATCAATGAACTTCAAATATACAATTCTGGACACTGTTGCTGAAAAAATGCACCATTCTGAGCAGATACTTGCAAGAGAAAGCAAGTACTGGTAACCATGGTGATCCCTCATTATACCAAACCTCACCCCAGCTAAACATTGCATATCTGGAGTCCCTAGGAGACAAAGAATTTGTCTGGATAAATGCCCATGCCAATGAATGATAATAAAAGTTCCATTTGTACTCGGTTATAAGTCTGATCCAACTGCAAACTGTGCAGACCCAGATCTGCCATTGCATAATGTGCCAGCAGATTTGGATCTATGCAGTTTGTTAGGAGTAATCAGTAGAACAAATAACATAGACCCTGACCTGCCGGTGCATTATGCAACAACAGATCAGGATCTACTTCTTTTTGGAGTTGGACCCGACTTATAACCGAGTATAGTCAGTAAAAATAACAAATTGGTCTGGATGAATGTAAAGTACTGACAATTGTACTCTAAATAATTAATGTGTTACTGTATTAGGAATGTCTGGATATAAATCTTGCCATGCAATGTGTTGTATGGCATAGTTGAGTGGAACATGTTAGTTCTTATGGACTTGTTTCCTATCCTTTTGCAAATATAATACTTATTGAAAAATAAATATGTTTAAACTAAAGTAACAAGCCCCCAGTTAGGGACCCAAAAATACACATAAATGTGGCTAAAATACCCAATCATAATAAATGAATGACTGATATGGACCAAACATTTTTTGTTATATCAGGGTCAACAGCAATTATTTTTGTTTTGTCTGCCTGACTGATCAACATGATCTACATGACTGACTGGTCTGCTCAACTTTATAATATTCCACTTAACAACATTTTCTTGCTATAACATGTCAAAGAAAGAAAATCCCATCCAATCAGTTTTTAAAAAAAGAATGGACTTGATATCTTTGGTCCCCAGTGCAACATGATAACCAAGTACTACTGCAATTTACCACTTGATTCTTTTATTTTGGTTCCTTTTTATCTTGCATTCTCAAAGACCATATGGCATTGATCCAGCTAGAAATTTCTAAGATGGGATTGGAGAGGGTACTTCCACCCAGAGGGGCATTTTCCATGATAAAGGAGTCCCCCACTTAGATGCCATACTACATATCTAGTGTGTAAGAAGACTGATGAAACAAAAATAAAAAGAATGTACTGGCTATAAGCAATAAATGACTGTGTTAAATCAAGTTGCTCCAGAGATTAGCATCTTGCAACACAGAGAAAGTGGCACAGGAGAACAGACTTAGGGGAAACTGGAGAAGATTTCTGGAATCAGAAGGTAGGAGGAATCCCCTTACTAATATCTAAACAAGGGAGCACTTCGAGTTTGTAATGTGTTCTACCAATCTTACCTCTTTGTCACTGGAAGAACCAAGACATAGGCCACAAACTCCACAGCACCACCAATGAAGAAGTTCAGGTACTTGTTTCCAGCCAGTTTTGTCAGTTTCCATGTCAGACCGTAGTATCCTATAGATGTTGCAAACCTGGATTTGAACATGTATCATTTCACTCTAGTATGAACCCAAATGCAAACAGTAGAGTGAGACCCAGATCTGCCATCACAAAATGCACAAGCAGACTATGATCTATAATTGTTTGTTCTACCAATGACCTCCAGGTTTAGACCCTCATCTGCCAGGGCATTATGAGACAGCAGATTAAGGTCTATATTGTATGTTCTAACAATGACTTCAAGGGAACAAGTTAGACACCTGCCAGGGCATTATGAGACAGCAGATTAGGGTCTATATTGTGTGTTCTACCAATGACTTCAAGGGAACAAGTTAGACACCTACCAGGGCATTATGAGACAGCAGATTAGGGTCTATATTGTGTGTTCTAACAATGACCTCAAGGTTTAGACCCTCATCTGCCAGGGCATTATGAGATAGCAGATCTGGGTATAAAATCTTTGCTGTTTGGAATTGTATTTGATGATAGATCAGCATCATTTGTAAAAATATGAATGCTCTTCATGCCAGGATGCTTTATGTCAATTTTGGTCAAATTCTGTTGAATGGTTTTTGTGAAGTCATTTAAAGGCTGTTCTAATTTTAGTAATGGTGGCCATATTTGCTGGTAAATCAGCATTATTTGTACAAATATGAAAGCACTTCATGCTTTGAAGCTTAATGTCCAATTTGGTCAACTTCTGTTCAGTGGTTTTTTAGAAGCTGTTAAAAGGGTTTTCTATTTTTAGCAAATAGTGGCCATATTTGACAGTGGCATCATTTGTGCAACACTGGAAGGCCTTTAAGCCAGAATGCTCTCTTCCATGTCTGGCTTAAATTGGTCCAGAGGTTTTTGAAAAGTTGAAAATAGCAATTTCTGAAAGATGACACTGGACGCAGGATCATATCATAACCTCAACTGGCCTTATGGCCAGATCAGCTAAAACAAGAGGTCCAAGTGGTCTGAAATTACTCACCTGGTTGATATCTGCCTAATATGCAAATGCAAGAGCAGCTGACAAAGAAATCTGGGTCAGAAGGACACTTTCAGTAGAAATTTCTTCCAATGCTGTTGATTGCATATGTTATGGAAAACTGTTTCAATGTTTCTCCTTTGTTTGGTATCTTCATCCACATTTAATGGCATTACCAGCAACATTTGTCCAATACTGAAAGGTTTTTATGCTAGGATGCTTTCTATCAAAATTGGTCAAATTCTATTGAGCAGTTTCTGAGATAAAGCTGTTCAACTGTTTTTCTGCCTTTAGTAACCTGTCCATATCTGATGGTGGATTGGCTTTATTTGAACGAACTTCAAAGACCTTCATGCCAAAGTGCTTTCTGTCAAATTTGGTCAAATTATGTTCAGCACTTATTAAAACAAACAGCACTACTCCATCTGGTAACTACCCATGTTGTGTCATTTGATCCACCCAATTTCATAATTAATCTAGCCCATCTTGGAGGTTGACACAGTGATAACTATACAATAAGAAATAATGTTCAATACTTTGGATAACTTAATAAAATTGTTAGATGATATCTTGATGGTCTGAAGTGTATGATTGATCGTTTTTAAGGTAAACTCAAGAATAAATTGATTCAACTTTCTCAACACTGCTGATAAAAGCAGTTTCATAAACCCAAACATAGATATACTGAAAAAATGGACAGAGAGGTAATCACACAGACATAAACTCATAAAGACACATGCTTACATGAAATATCAGTGGAGTACTCTAAACAGGAAATAAAATTGTGCCTCCATAGCAGACATTCTTACCCCACACATGTAACACAGACAGACAGATGCAAAGACTGACAACCAAACACAAAGCAGCAGCACTGTACCATAGATAGAACAGGATAAGACTACGCTTTCGGAGTACAGGAGTCCGCATCAGGTCAATAAAGCTGTACTGTTTGGTGTCCGCATTGCGTGTTCCCAACTGCAGTTTCACATCCTCCCAGCTCTCATGAGGATATGGCAGCTTATTTTTCTTGGTGATCTTTGTGATGAGAGCCTCTGCTTCGTCTACCTTTCCCATCATGATCAACCAGCGGAGAGATTCTGGTATGATGCTGTGGAGCATAGTTAAATTCAATTATATCTTCACCATATTTATCTGATGACAGACCCATATGTGATAATAAGACCAGACAGACAAAACTGCCAAATATTCACTAAAGAAATCTTTATCTAACAATAAGTCTACTAAATTCAGACAATTTTCCAGGCTGGCCCCCTGGGCTTATCATAGAGAAAAAAATGTATCTGAAGAATAAAATGGACAATTGCTACTTTTTTTTCTTCATATGTTACAGTTTAGTGATTATTCAAAGTTGAAATGACAGTATATCCCACAAGAGCCTGTACTTGGACCTCACAAATAACTGGTATAAAGGTATAAATAAAGATAATCACTTGAGAAATCTTGGAGCATTTAACTTTTTTAAACATTGATATTTTTACATAGCTAAGGGTCTAACTGATCCAAAAATCACTGAAATATGTATTGATTCGTGTGCATTTTCTTGTGCTGCTCGTAGCTGAGTATCAATTCCCAATTAATGGTCTTTATATACAAAACTCTGGACTATTACAGAATGCTCATAGCTGAGTATCGATTCCCATTTAATGGTCTTTACATACAAAACTCTGGGACTATTACAGAATGCTTGATTGCTGGCTTCACACTAATTTTTAAAAATTGTTACGAAAAACGAAAAATTGACTGCATGTGCAAAACTTGTGCATTATGTTTTCAAGCCCTAACTTTATTTCTTCATGAAATCCCCCTGATATTCAGAAAACCTCCCCTTTTTTCAAATGGAAGGGGGAATTTCCCCCGTAAATTTTCAGTTCTAGAATAGACCTTGAAAAATCTGGAAAAAGTACCCTGTCATTAAATGTCAATACAAAAACAACTAAAAGAGTATTAAAAAAATAACCAAAATATGCACAGGTTGAAGATCAACAACTCCTTGTATCAAATACACAATGGAAAGGAAATGTTGTTTAGTGATTTTCTTGCAGTATGACACAATTATTGTGATCACATCAGTTTCTGCAATATAATAAAAAAGTACAAGGCTAAGTCAATGCAGCAATATAAAAAAAAAGGTTTCAGTGTTGTAAAAGAAGATGGCTACAATGTTCAATTTATTTGTCAAAGAAGGTTTTGAGTTGGCTCTTGGCAGCTAATGAGAAGGCTGTATGTTATAAACCTTGTATATGTTTTGCTGTTTCTCTTTTTTTCTTTTTTGGCTCTATCAATCTGCTTCTCTTGGTTATGTATCATACCAGACATCTTTATTGTATCCCAAAACTTAAATAATATTTGTGAAAATATAGTTTGTTTCTGAAATGTACAAAAATGAAAAAGTGCCGATATTTGTGACAGTTTCCATCTCTAGTTCTGGGGTAAAATTAGACCATTGGAGAACAAACCTTTTAGGAGCAAGGTGCTAAAATTTGGAATTTTGCATGCTTTTTTAAAAAATATTTCACATTGTGACAGGGTCCCATTATTGGTCCCTGAGGACCCTTAAAAAATCCCTGTCTGATAAGAAAAATTTTCTCAAACTCGAACACAAGCTCAAAAGCTCTTGATCGTATGCCATTTTTTCTGTTTCTCACCAAATGTAGCCTAGAGCGAGGAGGCTGGGCAGAGAGACTGCCAGCTGTAGATATCTCCAGTCCTGGATGAGGTAGGCCAAAGCAGGCAGAAGCATGACTCCAAAGCCCCAGAAGCATTCCAACAAAACCCCAGCATGACTCCGGTACTTTGGCAGGAACAGCTCCATTGCCAGTGTGTAGGTGGAGGTCTGTAGGCCCTGTATGAAACAAAAAAAGAACATACTTAATTTGTCATTGCATATCAAACACTGTATATCATGATTTATTATATACTTAAGTGTGAAATATAGAAAATTATTGGCGAAATGGTGTTCATATTTTTGTTATTCCTTTATTTACACATGTGAAAATACAAGATTTCCCATATTGCCATGCAATACTGAATTGTGTGTGCCATATTTGCAGCAAGAAAAATGAACACTTTGTGAGCTTGAACAAATATTATGGATATTGCATGAAAATGTTTTTTGCAGAAGAAATCTGACTAGATGCCATTCACTTCTCCCCTGTACCACCCTGACAATAATGCTAAAAACCAAGTGTGCTGCAATGCTGAATTGGACATACTTGTGGTCAGAGAGTGTAAAATACTTTACAAAATGTAATTTGTTGCAACAGATTATGCCATCTAAAACCTACCACTTTCTTAAATCGCTGATATTTGTATGATCAGCCTATGAATATGACTGAAAGTGAGGTGAACTTGAAAAGAAGCAGTGGTGGTTGTGTGATGAAGAATGAGTTGAATCTTCTAAGCTTCAATTCAGGAGCACATTTGATATATAATAAAAAGAAATTTTTTTTTTCCTGTGTAAATACAGGATATATTTCATCTTGTAGTAAAAAAAAATTTTTTTAACTCTGGCTTTGCCACTCATTAAAATAAAAAAAGTTTCATATCACAAATATATCTAGTATTAGTGTAGGAAAAGAAAAAATCCTCTAGGTATTTACGTCATAAAATTTTTGTAAATATTATCAATTCAGATATTCTGAACTGAATTTCTTGCAAATAACTTACCATCAATACTGTTTTGTAAAAATTCTATTTTTATGACAAATATTTTTCCATACATATTTACTTACAAAATTCCTAAAAGTATTTTTTTTTAAAATTCAGTCACTATATTTATAATTTAGGAAGAGATCAAAGTTTTATAAGGAAGAGACCAAACTGTTACATTACCAAACTCAGCGTGTTCATGGAGGTTTTAGTGATGCAAAGCACTAAAAGTAAATTCAATATCTGTGACACTAAAACTAAAAGTATTGTCCTCAGGTCTTAAAATAAAAGCTGATAGCCCATTCTAACTATTTCAGAAAATTTTATTGAGAAGTTGTAAATGTAATTCTGTGTGGCACTATATTATTAGAGTCTCATTTTGTCCAAATGGTAATAACATTTCTGACGGCCTATCAAGGATTGTGCACTGCTGCAAAATTGAGACATTTGACCAACCAGAGGCTGATCTGTGTGGTAACTACCTTCATCAATAGACCTTGAGTAAGATACCCATGTGGCAATTATCTGCATCAGTAGACCCTGAATAATGCACCTATGTGGTAATTACCTGTATCAGTAGACCCTGAATAATGCACCTAAGTGGTAATTACCTGTATCGGTTGAGCCTGAATAATGTACCTACGTGGTAATTACCTGCATCAGTAGACCCTGAATAATGCACCTAAGTGGTAATTATCTGTATCGGTTGAGCCTGAATAATGCACCTATGTGGTAATTACCTGTATCAGTAGACCCTGAATAATGCACCTATGTGGTAATTACCTGCATCAGCAGACCTTGAATAAATCTGAAGACAGCAAAGAGTGAGAACCAGGGTACAAAAGCTATGACGACTCCAACAAGTATCGGCATGTATAGAGTAACCAGCATCACCAGCCTGCGACCAAATTTATCTGCTATGTGCCCAAACAACATGCCACCGAACATAACACCGCAAAAATAAATGGTGGTTGCCAAACTGGACATGTACTTGATGTCGCACACTAAGTTCCACTGGAATAGATGTTAAAAAAGACATATATTAAATACATGTACATCATGACTTCATTTAAATTTGTACACATAGTTGTATTGTTTTATTTAGCAACCAAACAATACAGAATGTATGATTATTTGCTGATTCTCGTCATCCCAGAGAAGACTACATTACTTGCATTTCACCCTTCCCTGTTAAACTTGAATAGAACAACTCCAAATTGTATGAAATTTTAAATATATAGTATGAATTGTTTTTGATAAATAAAATGGAACAGTTGTTCCACAAAATGTGGTGTCCTGTCTGTGAATGGAGTTGAAGGTACCCACCATTTAATTTTGGGGTGGATTTGCCTGGTTTTGTTTTGGGAAACAAATGTCCAGACCCCAAATAGCTTGAAAAAAATACTCTTGCTCTGATCTGTAAAAAAAAGAATTTATTGTATCCATTATATTACCTGAAAAAAATGAATTATCATGAGGTAAAAGAAAAAAATATTCTGTTTTGAAAGAAAATCCCCTCACCCCCCACTCACACACACGAAAATTAAGTGGTTGATCCCTAATGAGACTAGCAAGACACCTAGAATCCTGGCATATAAGGGTACCAGCTTTTAAGCATATATAGTAATATTGTACCATATATTTCAGCTGAATACAATAACTTATCAAAAACACAGACACAGGACTTGAACAATGTGAATGCCATTGCAATAATGAGATACCTGCATGTACGTTTTGCCATTCACAGGTGACACAATAAGCATAGCTGAAAAATTCTGAACAGACTTGTCATGAAATAGAAAGTGCCATGGGAGCGGACCCAACAATCACATTCAATGTCACTCTCATGCTGGTTGAAATTACTATGGTTTAAATCAACACACTTAAATACATATCATAATTTTGGAGTAAATTTTACTAAGAGAAGAGAAACTTCAAAAAAATCTAAAATGGAGGAGAAGACTCTAAAACAACAAATCTTACAAAGCTGAATCTTATATGGGATACAAACTCTTGTCACAATACAAAATGCATACCAAGCTTCCTGAAAATATCTCAAACAGTTCAAGAGATATTAACCCTTATGGAAATAACTTATTCTGACTTATTAGTGATATATGACTGACTTATACGGGACTTATAGGTCACATATAAATTACAAATACTATGCATATGTAATGAAGTAAGTCAAATGTTAGGCTGTATAAGTACAGTGTAAGTGAAAACAATACTGATACATATTTCACCTACATTTCACTTGTAAGTGACATACAAGTCATTTATAGGTAGTATAAACCATTTGAGTATAAGTGAACTCACTGAACTGTAACTTCATGAATATTGTCATTTTCTGACTAACAGCTTACTGTAAAATACAGTGTAAAGTCCAAGGTTTACTGCAAAATATAATCAAAGTTCAACAAAGGTGCTACATGTACTATGATTTTTTTCCCCAAAATGCATAACTTCCCACCAGACTTATCAATTTCAATAAGTCATATCAACAAAAACAACAAATAAAGTTTGTCTCATTTTATTTAAAATATTTTAAGACTTAAAATTGCAAAATGGGGACATGAGTAAGCATACACAACCATACACTGCAGACACACCTTGTAAACAAGAGCTTTTTCAGCATAAATTATTTTCTATAATTTCATTAAAAACAGTATTATTTGACACCAAACATTCAACTGTGTATATTCTAATCAAATCATAGAAAATAATTGTTGGATACTGAAAAATTATTTGACAGTGAAAAGATGTTTCAAAGGCAAAAATCCGGAGTTCTAAATATTTCCGGGGTGACCGCTATCATAATTTAGACTTGGCCATGCTTTCATTTCTGGAATTTTAACCTTGGAGGTCTGCATCTATGGAATTATGTTATGCCAACTTGTTCCCAATGGTGGTTTTGTTTTGTTTGCTATTTGTGTTTTCCAGCATCATGCAGTATACACAAATATCCTAGGGTTCAAATGCTGACAACTGAATTTGGGACAGCCTTCATTTAACAGCTGAAGTACAATGGCCATCAGATTCTCAAAGAAAACTACACTGCCACCCATGAGTCAAAACCTGCTTTCAAATTTGGTTGTAGGGGCCTACTTGATGATTACAGATTCTGCCTGAAATGTATGTTTGAAAGAAAAATGTATTTATTATTTGGGAAATAAATTATGTTTATGGTTACCGGTATCACTTTTTGGTTTTATTTCTGCTAAAAATTTGATATTGAGCAAGCTGTTTAAAATGTGGTGATTCAAAGCAGCAGACTAATGTGTTGGAATCATTTCACAAATTCTCATGTAAATGGAAATGTATGAGATTTGTATAAGGTCAGAATTTATAGGTAGCAAATTTTACATGAACACATTCTATCAAACTGATGACTTGTATTTATATAAGGACACAATTTCCTGTCAGGAAGGGGGAGGGAGGAAGCAGCTTTTTTAAAGCCCAAATTCATTGAATTAAGCAGGAATTTGCTCCTATCTAGTGTATAAGTGAGTAAATGAATGACTTCAATTTCACTTATAAGTATATTTCATTTATAAGTGAAATGCCTAATTCACCAATGTGTCACTTATAAGTGACCTATAAGTGAAGCAAGTGAATGGCTCACAGTTGACTTATAAGCGAAGTATACTTCATTGATAAGTCAAATGCCTAATTTGCATATGAAATGCCTAATTTGCATATAAAATCATATTAATCCTTCACCTATATGTCGCTGATAGGTGACCTATAAGTAAAGTGAATATTCGCTTAGAAGCCCTTTATAACTAATAAATATAAATGACCTATAAGCCATATATAGATATTTTCCATAAGGTAAGCAGAGAAGAATGTGACAGACAGATGGACATAATTTGTAGTGAAAACGTGGATAAATCTTAAAATGTTGACCAGATAGATTAAATTTTTTAAGGGACACAATGTTATTGGGATCCATGGAGTATACCACCTTATAGTGAGATTGCATTATATTTAAGTATATGAGACAGTAATTCCGTCATTATAATGCTGTCCCTGGAAGCCATTGAGTATACCACCTTGTAGTGAGATCACCTCATAATGAAGTACATTATACAGTATTCCCTCATTATAATGCTATCCATGGAAGCCATGGAGTATACCACCTTATAGTGAGATCACCCTATAATGAAGTATACTATACATATAATTTTAGTATTACACAATAAAATGGGATCCATGAGCATATCCACCTTATAACAGGAAACATCATAATGAAGGGTGTTATAGTGAGAGAGTGCTGTAACAAACATGATGACAGAAAAATATTCTTTCTTTCAGTATCAACAACGAGTCAATGACTGTATATAAAATCATTTCATTCTGAGAAGAGTGGTCACTTCCACTGATGATGTTTGCCACCACTGTGATTTATAATGACTTTTGGCGATAAGCAACAACAATTTTTTGTTAATTAGGTTAAATCAATCCATCACAGGATCTACATGTACCTGTAGCCATAACAAATATGAATATACCTTTGAAATACAAGTAATAAGATGAAAATATAATTGATCAACAGGCTTGCTATACATTGATCACTGATTAATCAGTTTGTGCTTTTGATAAGCACAGCAAGTAATTACATTTAACAAATTTAACAGCAACTTTTACCTATTAAAAGGCAATCTGTTGGTAGCCATGACGATTCTTCTTTCCAAGTAGTCATAGACATTACTTAAATAAAAATTCTAATGACTGTACTTACAGGGGAATATTTTTGTAAATTAATTTTTTTTAAACTGTCATATATATATATATATAACAGACAATCATCAGAAATATAAAATGAATAAGTAATTCCCAATTAGTGACATAAGGAAAGAGTGGAGATGAAAAATATGGTCAGAAAGGTGTCTATCAATGCTAACAATTTTGTGAAATTCAGTTCTAATACATATTCATATATTGAATATTCGTATTTTATAGGTACTTTTCTATCCCCTTTTCTTGAACAAGTTATAAAATTAGAAAATCATTCATACATTTTTCATAAATTGAAATATTTTTGGTATAAAATGAACCAAACCACAAGTGGGCAAGAACTGTACAGCAAATATACAATAATTCTAAATGTATTTTTCATTACCACCAATATTACATTACTGTGACAGTGGTACAGCCTGTTGCCATACTTCCATGACAGCCATGAAATGAAAATTTCAGCTCTACTTTGAAAGCTACTTCTAGTACTGGCAGGTTGTTCCAAGAATGTATTCTTAGCTACTGCTTATTGTGTCTTAGTAATTAATGTTAGACTTTGATGAGAATAATAAATTTCAATAAATTATCAGTTTCAAGCAAGGTTCAAAGGTTTCAAGAAAAGCAGGATATCATGTGAATGCTACATACCTCAGTTACAATGGTTGTCTCCCTGAGTTCTGTGTTGTATTTTGACTTCCCTTCCCCTCCTACTCCACAAACAACACTAACATTCTGCCCTGACTTGAACAAGTATTCAGCTCGACATTCTTTAAGTTGCTTGTTCATTATGATAATTGGGTCAGTAGTCATACTACTATTGTCTGACAGATGCTCATTGGTAATTTGCTGACTGTCCAATATACTTTCATAATATTCTGAGTAACACTGGTGATTCGGTGTGGATCCAATGAAGGCCATGATAACATGGTTGAAAATCACCGGGAGATAGTTTAGAGCCAAGAGCAGAAAGATGACTTTCTGGTAACTGCCAGGATTCCCTAGCTGGCACAACAGTTCCTCCAGCCGAAGCCTCATCCTCCTGCCTCCCTGGTGATATTACTGCTCTCACAAGTAGCACCTGCTGACTGTTGACTGCTGCTGCTTTCAATGCTCTCTCACTCAATGTTAATATGTTACAATATCTGCAAATAAAAACAATTGCTAAATATCAGCAGAAATTTAAATAATCAAACTGTAGCTAGGAATTTATAATACAATAAACAATTTAAAATGACTTTGGTTGGGTTAAAAAGTTTTATAGCATTATTCTAAAAGAGTCTGAGCAACATATCTGTAATAGTCTAATCCGATACTAAATTTTTATAATACAGGTACATGCCTGGAAAATCTTAAAAGTTTGGACTAGGCAAGAGCTTATATTTCTGAGATAAATGCCATTTACACATTGTATAGTGTAAATATTAATAGGTACTGCTCAAACCACCTGACATACCTGTTATTTTTTTATTAATTAATTTAAAAGCATTTTTATAATATAATAAGTGTTCAAAACATTAGGAACCTCAATACACTGCATAGCAATCTACATGTGGGTTAAATACACATTTTTATGTATTGAGGTAGCAGTTAGCCACAGCCTCCAATGGCTTTTTCTAAATTTTTTCCTCAAAAATATATTTGTCACAAAAATAAATACCGTTCCCAACCCAAAAAATGAAAATATTTGCATAAAGGTACGCCTTGCATTGACAGGTAAAGCACATAACAACAAAACCCAAGTATAACACAAAGTCACCCTGTAGTCTATATATCCACTGCAAATAGATGTCCAAGTATGGGTTTGGCTGCTAAGAGACGGTCACATGAATTGATCAGTGGATGGGTATCTCATGTCTGCCATAAGGTCAATTCTGGGCTGGTCACTTAAAAATTTGCTTGCCCAGTAAAATTTAATTTAAACATTTTGGGTTGTCAGACAAAGGATTGTTTAAATGCTACAAAATACACTTTATCTAAATGAAAAGAAAACAAACACAAAAAGGCATCATATCTTCCTGGCTACATATTGGCATTATTATATCTTTTTGGCTCCATATAGTCATCATCATATCTTCCTGGCTCCATATTGGCATCATCATATCTTTTTGGATCCATATTGGCATCATCACATCTTTCTTTCTACCATATTGGCATCATCACATCTTTTTGGCTCCATACTGGCATCATCACATCTTCCTGGCTCCATACTGGCATCATCACATCTTTTTGGCTCCATATTGGCATCATCACATCTTTTTGGCTCCATATTGGCATCATCACATCTTCCTGGCTCCATATTGGCATCATCACATCTTCCTGGCTCCATATTGGCATCATCACATCTTCCTAGCTTCATATTGGCATCATCACATCTTCCAGGCTCGATATTGGCATCATCACATCTTCCTGGCTCCATATTGGCATCATCACATCTTTTTGGCTCCATATTGGCATCATCACATCTTCCTGGCTCCATATTGGCATCATCACATCTTCCTAGCTTCATATTGGCATCATCACATCTTCCAGGCTCGATATTGGCATCATCACATCTTCCTGGCTCCATATTAACCTCATGAGATGAAATGTGTAATAAGTTTATAACTTCATTTGAATAATGGGTTAATTCTCTATATGCAGAGTTATAACCTATCTTATCCAGGAAGATAGAGCCCGAGCTGATATACTGACCTTTCTTGCTTTCAAAGGTAAAACCAGACAAAATCTCCCTCTTTGTACTGGCTCCGTTCATTTTAGGTTCCACTTCAAAGCTCTCACTGGGTCCTGTAGACAGCCCTGAGGTGAAGGGTCCAACCCAGAAAGAGGTTCACCACAAAAGGACTGATTGCCCACGAGTGCAAGCCTATTCTAGGCAATGAAGGCAGGGGCCGTCATCAGCGAAAATGAACCATCCAGATGTAACTACATATTTCAGGCCAGCCAACAAGGCATGTATTTTGCTGATCCTGCCTGCTGTAGCTAGGATGAGTAGGAAGCAGGTATTATATGAGAGATGAACTCAGGATGCTCTTGATATTGGTTTAAATGGTGCTTTATTCAACCATGTCAGAACCCATGGTAGATTCCATTTCGCGCATAGGGCCAAAAGCTTCAGTTGTAACAGATCGGTTCACCAGAAGGTCAGAGAGGTCTTTGTTTTGTCATATATCCTCCCTTCCATGGTGATGAATGTGTCAAGATTGTGGAGTGGTGCCATTTTATCTTGATGGATGCTAACTTCTTCACCTCGAAAAGTCATTGGAGAAAGTTAGCTTTTTGGGATAATGATGCCTTAAGTGGAAGAATGTGTCCGTGCTCGCACCACTGTGAGAAAATTCCCCACTTCCCCTCATATGCTTTCAAAGTAGTCGGCCTTCTCACCCGAGCAATTCTCTCCAACACTTGTTCTAAGAACTGTTCACCCCTGATGGCTTGTCTGATATGATCCAGACATGCTTGTTCAAAAGACTGGATTCAGATGAAACTCCTGCCCTCAAGGTCAGTTGAACAAGTGAGCTATGTCACATATCCACACATTACACCTGTTAAACCAGCTGAAACTGACTCGCTCATGTTTGAATGGTGAAAAACTTGTTAGAAATGATGATGGTGGTGGTGGTTGGGGTAGGGATATGGAAGCTTCTGTAATTTTGTTGTTGTGGTTACATTTTTCTGTTTTATTAATTACCAGTTTTGCTAACTATAATCATTCATGCTAGTTACTGTTATTATGTGAAGAGCAAATAAATGTATAAATTTAAGTACTGTATATCTTAAAACTGAATCCATAGATAAATGTGTCTAGATTGTGGTAACAATGTCACTGACATTCGTCCTTTGGACTCCAAAATCTACAGGCCTCTTCTTACCTTAAGTGCAAGCCCTCCACAAACTTTGGTCACGGTACGTGATCTCAAACTAAAGTTATTATGGTATGCAAAACCCTAATCAGTTTTCTCTGTTGGATTCTGAGACCAAGAATCCTGGGCCCTCAGCCTGCTTAAACTGAGGGTCCAGCTTAAAAATACATTAGCGGGCAGGAGAACAACAAACATGTATGACACCAGAAAACAAGTCAAAAGAAAGAAAAAAAGAATAAATGAATGCAAGACAGAGAAAGAGAGACAGTTCTGTTAAGTATCATCATAATCTTGGTGTTCTGCAACTGACCTATGTGTGTAAATGTGTGTGTGTGTGTGTGTGGTTATAAAACGACCATACCCTGATTGTAAATACTTGTTTTAATTTGAAATATCAATATCCTGTTTCATCACCAAAGCACATCATTTAAGTAAATTCATGTAACCACTATGGCTGTCACATTCAAAACTGTAAAGGAGATCGTTTCATATTATCCCTGTAAACATTTACCAAACCTGCCTTCAATTTCAATGCTAGACAGAGCAATGAGCTTTCCAACATTTTGTTTTCCTGAATGAGGAAAATAATGGCAGTATCAGCTCAGCATCCTAGTTTGTCTTCAGCAATCATTATACTAGAAAGTAACTTTTCCAATGACTGCAGCTGTTTGGCATGAGAGCCACTGACTAAACTAGTGAAAATAAAACAAGCCCTGCATATTATTTCTCACAGGCATTAATGCTAACTAACTTCCATGTATCCAAACTGTTCAAGAATACTGAAAGAGAAAATCAAGAAAATGTCTTTTATTGTTTGCTTGTAAATTCTAGGTGACTGAATTTGCACATTTCTGCATTATTTCTCCGAGGTAAGATTGTGGTGGGCCTAATATTTTTTAAACAGTGTAGTCATGGAATACATGTGTAACTTTGGTCTACATGTACAACTGATGTTTAAGGAAATGTATGTACCAAAACAGATTCAACTCAGTCGGATACTGAAGTTTAAGTTTGATTCTTGCATTAATCTTGATAAGATTATTGCAGTCAGATTGACCTTGATCTTGGATCCCAAAATAGATAGACTTCTTTCTTACCCCAAATGTAAGCTATTTACAAAGTTTGGTAATGTTAGACGGTGGAGAACTTGAGTTCTTGCACAAAAACGAAATACAGAAAAGACAGACTCATATCATAAAATAATACTCTGTGCCTTATGGTAGGCATATAAAAAGTTTTGAACAGATGAATATCGGTTTTGACATTAGCTGCCACATTTTAATGTGTCAATATGTATTTACTATATGTTTAAGTACATAAATTAATAGATAAGTGGATGTGAGAAATAATCTTATAATTCTTTTAAAACTATCATTCATGATATTAATATTTTGTTTCAATAAGTGTGGATCTTAAGTGTGGATTTTGTTTAATTAAGTGTGGATCTTAAGTGTGGATTTTGTTTCATTAAATGTGAATCTTACGTGTGGATTTTGTTTCATTAAGTGTGGATCTTAAGTGTGGATTTTGTTTCATTAAGTGTGGATCTTAAGTGTGGATTTTGTTTCATTAGGTGTGGATCTTAAGTGTGGATTTTGTTTCATTAAGTGTGGATCTTAGGTGTGGATTTTGTTTCAGTAAGTGTGGATTTTGTTTCATTAAGTGTGGATCTTCAATTATAATTACAGCAGCTTCCTTGTTGGTCAATGTCTAACCTGTACTTTATGTGCTGTAGGTTAAAGTTTAGATGTCTAACCTGTACTTTATGTGCTGTAGGTTAAAGTTTAGAAGAATTTGAGCAATACATGAATAACAATTAATACATTTTTTCTTACAATTTACACAAAGGTCAAATACAGACTTTCTAGCCACACACAATTTTGACACTTTTTGACACCTGTCTAAAAGACCCATCTGAGATGAAAATGTTTAGATGTCAAAACCATTTTCACCAATTTAAACTTTTTCAGCAATTTGATCCCAATTAGGACCTTAATCAGATTCTTCTCAATTTCTAGCTCACATTTGCTGATTTTAATTTTAATTGGTTTTAGTTGCTCCAAATTTCACATTTCATTTTTCCATTGATGCATCTTCATGCCTGTCGTAAGAGGTTACTAGAGGCAGATGTCACAGTGGCTCAGTGGTTACCATGCCAGACTTGTTAACCAAAGCACATGGTTTCAAATCCAACCATCTGATCAGCCCAGCCATCATGGTGTGTCATTGGGCAAAAAGCACTGTACTCCAAATGCCTCCAAACTAAATAGCCTACTTATGTTACTGTGCCATAAAGCACCAAACCAAACAAAACTATTGATTTAAAAAAAAATTCAAATGTCAAATTATATTTTGGGATTACAATTTTTTTTCTGTGATTTCAAACTTGGTAATTTATAAATTAAATCTTCTTTGATCCACATTATGATCAAGATAAATGTATATTCCTTCACTGTAAGTTAGTCAATTATCTATTAGTGACTTGTGTGTATTAAGTTCTTTCTTTTTATATTTATTTTTACAGTCCTTCCATACATAAGTATGTGTGTACTGTCCTTGAACTCCTCCAACATTGTTAGAGATAGACACATGAAACTTGGGTAAATGATAGTTCTATAGGTCAATGTAGATTGTACCAACACTTTTGGAATTTTGATCTGGCCTCTGAGAGTGTGACTTGGGTGCAGGGGTGATTTTACATCAATTTTAAATACTGGTAACTCCAGAGTTTGTTTGACATGTCTGAGAATTGGCATGTGTGATCTATGATCCAAGTGCCAAGACATATCACACTGTGACCCTTGGGTTATGCCCCTGGGTCTTTCTCTACCCCTAGGAACCTATCCACTGGGTCATAACAATGAAATTATTGAGATCCCCACCCTATAACTATATATACACTTGCTGGGCTGAAGAAAATTAAAAAATGTAATCAGTACATGCAAATGACATTAATCCCATGGTACATCACTACCCCTAAGGGACTAACTTGGAAATTAATGAAATTGCCACCCGTTAGCCTAAATACACTTACTGGACATGAAAAACAAATTTATACATTGACACTTACCCCAGTGTCCATCCCCAGCAACTTTGACCATGGGTCATAAATTGGAAATTATTGACATCACAACTCGATAACCATACATATATTCACTTGGCATGAAAAGATAAATTTATACATGCAACTGACATTGGCCACAGGAAAATAACCTGGAAACTATCAAGATACCCACCCAATAATTATGAACATACTTACTTGGCATGAAATGACAAAATGTACCGACTGACATTTACCCCTTGGGTTATCACTACCCTCAGATATTTACCCAAGAGGCTAACATTTTGGGATGCGGTCAAAAGGGGGAGGCGCAGGGATACTGTTTGTGCTTTATAACCACAGAATTCAAGTTTAATTTCTGATTCTGTGTGGTCTTTTGAAGTCTTCAAATTTAAATCAACATTTTATTTAAAACGTACTTAAAGTGTTTTCTTCAGCTTTGAAAGTAGTCAGGGTTAAGAAATGGCCACAAACACATGTATAGATTATGTGTATTCTATAATTAATTAAATATGAATACCCCCTGGCAATCTTTTAAGGCCTCAGATCCATCCCAATATTTTTTATAAATCTCTATATATTTTGATCCCCCAATAATTTTTCCAAGATCCCTATAATTCTGAGGTAGTACATGCCAATTTTCTCACATTTTTTGAATTAAAAGGATTATAAAAACTCTGAATGACTCATGATCATGATGGATGTACTCACTACAATCAAAAAAAGATTACCTCAATGTATTGAATTATTTATATTGGTTATTGTGTGTTCAAATACTAAAAATATGGTATTCTACTTGTACTATAAGCACATGATTATCCCTATACAGTGTTCAAAGAAAAAAAATGTCAGACACAGGCCCAGGGCTGGTACTTTGAAAAAATTCACAAGCCCTGACTCAAAATCAACAAGCCCCAACTCCAAAACCATGTGCCCAAAAGGGCCCTATTTTTTACTATTATTTTTCACACGATGTTGCATGTTGCAATTGCTGTTCTTTCCTAGCATCTGCAGCCTTTAAATCAACTATATTGACCAAATCAGTCTTCACTGTACCATTTAATTCATATTTAAATGGCATTTTTAGCATGCCAGCGATTTGAGTAACATTAAAAAAGAGCATGTAATGTAGACATTATAATTAATTGTTATTTGAATTATTACTTATTCTGCATGCATATGTTTTTGTTTGTTTTTTTGTCTTCTATAATAATATTAATGTCTAAATTGTTTACTATTTTAAATGTACTTAATTATGATTTTTAAAAAAATATTATGCCATTTTTATTTAGACTGAATTAGTTAGGAAACGTGTGGCATATAATTAACAAAGAAATGATAAAGTCTATATTCTACTTACATTACAGTTTTATGATTCAGAATTTTTTTTCACTGTAGTTTCGTAGCCTTTATTTTAATTTTACTGATTATAGTGGATGGTATTGTGCACGTTTTATACAGTATAAATGTACCGACTTTTAGTTTTACCCACGCGAGGATCTGTGACGCAAACATGCACATCAAGACGTGTATTAGGCTGTGCTTGTACTATAAATAGCATTTCTTTAACATTGCTCTCGCCATTAACAACTTTACTTTTCCAAATTAAAGAAGTTTGCGCAGACGGAACAAGGTTTGATTTGAAGTTTTGTAAGGTATAAAGGGATTAAATAATCCTCAGCTAGATAGTAACAGGCCAAGACCAGAGGTGGAGTACAATTCAGAATGGAATGAGAAGTGTGTGCAAGGGGCAGCTCAATTTATTCCTTGAAGCCAACTGAGCAATAATTATAGGTACATGTAACCCCGGGGTATCTGTTCCGATTCATAGGTCACATGCCTTGCATTGTAGACAAAGTATACAGCTTTCTATAGAATTACGTTCAGTAGACGAACTTCAAATGACTAAGGGGCCAACATAGGGATAAATATTTATAATGTTCTGGTTTTTCAACAACATTAAAATAAAAGTCTGCATTTAGTTAGCGAGAGAAGTTTTCTCAGGCAAATTTAGATTTTTTTGTTTGACAAGCCAGAGGGGCTTTTCACTTAAAATATAGGAGGGGTCCGATATGAAATTAGAGGGGCACCGGGCGTCGGGATATCGGATTTTTTGAACACTGCTGTATTTTTTAATGATTTCCAAATATGAAATCTATCTTTATACCTATATTGTTTAGAACAAATTCCCTACAATTTTCACAAATATATCTGGGTGATCTATCTTTTTAATGTGGAAAACTATTTTATAACATTAAAATCACTAATCTTGGTTAAAATTTACATTTTTGATAATGAAGAGTAAAAATCTTTATCATATCAAGTAAGTAGTCTGCCATCCCGACCTTTATTCCACAGTACTACCTTGTTCCATTAAATGGAATGAGGTAGAAGTGCAGTCAAGGTACAAGACAATAATCACAGAAGGGAAACAAGAAGCCAATTAGCGAAACCGAAACTGAAACAAGGAAGATCCTGTGCTTTTGATTTCCGTTTCTACATTTATTGTCCTGACAGAAATATTCTTCAATAATAATAATCATAATAACAATAATAATAATAACAAATTATTATTATTTCAAGAGGGCAATGTAGAGAGTGGTCAACACGAACCTCCATGTGGCCCTCTAAACAAGAAACCATTTGTGTACTATAACATTACTGGCAGTATCCCCATTATGTTAGACTCCGAAACATCGGTGATTAGATTTTGTCACTCACACCCCGCTAAAAAGAATATCCTCTCTACTTTTACACTTTAAATAATCCGACCCCAAAATAACAATTAATCTTTGTTTGAAACATTGTTTTTCACGCCATTTTTTTAATAAAGTCGTACATCTGAATTCACAATGTGGCACGTGCGACCTATATTATATATACTCACCTTATTATCTAGCCTACGGCTAATTCCGCATAGTCGATATTTAAAGAAGCCTTTTCTGTTCTGGTCACACAGCTGTAACCTTATCATATAGACATATTCATAATAAACAGTAACTCTCATGCGTCAATCGGCAAACAGGAATGAACCTGCCACACAAATCAATTAAACAAATAAATTAACACTGAGTGACCGACCTATCCCACAACCAGCTTTAGTTTTGATGTCCTGTGGTAGGGTCTAACAAGCTGTCAAGTATCTCAGGAATCCTGACGAGTAACCAAGCCTACCGTATTCGCAGCTTCATGGTCAGACCTATGGATCATACCTCGGCATGATACATGTATGCGTCTCGCAGATATAGCCCATTTATGTCCACATTGCACCACCGCCGCTAAGGTTCCGCTCTACAGTTTCGTATTTTGCATAGGGGTTTGATTTTTAAAGAAAAAGATTTTCCTCACTGGCTATAATGGTTATTTACAACAACAAAAAATTATATATCTAAGTATTGTTAAAATAACTTTTCATTTCTATTATTTCTGTGTATGATTGATGGGGGTAATTTGGGTTATAGAGTGTACAGCTTGGCCTTACTTCATATGTGCATCTCTCAACAGGCAGCTAGCTCCGCTTGGTCATTTTCACTTCCTGGACTTCAAAGGTAAATTGGAAAAAAAAACAAAAAAAAAAAGTCGATTTTTTTTCTTCTCAACTTTTTTTATATTTTATAATTCATTTAGGGCACTTTAAGAAGCTAGTATTGTCTACTCTGGCAAAATTAATTTTCCCAAGTTTAATAACTGCTAAGGTTAGTATACTTTGGACTAGTTCTGGCTCATTTTTCTGGCAATGAGAGCAGCCATTTTGATCAGCTGTCTGCTTTAGATAGTGCATAGTTTTCATAATTACAACATGTAAAGAAATTTTAGTCACAGTACATGAAAGTAGCATATACCTATGCAAACATTCTCCACTGCGCATACTGCCAGTGCAAACAACTTCACCTCTCGGAGGTACTTAATAATTGTAGCGGGGAACCCAAGTGAAACCACTGGAACTAATGAAATTTGTCTTTATGGCCTCACAATGAGCTCCAGGAAGATATTCCTAAAAAATAAACAGTAACAAGTCAAATGGTGTGTTTCACAGCCGACTTGTTTGGAAATGTTACAAGCTATGTTGATAACAAAAGGGCAGTGGCGGCGTTAAGGGGGGTGGTCAATTGCCCCCGGGGGCCAGGCAATGGGGGCATCATAAGGAGTTTTTTTCTTTTATTTTGCAGCTAAAATTTTCATGGTATTTCACCTCACCTTAGTGTAAAGGGGGCTTAGATGTGTGTGGGGGGGGGGGGGGTTGGGGGGGTTGGAGGTTGGTAACTGACATACAAACTTTTCTGTGTGTCAGAGTAGGGGCGCCACTTAAGAAAAATGCCCCCGGGCACCTCAGTAGGGAAGCCACTAATAAACATTGCCCTGGGCATCTCAAACCCTCGCGCCACCACTGCAAAAGGGTAGAATTCAAAGTTTACAAAACTCTATAGATTATTAAAATTGCCTGCTCTACAATTAAGACAGTGATATCTAAATTCCACCTAATTGCCTGCCAGTCAAGCACTTTTTTGTAATTTCCTTTCTTACTTCCTTTGAGTCAGCCTGTTTACCCGTAATAATACACAGACATACCAGTAAACCCATCAGGAGTTGTTATAATTAGTCACACTATCATGGCAGGGTTACTTTAAGATCATCCTGTTAGAGTTATTACAGGTATCACTACTATGGCAGGATAACTATAAGATCCCACTGCTTGAGTTATTATCTGTCTCTTTATCATGACAGGGTTACTTTAAGATCACACTGTTAGAGTTATTATTACTGGTATCACTACCATGGCAGGGTAACTTTGTGTGTACCTTGAAAGATAAATGTTATGCAATTGCTGCCCTAGGACAAACTTCTGCATGCCAGACTTTGCGTTTTGCAAAACCATTGCATTATTGGAAAAACATGACTTACCGTAATTTGGTTATAAGGTGATGTTCAGTCATATATTTACATGTATAGTTGTAAGTTTTATTTCATTAGATAAATATGCCATGTTATCACCTAATAAAACATGAGAAAGTCAACAAAAAATGAAACTTTTTATTTCCAAGTACAGGATTTTAATAAAAAATAATTTCAATATAACATTGGAACTGAATAATATTTTTACAATGCTAGATGAACAAAAGCCAGGATTTCCATAAAAATGGACAGAAAAGTACAGGAATGATTATACTGTGACCTATATTTCTCACAGAACAATCCAATCTTCTTCTGACTTATATCTTTACTAAAGCAATAATCATTTTTTTAAAAAGTATTTGTATGTAACAGTGTAGAGGAAAAATACAATTGTCTGAAGGGACTGATGCCCCACTGGTCAAAAAGAATTTCTAATAATCCATAAGTATGGTTTTGCTTTATTTGTATTCTTTTTAACTGCTGACTACTGAAACCATTTCTGATATTCTTGAGAAATCCCAACATACCAAATATGATATCTTCTTACATGTTCAAGTTAACAATGTTCACAAGATACCTGTTAACACACAGTACAAAATTCTGTCATGGCCTTTGACCTTGAACCAGACATCATGGATAGAAGTTTATTGAACTTAACTGTCTCAAACAATGTCAAGATATACTCACATGCCTAGTTTGATTAAATCTATAATTATTCAACTAGCATCATTCAAGGTATTCTTCAGATATAAGCCGGTTTATCGCGATGTCAAGAGTTATTGTTTGTTTTCTTTTTTTTTTTTGATGCAATTAATGACTTGGTCTTTACCAGTATATGCACCATAATTTTGACAGAAAAATCAAAGTATTCGGTTCAATTAATCTCTGTTAATGCGTGTTTAAAATTTTCAAGAAAAAACCTT
Organism: Margaritifera margaritifera; assembly: GCA_029931535.1. Lineage (NCBI taxonomy): Eukaryota > Metazoa > Mollusca > Bivalvia > Unionida > Margaritiferidae > Margaritifera > Margaritifera margaritifera. Next base: position 4,800,796 of record JAQPZY010001654.1, read on the forward strand.
CAATAATACCTTTAAAACATTATTTAAGTGTAAAATACAGCCAGTTCTAATTATAAGGTCCTAAAACTTGACAGCTGCATGAATGATATAGATAGAGCTTTTACCTCATCCAAATGAGGAATCACTTTTAAAGTACCCAGATGAAAAAACTGCCCTATATCCACAAACTGGGCTTAATTAAAATCCATTTAAACTTGTTTATGTTATCATGCTCACAAGCCAGAACAGCTAAAAACCTGAGTCATTAAATGTATGTGTATGTATGTATGTATGTATGTGTGTGTAAGAAGTTTTTTATTTATTAATAAACAAATATAGCTGTATAGCCATCCATCATCTATTCATCAGAACTAGCTATAATGAGATTATTCGAGGTCATATCAACAACAATTTCATTTAGAAACAACTACATATAGACGTGCCAACACTAACAAGACCTTCTCAGTAAGGCAGTCAATATTTGTCCATAAGTTAGACCAATTTTCAGTAAGGTGTAATGAAATATCATGTACTGGCATTGTCAAATTGGAAAACATGCATTTGAAAAGTTTAGAAGTGTGATCTGATGCAGTGAAGGCAACATTAAGTTCAACTAAAAAGTTCATAAAGTACACATAGACCATGATGACCTCCAGTTCAGTTTCAGAAACTGCAGTTTCAAACCCAATGGAGGTCAATGACTTCTTGCTAGATCTCTCAAATTTACATAATCCTCATTTTATTTTAAATTTCACATGGATGCAGCAATCATCCCTCCTGCAGTGAGCAATACTCAAATTGACATGACATGATGTTCAATAAACATAAGCTGCTTTCCTGCTTTTTCCCCTCAAAAATCTAACTATTTCTTTTTATAATTCTGTGCTGATTGCTTGAACTATTTAATAGGCTGATTGTCCCTTTCGCATTAATGTTTTTGTTTGTCGGATGACATTTCTTGATAATGCTATAAGGGAGCAACCAATTAATTTTGAGGGGTGGGGTGGGGTGGGAGGGTGGGGGCCTGGGACTTGATTTCAAACCAGGATACTTTTTCTTTTACCTCAAGATAAATTTTTTTTATTCAACTAATATAATGGATATAAATAGTTCTTTTTAGCTATAAATCAGATCAAAAATATTTTTCATTCTATATATGGGCCAGAATTTTTTTTTTTAAATCCCAGGTCACCCCCACCCCCACCACTGAAAACTAAAATTACATGGTTGGTCCCTAAGCAAACGTTTGATCATGCAGGCATTTTGCACGAAAAATATGGGCAGATTAAAGTGTCTGAGGTACTCCTGTAAAGTTAGTCTGGTTCCCTGACCAACTCTACTGAATCTAATATGAAAACTAGGATCTGGACCACACTTGGACAAGCCAATACCCAAATCTGAATGCAATAATCATATTTTTGCTTGGTTTGGTATTTTTCAGCCCAGCAACACAATTAGGTTCTTTTGTGCCAAGGCAACTGGAGTACAGTGCCTTTCCCAAGGACACACAACAGTAGCTGACCCAGGCCAGTCCAATGGTAGGATTCAAACCCACACCCTTTTGATCACAAGTCTAACCACTGAGCCACAGTGGCTCACATTTTTTGCTATTATTCCATATTTTAAGGGTCAATTCAGTAAGATTTATGGTCAAATCAACAGGGTTGGCAGTTCTGAAAACCCCATGTTTTTATGACCATACCTTCAAGAGCAGTAGTGATAAGATTTTCAAGATAGCTGCCATAGCTATCATGTTAAAGGTTTGATCAGTACCATTTTTATTTAAGACTAAATATACATTATACGAAGTCTTTTAGTACATGACCATCTGTTCAAGAGAAGTAAATATAAGAAGACAAGATTTTCAAGATGGCTACCATGGTGGCCAATATGACCACAATAATAGGACGAACTAAGTAAGTATTTTAGTGGAATCCACATTTTGCTATGACTATATATTCATGAGATGCAGCAATAACCGATTTTAAGGATGGCAAGAACTGGCAGCCACATATGAGATCTAATCATAACCATTTTCATTTAGGATAAACTACAATTTGCAAGAAGTCTTTCAGTGAAAACCCCATATTGATATAATAATAACAATAATAATATCCCTTCTTTTTCTGTGTAGACATAATTAGCTAACAGCTAGTTTACATTATGACCCTGCAATTAAAACAATACACATGTAATTATTAAATAAAATCTACAAGGTTAACATCTACTGCATACAAGAATACGAATATAACAGAAGTTAATATAAATTATACAAGGTTATCATAATGTTATCGCATAGATGCATCACAGCTAAGCTGAAACATTAGGTACTTGTTTATGACCATCCATTCAGGAGAAGTTGCCAAAATAACATTTTCAAGATGGATGCCATGGTCATATTGGATGTCAAATCAGCACCGTTTTCATTGTGGACCAACTAGACTTCACAAGAAGTTGCTAATACCATTTGTTAAGAAGTAGTAGTGATAATAAGATTTTAAAATGGTTCCATGGCAGGCATGTTGCAGGTCAGATAGGCACCATTTTAATTTAATACCAACCAGACATCGTAATAGGTTTTTTGGTGAAAATTCCATGTCAATATGACTATCCGTTCAGGAGGTGTAGGGATACAAAAAATTCCAGATGGCAGCCACAGTGGGCAGGGTCACCAATTTTACTGAGGACCAACTAGACGTCAGGATGAAAACTATACGTCAAGTTTCATGACTTTTCTCATAGTAGTTTCGAGAAGGAGTAGCGATCACACACAACTTCTAATGGACGTCAACCCATGGCCTGAGCTCTTCATGACTTTGACCAGTAGAGCTAAAAATAGACAAAGAGTACTGTGAACAGTACATATATGTCAGCCCCATGTGTAATAGTCCTCTATGTAGGCACTAATAGGGTATGCTTGACAATCAAGATTATTGTCCAGTAGGTCTCAATGATTTTGATTTTTGGTCAAGGTATGTGGTCTTAAACTACAAAAAACCTTAATGTGCAGAAACCAATATATGCTTCTTAGACTTATCATGTCTGTGACCCCTGACCCTTAGACCCCAGAATCTATAGGTTTCTTTATTGTCTTAAATGCAAGCCAGTCACAAAGTTTGGTCAAAGAACTTACTCTACAACAGAAGTTATTCTGCAAAACCATTCTTTCTATGAGCCACAATTACCTGGACATGTGCCCTTTTTGACCCCAAAATCAATAGGCCTCTTCCATAACTTAAGTGCAAGCCCTCCACAAACTTTGGTCAAGGTATGTGGTCTAGAACTAAAGTTATTATTTTTAAAAAATTTTGTCTTCTCTCAGTCACTGTAAACTTGTCCTTTGACCTTTTTACCCCCAAATCAATATTTTTCTTTCTTACCCAACGTGTACGTCATCCACAAACTCTAGTGAAGGTAGATGGTTGATAATTGAAATTTTTGTGCAGAAACCATTTTTCTTCTTTCAGTCAAAGTGACCTTGACCTTTTGACACAAAAATGGACAGGCTTCTTCTTTTCATCATGTGTAAAAATCATTATTTTCCTATGAGACTTTCTGTGACCTCTGACCTTTGGACCCCCAGAATCTATAGGTTTCTTTATTATCCAAGTGCAAATCATCCACAATGTTTGGTCCAGGTAGGTAATGTAGAACTCATGTTATTGTGCAGAAATAATTTTTCTTTCAATCACAGTGACCTTGTCCTTTGATCATTTTGACCCAAAAATCAATCAACTTCTTCCTTACCCCAAAATGCAAGCCAGTCAGAAAGTTTAGTCCAGGTATGTTATGTAGAACTCAAGTTGTTGTGCAGAAAAAAATTTCTTCAGTTACAGTGACCTTAACCTTTGACCTTTTGACCCAAAATCGATAAGGATTCTTCCTTACCCCAAGTGCAAGCCTTCCAGAAAGTTCTGTAACTGTAGCTTGTGGACAATATGAGTTAATGTGCAGAAACCATTTTTTTTCTCTCAGTCACAGTGACACTGATGTCTGACCTTGAAATTAACAGGCTTCTTCCTTATTACAAGTGCAAGCCATCCACAAAGTTTGGTAACCATAGATGGTGGGCAACTTGAGTTATTGTGAAGAAACAAAATTGGTAATGGACAGATGACAGATGGACAGACAACATCATACTCCTCCTCATGCTGAGCATATAAAAACTATGTAATTCATCAAAACAAAAAAATTCTCAGAGCACAGGTGTCATGAACATGATGTTTAGGATGCACCTATGAGGAAAGGTGAGAAAAAAAAAAGTGAAAAAAAATTACAAGGTAAATGACTGACAAATGCATTGATAAACTATAATCTGGAATAAAGATGCATCAATCCCATGCTTTCCTTGTTTTTTTTAAAATTTCCAGCCTCAGATTAGATGGTTGAGCAAATTTTTAAAAAATTCTGAGGAATGCTACATCTTACCAGACGAGTCACTGCATGTTTTTGTTTTAATCATTTAATTTGAAACAATAGTAATGTGGTACATTCAGTAAAAGTAATGTGTTACTTTTTGGTAAAAGTAACAATACTTTTTAATATCAATATGTTTCATATTGACCAATAAAAACTGGGACTGTGCATCATTTGATCATTTTCAGCACTAAGATACTAAAAAGGAATACGCGCCAAAAATGATAGCATACAACATAACTGGGAAAATATATTTCTTTGGAAAAAAATATTTCCATAGTATTTGTTCTTTAAATTCATCTTAGAACAATTTTAAAGAATAGCCTTTTGCCTCCACTTTTCAAATGCACTCCAGATTAAAAGTGATACCAATCAATTGCATACTAATATTTATTTTTATATTCCTCTCCATCCTAACCTTACTGAGTCACCATGCGACATTACAGATACCAATGCAAAAAGCAGTCAAGTACATGAACAGACAAATCCACAATCCTCTCTTTCTTTCTTGGCAAGGAAAATTAATTTGATTTTGGGGGGACACTTAATTTTAAAATTAAATTTATCAATAAATTTGTCCAAATTGCATGGATAATTATTAATTATCAAACTAGTAAAACCAGGAGATTAACCAGGTGTATGACATATTTGTTTTATCTAGCTATTATATTCACTGTCCACCACAACCCCATAACACAGCACAGTAAATTGTTGCAACTAAAATATAATTTCTGGGGATTTTTCCTATTCCATAGATTGCCTTTGGGGACACCCCTATATCAATATGGTTTGCTCACCATTGTAACTTTACCTCAACCATATGGCCTCAACTTATTAGCATGGAAGTAATATATTAGTAAAAAGTTGGTTTCTTTGGGGAGAAAGAGTGCCACATTATTTCCTAGTCACCTTGTATCCACCACTTGTTCTTAGTAACTGCTTCGGAATCTATTATTATTGTCCACTCTTAGAAGGCAGATTTTACAGGGAGACTGTCATGGACGTTTGAGTAACCTTGGAGTGGTACACAGTTTGATCACTATTAGAAGCATTGTTCATACATCAGCAATTAGTTTCATGAGAAACTATAGATGAGGTCTCATATTAAATGCGTGCAGTCCACTTGTCTAATTCCTATTCTCATTCACATGCATAATACACAGTTAACCTGTTCAGCTTAACCTATCACAATATATAATGTATTGTCCTCAATGTTGAAAGTGTACCATTTAATAAATATATTTATTCCTACTTTCAACAGCACTGGTCAGAAAGAGCATTCTGAGTAGCCCAAGGTGCATACAGCATGGAAAAATATGTGTTGTCATGTGTTAAACACAAATACTTGACCCATGTTAATAAAGCATACACATAGGTCATAGTGACCTTCTTTGGCTATAAGGTTGTAGTTCTAAATGATGCATTCAATTAGTAAGTTTCATGATCTGAACATAAACAGCAACCAATAAATGAACTTTAAACACAAAATTTAAACAAAGTAACTGAAACATGAAACAGAGGTTTCATAGACCTCTTTCTGCAATATGGGTGTGGTACATGCCAAAATGTATCTTCCTTTTGCAATATGGGTGTGGCACTTATCAAAATGTATCTTCTCTCCAAGTTTCATGGTTCATAGTAGGATATTATGCATACAGTATGCAATAAAAAGTTTTGGTTATAAGCCAAACACAAAAACTTAACCAAGGCCAGTAAAAGATGAAAAGTAAAAGATGAAATATAGGTCACAATGAGCTTCTTTTTTGTTGTAAGCATATTGTACTAAAAGAGATGCATGTCATCATCAATTTCATGATTATAGCATGAACAGTGCCTGAGAAATTAATATCAAACACAAAATATAACCCAAGACTGAAAAGTATAAAAATATGTGCTATATCAATCTGCTTCTTCAGTGAGTATTGCTTATCAAGATGCATCCCCTCGCCAAGTTTCATCATTCTAGACAGGATACAGTATAGTATGTACACTGCATGCAAAACAAGAGTTCCTCAAATAGACTGATGCTCTACTGGAAGAAAAGAATTTCCAGGAATCCAAGATAAGACTGTTTCTTCTTTTAAACTGCCAAACTGTTTCTTCTTTTTAACTGCCAAGTGTTGAAACCACCTCTGCTATTCTTGATCTATAACAAGATTTTCAAGATTGCCACAAGAAGTCTTTTGGTGAAACCTCCATGTCAACATGACTGTCCATTCAGGAGGAGTAGCAATAAGATTTTTAAGATGACTGTCATAGTGACAATACTGGATTACGATCAGGACCATTTTAATTTAGGACCATTTTTATTTATAACCAAACTAGATATCATGAGTCTTTTGCTGAAAACCCCATGTTAATGTGACCATCTATTCATAAGTAACCATAACAATATTTTCAAGATGGCCACTGTGGTGGCCATATTAGATGTCTGAGTGGCACCATTTTCATTAGGACCAATTATACCTTGGGATGAATGTGCAGGCAAATTTTAATGGCAATCCTCCAAGTAGGTTAGGAGGAGTAGTGATAACAAACTTGTGATAATGGGCAGACAGAAAATCCTGTATGGTCATGAAGTAAATGCAAAAACGTAACCTAAGCCAGTAAAATGTAACCTCCTTTTTTGTAACAGACATGTATACAATCATCTAGTTAATTGATTCAAGCTTCACAGTTAAAACACCTTTAACCTAATCCAATGAAGCATGAAATATGGGTAACAGTGACCTACTTTTGTGATGAAGGTGTAGTACTCATAATATGCATCCCCTCACCAAGTTACATGATACTAGGTATAACAGTATGTACACAGGATGCAAATAACCTATGTGGTCATGAACTAAACATAAAAAACTTACTTAGACCAGTGAATGTAGGTCAAAGTGACCTTCCTTTGTTGTAAGAGTGTGGTACTAATAAAGATGCATACAATCATCTAGTTTGATGATTTAACAGATTTCAAAAAATGAACTTGACAAAATTTAACCAAAGTCAATGTAGCATGAAATATGGGTCACAGGTACCCAATTTTGTGATGAGGGTGTAGCACTCGTCACAATGCATCCCCTTACCAAGTTTTATGATTCCAGGAATAACAGTATATGTAAACGGTACAAAAACCCTAAGCTAAATGGAAAAACTTAACCAAGAATGTACAAATCATATACATGTATATACAAAGTTAGCCCTCCTCAGCCCCCACCCCAAAAGGTAAATACTATGAAACCCATGCCAAACTGTTTTCTAGAATCTTAGAATAGTGACTGAGATGCAGTGAGGCTCTACATATGCATATGCTTTCATATCTGTGGACACTGACACAAATGAAGGGGGTATACCATACAATACAGTAGCTTTCCACTACTTCATAAACTGAGCTAAAAGGGAGTAAAAAAATAGAAAGCAAGGAAAAGAAAATCCCACTGGTAAACTTTATCTCTAGCTCCAAATTCTGTAATCACATGATGAATTCTGGGGTAATTTAGATTAAGCTAACATGTTACTTATACACAAAGTAAGACATTACTTTTGCATGATGTGGCACATTAGTTTGGAACAAATTAACAAATTACACTGGGGTAAAAGAAACTATAAAGTTTTGAATGTTATTTTTTTTTAAATAAAATATAGTGGAAAAAAGATAATTTCTAATAAATTGGTTTTAAAAAGTAATGCATTACTTTTACCACTCATGACATAAACCACAACACACACAGAAAAGTGATATGTATTTATTGCTCTGCATGTGAGACAAAAACTACATCAAATTAACTTTACTAAAGTCCCTGGATGGTGTATAGGGATCGTATACTGTGTCCTGTGTGCAAACATTTGCCAGAACTCCAAGGAAGAGAGAAGCCCAAGAGTTAATAGTCACTTCCAAGAACTCTGCAAACATTTGCACACAGCAAATACACAGCAAAACCATGTGATTGTTATTCTTACATGATCATGTTATTCTTACATGATCAAACTCAAAATATATAAATTATGTACAAAAATTCTACAAGATGGGCTCTTTATTCACACCCCTCCCCAAAGATGTACACAAGCAGCACGTGCATTTTGGATGTTTAGGCATAGCTGACATAACATCACTCATTACAAGTCAGCCGCAACCAATCTAATCATGTAAGAATAGGAGGATTGTGCAATAATATGTATGCACTGATGCCCACTCATGCTCAGACTGGCAAATTCACATAACCTCACTGCACATTTTCAAACAGCTGAGGTTACCTTAGCTCTACAAGCCCCTTGAGATATTGATATTGGGGACTTCAAAGCTAAGGTCAAATTCAAAGCTAAGGTCATAAACATTCATCAGAGCTGCCAGATCCCAGTGATCTGGCACATTAGTTCTATGATATTTCTTTATAGATTTGAATGAAATAATAAAAAAACTAATACTGCATTTTATAACCACTTTCTCACATGCTTCAAGCAATTTTAGTTGCAACTGGGCCAGAAACCTACAATTTCAAGCCTTTTATTTTTTATTCCATGATCTGTACGTGAGACAACAGTAATTGAAAATAAAAAAGGCTCAAAATGGCAGGCTTCTGGCCCAGATGCACCAAAAATTGCTCTAAACAAGTAGACAAGAGTATTGTAAATGATACATGATACACCCACATCATTTGTACAAACTTAAAAGCCCTTCATACTAGGGCACTTTCTGACTAGTTTTGTCAAATTCTGTTGAATGGTTTTTGCGAAGTAATTTAAAGGCTTTTCTGTTTTTAGTCATGTTGGCCATATTTATTGGTTAATTGGCACTATTAGTACAAGCCCTTAGTGCAGAATGTTTTTTGTCAGATCTGGTCAGATTCTGCTAAGAGTTTCTAAGAAGTCACTTAAAGTTTTTTTCTATTTTTAGTAATTGTAGCCATATTTGATGGTGAAATGGCATCATTTGTATATTGGTCACATATGCAAGGATACTTTCTGTAAAATTTTGTAAGCTTCTGTTGAAAGTTTTTTCTATATTTAGATACAGTGGACATATTTGATAGCAGATCAGCAACTTTTCAAAAAATTGTAAAGATCTACATGCCACAATGCTTTCTGTCTAATTTGGTCAATTTCTACTGAACAGTTTTTGAGAAGATTTTGTGGGTGGGCTTATCATCCAACTTAGTTTTATTATGGGATAGATGTGATACTGTTGCTGTATGAGAAAAAAAGAGATTCTTGTATGAAAAACAAATGGGAAAGTTCCATATACAAATTTTATATAACATATATCTTGTTCTGTATTTCTTTTAAATTTTTAGATGATCTTAAACTTTTATACAAAATGCAAACTTGGCTTGTTTCAGGTTTCTAAGCAGTACAAAGTTCATATAATTTTACTTGTGAACATGTCACTTTTTGACAGGGACTCTTGGTTATCATGGTACTATGGACATCAATCATTCCTGAATGGCACCCCATATCTTCATATTAAGTACCAGTGTTTAGGTACAATATGTGTTGTCTTTCTGTGAGATTTTATGCAATGAAACCCTGTATTTCAACATATTTTACAATCTAAAATACATGTAATATAAATTCCTAAAAATCTGATAAAAAAAACTGTCTTAATAAAGATATTATTGAAGAAAACTTGGTTTATACCTATCCTGAGTCACTAGGAATGTACATTGTACAATTACATTCACAGGTAAACATGTAAATGTGCATAAAAACAATGGTAAAATTAAAAACAAAATAAGTAAAACATTTAATTGAGCATATGGTAAATTCAGATTAAAGACTATGAAAATGATCAACATATAACTTTCTGTAATTTTCATAGTGTTCCAGCTGAGAAGGTACAGAATGTGCCACACATTGCCCCCAACTCCACACCTCCACCCCTATATCTGGCCTTCGATTTGCGCCCTGACCCTATTTCATTTATTAAATTGCTGCCCATCTTTTCTTCTGGTACTGTGCCTCTTCTGGATTGGCATGTGGTCACTGTACTGTGTTCAAGACAATGCACAGACCTGAATAAACATTTTGTATGTGCAAACATGAGATGCTAAGTTTGTGACTTCCCAAACACTGATGAAAAGAAACATTTGTAGGCAAAAAATGGCTTTATTTTTTGAAACTGGAATGCTCTATTAAAGGTTAGATCCTTTTTTAAGTGACATGTGTTTAGGGTCAGAACTTTTTAAAAGCAGGTGGTAGTAGATGAGATCGGCAATCATCTAGTTTGTGGTACAAATGACAATGTTGTGGAAGACTCAATCCTGAAAAAGGTTTCTAGACAGTTTGATTAAAGTCTGATCTGGACTAGATTTTTGGCAAGTTTCAACATTTAAAAATTCTCAAATCTGATTTCTTTTAGAGTTTTAAAGATTATTACAAGCCTGGAGGGGATGTGTTGCTTACTCACGATGCAATGCATGAAAGAGTTAAATACTCTTATATCAAGCAGCAGCAAATGTTAATATTTCTACAATTGTTTTTCACAGTTCAATTTACAATGTTAATTAAAAGCAGCTATACATGTTTAAATTGGTAAATTTTTTGAACTGGATATGTCTTGGCTCCTGTACAGTGATGTTAAATTAAGTGTCCTTTCTATGAATTTCTTGTGCTCTGTGCACTTTTCATGGTGGACTGGCACCCTTTTCTTTTCGGATTCTAGCTGGAACACTGTGTCACATTCAAGTGTTGAAGGTCTAAGATTTGCTTTCCCAAATCAAACTATGACAAATAAATAACACCTCACACCTAATTTTCAATCGAAGTAGTCTACATTCAGTATATGAATCACATATCAATGCATGCAACATTCACTGTAGTTGATTAATTTTCTGTCTGTTTGATAATCATATGACCCTTGAAGGTATACTTATTCCTGGCACTAGCTGGTATGGCATGTACAAATTTAGATCTGTCTTGTCAATGGTCTTGTATTAAAAACTACACAAAATCACTTTTATTTACTAGTTTATATTTACTGATGGGGGACATTCAAGAGACCTTTATCCCCTCCCTACTGATTTCAACATTTTTCTTCTCTTTTTTTTTGCTCTCTGTTGCCTTTTTATGCCCACGTTTACCAACACCTTGACACATTAATGAGGCTGAAAGTAACATATGAACCAGAACAACCAATATGTAGGAATTACTTACCCTGACTCTGGTTACTATTTGTAGTATGAAACACTAGAAACACTGCTTCACTAGCAATGTACTTGAACCCTCAAAATCAATGAAAATGGACAAAGATACATGAAAATAAAGCAAGGGCTGGGGAGAATTAACAAATACAATACAAAAAGGATACAATTAACAGCAGAAATGACAAATGATGACTTAAATGATGAAGTACTGAGCACCCAAGAGACATGTATAAATGCACAAAGTCCAAAGAAAAGAAGGACGATATTGTGATTGTCAGAAGTGAACCGAGGTATCAGACTGGGATCATGTTGTTTTTATTCTAGACCTCTAATTACTAATTGCAGGAGGAAATAACATCCTTAGACTGGGGACTAGCATCAGAAAAAGATACAGCAATGCAATAATAGCAGGTATTGTATTAGTGTTATTAAAATCGCTTTATTTACTAATTTTGATTTACTAATGTGGGACATTAATGAGGCATGTATCCTCCTCCCCCACTTTTATTTTCTTTATTTTAGTTGTCCCAACCACCCATCTGAACTTGGATCCCCTGTTACAGTCCCTCTCCTGGTACAAAAAAAGCAACTCAACCACAATGACCTGGCAGTTTGATCTTTCATAACAATATAGGTATTTATTATGGACTAATCGATCCATAACTCTAGTACTGGTAACGCTTGCCTGAATAGCAAATGGCAATTTAATGCAAACAAGCAATGCTTGACAGAAATCATAATATCAAAACAATGCCTGGGAGACTAACAGTTGTTCTCACAGTTTAAAAATGCTAATATCTGCAAATGTACTTATGACTGACTACTGATATGTACAAGGGCATTTTTACCAAGTATTTCTGCAGATTTAGACAAGTGGAAATGAAAGTACCAGCTTATCCATCTCAATTTCATTATTATATCAAAAACAGATTTTAGAGTCAGTCGTTTTAAAGACCAGAAATCAGTTATAGTTTGAAATGAACTATAATGGACCTAAACTCAGCAAATGGATCTAGGTCAACAACCAGGATCTCAATTTCTTTAATCGCCTAATACATTGCTTGCTCTCAGTAACTTTCCATTTGCTGTTAGACAAGTTGTCCATGGCAAGCACCCAAGATACATCCACAGTACACCAAACTGGACTAGACCCTAATGAATATTTCACTTGTTAAATCGCCAGTTCATTTGGTCAAGTTATACTAAGGAAACCTAATATGTAAGCAGATCTAACCTGCTTTAGAGGCAAACCAAAGTAAATGCACAAACTGAATGCCATATTTATCATTACATATTCTGAAAAAGAGTGTCAAAGCACAACCTAAGTTTAAGTTCCCATGTATAAACTGTATTAATACCTGTATGTAAAATTTGTATTGATAACTGTGTGTATATAAATTATGTTGATAACTGTGTATAAATTGTGCTGATAATTCAATGTGTTTAAATTGTGTTGATGCCTCTCTGTATAAACTGTGTTAATAACTCTGTGTTTAAATTGTGTTGATATCTCTTTGTATAAACTGTGTTGATAACTGTGTACAAAATGTGTTGATAACTGTGTACAAAATGTGTTGACAACTCTGTATATAAACTATTGATAACTCAGTGTTCAAACTTGGCCATTTGAACTGAAATAAGTTTTTACCATAGAAAAAAACTGGCCAGTGTTTTGTTTGGTTTTTTTCTTTTTGAAGATTAAACTTATAGGCAATGATTTATGCACCAAACAAATTTAATAACCATATCCCAGTTACTGTTTGATATATCAGCACACAATTTTGAAAAGTATATCAGTGTGACCTATTTCTAATGCACATCACAACTTTAGGTCATGAAGTATACACATGCATCAGAAATTAAGTTCTTAGTGACCAGAAATTTGTACTAAAGGCTATGAAATTGATATGTAAGGCTATGAAGAAATTTACAGAGAACTTAAATGAATAATTTAAAAAAAAAAAGATCCAAGATCCTTACTTATATACATGTACATAGAATTCATAAATACATATATACATGCATACATACATTTATACCTATAGTACACTTATTATTTCTTGACATACTGTATATATTTGCTTACAACTCAGGTCCAACTGCAAACAACATAGACCCTGATCTTCTGTCGCATAATGCACTAGCAGATCTGGTTCTACGTTGTTTGTTCTACTGATTACATCATGCAAAAGAAACTACCATATATACTTGCTTATAAGTTGAGTCCAACTGCAAACTGCGCAGACCCAGATCTGCCAGCACATAATGTGCAGTCAGATCTGAGTCTATGCAGTTTGTTGAGAGTAGTCAGAAGAACAAACAACATAGACCCTGATCTGCTGCCACATTATGTGATGGCAGATCAGGGTCTATGCAGTTTGCAGTTGGACATAACTTATAAGTAAGTATATACAGTTTAATTAGCATTAGAATGGCTTTATTGCGATCAAATAAAATGTGGCCAGTCTGCAGAAGGTGGCTGGGTTACAAAGGGGCCAGTTATGGGAAATTTCACTGCATATACTATCAGCATCAGAATATTCTTTTAAAAAGAAAAACAAAACAGGCAAATAAAAACAACACATGGGTAAGAAATGCTTGAATAGTTTTAGAAATCTATCACAGTTAAAAAAAATTGTGAAACATCAATGGCGAATTCTGTATTTTGAGCAACACTTCCCAATTGCAAGTGCTGTCAAGATGATGGAATAACATATACAGGACTGCCACTTCTGTCTTTATATCCTTGTCCAAAATGTAATACTTGATTGAAAGAATACACTTTGAAATATGTCTCAAAGCAATATTTAGATATATATGAGGGTGGGGTGGGGTGGGCTAAATCTCCATGCTTCTCTTAAGTATCAGATTCTCCTCCATACCCACCCACCCACCCACTCCCCTTCTCCTGGAGAAAGTCAAATGCTAGGACTGTTGCATAAATCTTCAAGTTGCCAAGATCAAATGCCAAAGTCTTACGTCTCTACATTTGACAGTGTTGGAGTTCTGCAGCATAACATACCCAGACACATACTATGACATGCCATATATACTTGCTTATAAGTCTAGTCCTACTGCAAACTGCACAGACCCATATTTGCTGTCACATAATGTGCCAGCAAATCTGCATCTGTGCAGTTTGTTATGAGTAACCAATAGAACAAACAACACAGCCCCTGATCTGCCGGCACATTATGAAACAGCAGATCTGGATCTATGTTGTTTGCAGTTGGACTTAATTTATAAGAGAGTATATACAATACTAACAATAAATTTGATCACACAGTCCCTCTCTTAAAAAAATGTGGATCAATATTGAGAACCTAACGCTCTACATAAAGCAAAACTTTACATCATTAAAATTTTCTACAAATCAGATTCAAATATCTGTGGTGAAACAACAGTTCGCAATTAAAACCACATTTCCATATTTTTTAAAGATTTAAAGTTATTACCAAGCAGTTTGAAACTTTTCCTAAGAAAAGCAAAAACAAATATTTCAATAATGAACTCAGTAAGTGTAATTTATACATGAAAAATATAAGGAATTATGAAAATATATCCTATGAACATTCTCAGGTTGAATTCAATAATTCATCCTTAAAGAGAAAAAACAAAATCTGTTCTGATCATAAATAATGACTTCCTACAAACTTTGTGCTCGACATTAAAACAGGCACACAGCATTCAAAAGTAACTCTCTGCCCATTCCAATCAAAAGGATGGCAAATATATTTTCAGTTCAGGTAAAAACTATCATCCTGTAAATTTACTATTTTTTGTGGTGTACTAATTTTTATGCTTTTTGTGGTTGCTACAAACCACAAATTTAAAACAAACAAAAAGACTTCCGCACAACAATAGGACCTACTTCAGTAATCCATGATTTTAAGTACTGGCAAAAATATCATTTATTTACAACATCACAAAAACTGATAATCACAAAAATCGATGATTTCACAGTAATTTCCATGTTGATTTTGAAGCACCACACTTTGGAATATCAATCAATTGCTGCACCTAATATTTAATGATGCAGGTGTCAAAATCCACCCTCTCGGCTGTGCTGGTGGTCTGTCTGTATCCCACCCCAATCTAGAATCTGTTTGTCTGGGTTCTCATTCCAGTTGGTCTCCAGTTTAAGCTGCAAAAAAAGTATCAAACATGTTACGATGTTTCAGTCCTTTGACATACATCAGGCAATTTGAATTAAGCTTTAAACCATTTTTTCCATACAACAGTTGCATAAAAAGTTTTAACAATTTGTACTATCTCCATTGGTCAGATGTTGGCATGAAGTGATGTCCTACAGGAAACCACCAACCTTGACAGACAACCACTTATTCTGCATGTGTTGGAAGTGGGGATCAAACACAGGACTGCACAGGTGCAAAGTGAGGGCATTATCACTAAACTTGCTGGCCCCAACTATGTTTCAACTATAATCCTAGAGAAAGAATTGAAAAAAGTCTGGAAATAACAAATTATCAACTAAATTATGCTTCTCTGAGAATACTTAATCGATCACATTAACGTTAGGAATATAAGTTTCACTACCTCTCAAATCCAGCAATTCCAGACAAACCAAATAATTTCATCTTTCATATTTATATACCATTTGGACAAAGGTACGAAACTCTTACCCATTACCTCCCCTTACTCCCACTAGGTGCCACTAGTTTAAGCTGATTGATATATCAACAAGGATGCTTGCATTTGCGGGGAGGTGTGGGAGGGTTTACTAGTAATATAAGTATTCTTGGAAAAACATAATTTACTAAAAAATGTGCTTTCTCCTGTGAATATGTTCCCTGATCAAACTAACATTAAGAGAATAGGTAAGAAGCAGATGAAATTCATGAGTATCAAACTCTATCATCAACCTCCTTTGAGGGAAGAATGTCTGAATTCCCTATAAGGATAAACCACTCTCCTGATATGATAGTAGCACAACTGATGGTTATATGACCCATGACCACAACCACTCAGATAAGCATAAAGGATGACTTTCTCTTATTGAGCAAAACAAAATAAATGGGGGCAAATTTAGTGAAAACTCTAAACCCATGCCTGTGAGGTTGTGCTGACCTCAAAAGTGTCTGGTGGCCATCTGGGCCGAAGCTACTGGACCCACCAAACCCAATTCACATCTCTGTGATGCTAGATCTCGGAGATAAAAACTTGAGAAAGTTGACTGTGCATGCCAGTCAACAGTTTCTATTACTCACAGAGATTGCTCTAATCTCATGAGCAGAAATTCTTATGGATCGTACATGGACCTGTGATAATTCAGAATATGCTGAGCATATTACCCACTTCAGCCATGAGGCCAGGGTTTGAGGGGTTATATCCTCTTTTCTTGCCTTAATGGGAAAAAAAATTGTTTACAAGACCCACGGCTCTTCTCCTTGCATTTCAAAACAAAGTTTTTGAGCATGGATTGGTCTTGCTTAGGTGCCTCTCTCGATGTGTCGATAGAGGAGAGAGCTTGATGACCAACTTTTTATTGTTTACAGATGGTAACCAATTCTTAGGTATGAAGCCTGGTTGCATCATTAAAAGCAAGGAATTGTCAGATTTGAACTGGAGATACTTCAGGTCCATTGAAAGGGTGTGCAACTCACTCACCTGCATATTGAGGCAAGTGCTATCAGAAAGCATGTCTTGTAAGACAGCAGCTTCAAAAAGGCTCTGGCTAAGAGTTTGAACTTCTCAACCCAAGCCAAAACCCATAAATGATTCCATTTTGATAACAAAGTGAGTGATTTAGGTCTATTCAGGTCAAAGTTGGCCAGCAAGTCTGACAGATCCTTGCTGTGACCTATATTAACTTTACCATGATGCCTGAATGTGTCCAAAATTGTGGAGTGATATCACCCGATAGCAACTGGAGCTAACTTTTTCTCCTTTTAAAGCCAGAGAAAAAAAAGCCACCTGAGAGATCAAAGCATTTAAGGGGATGATATTATCTTTGTATCAGTCCCGGAATACCTGCCACTTCCCTTTGTAGGCTTTCAAAATTAAGGGCCTTCTTGCTCGTGAGATTCTCTCCACGATTGAAGGTTGAAACTCTATTCGACGCAAGGCTCTCCTGAAGAAGTCTGTCTGGGCATGGATGAAACACCTGCGAATGGGGTTGTTTGAGCAGACTGAATTTCGACAGGATTTTCCTGGGGATGTCTATCACTATTTCAAGCAGATCATTCATGCATGACTTGTCCTATCTGAGTTGACCTACCAGAACAATTTTTGCAAGTCTGGTCACCGATTTTCTAAATAAATCTCAGAATCAGAACAGCTGGCGGGAAAGCATAACCTAAAATCCCATCCCAACTGACTACCAGAGCATCCATGGACCAAGCTTCCACCTCACCACAAAGAGATCTATCATTGGACGCCCCCAAAGTGTGCAAATCTACTGAAAGATTGACGGATGAAGGGACCACTCATTGTGCAGAGTTTGATCCCTTCTTGACACAGAATCTGCCCACACACTCAGCCTGCTGGGAATGTGTCTGATCCAGACCATTATCTTATGCCTGGAGCAGCAGTGCAGAAATTCCCAGACCAGGATGCATAAATTGCCTGATTTGCCCCCCTCCCCCCTCCTTTAAGGTGGTAAGCAACCATTACAGAATTGTCCAAAATGTTACGAGATTTAGTTTCCTGCATGGATTCCCTTGCCACAAATGAAAGGCGTTCACTACAGCCTTCATTTTCAAAATGTTTATATGAAGAGCTTTCTCCTGTGGGCTTCAGTTGCCGAATAACAGGGTTAAGTGAAACAACAGGTGAGTCCCCAGCCAGATGAACTGGCATCCATACAAACTGTGTTTGGTTTGCGCTTCTCTAGCAAAATGACAGCTGTGAGTCATTGCTTGTCCTGCCACTGTGAGTCATTGCTTGTCCTGCCACTGTGAGTCATTGCTTGTCCTGCCACTGATGCTAGAACTGTTTTAACTCTGTGCTGATCCATATACCCCTAACATTCACCAGCAGGTCAGGCGGGGGGTGGGGGGGAGAGAGAGAGAAAACAAGGTCTCTCCTCCCCCAAGCCTCCCATGACTTGCAATCCCTTTCACCCGCTGGTAACCCGCCTGTGGGCACCAGACTCTTTCTGTTTTGCCAGATCTGGATCAACATCTTTTCGAAAAACAATCAGGTAATCCATGTCATTTCAGATGGGTTCTGGAGCTCATTCATCCAGCCACCTCCACTTTTTTTATCCCCCTTCATGATGGAGATCCCAAGCAATCCAACGAAAGCAGACATTTTACAGATGGAAATAGAGCTCTTGCTCATAAAACAGATGGTGGAGGTAGTCCAAAAACTGGACTCCCTGGGTTTCTATTTCAGATTCTTTCTGGTAATGAAAACTAACAGGAAATTGAGACCCACCATAGACCTGAGCAGACTCAATCAATTTATTACTGCCCTGAAATTCAAGATGGAGATGGTAAGGTCTGTCTGTCTTTCTGTGCAATGTGATGAATACATGATCAGTTTTGACCTGTCCGACGCATATTTCCATATAACCAATTCATATGGTATCATACTAATACCATCGCTTCGCCTACAGCAGGGTAGTGTACCAATTCCACACCATTCCATTCTTCCTCAATCTCAGCTCCTGGTCCTTCACCAGGACATTGGACTGTGCCATATCCCACTTCAGGACATACTCCTCCACAGCAACGGTGGTGTACTTGGACAATATACTGTAAAAACATTTGATAAGTTAGGTTTTGGTTCACAATATGAAGAACCTTCTCTACCTCATTCACAGTTTTGGGTGGATAGTCCATGTGGAGAAGTCAGATCTTGTCCCAACATTTTGTTCATCTAGGTATCAACCTAGTTCATCTTCCTTCCAAACGCATCGACAGTATCATTCATGTGTTGGAGAAGGCATCCTCCAGGAAGTTCATTCTATAAACATATAAGTCTGACACATCTCAAGCAAGCTTAATGTCCTGGCCAACTCATTAAGGAGAGGCCAACTGCTTCATATGGAGTGGTCTCTCCATCCATCAACCTTCCACTAAGTCCGCAACCGATGGGGCCAATTGATGCTAGACCTATTCACAATGAGGTGGAGCAACAAACTGCCCACCTTCATCTCTCCATTCCCAGACCCACAGGCATGGACTGTAAATGCCCTTTCAATCATCTGGGAGAGAATATGGGCAAATACCTTGCCTCCAGCATTCTCATACTGAAGCTAATCAAGAAAATGAGGGACATAGCTTGCAAGATAATTCTGATTGCCCCTCTCCACTGTGACAAATCCTGGATGAATGATCTGCTTGATTTGGTGACAGACGCACCCAGGAAAACAGCAGCAACCCCCATGCTGCTCAAGCAGCCAAGGTTGCCAGTATAGCATCCATGTCTGGAGAAACTCCTCCTTCACGCCTGGTTCTTGTCTGGGATGCCTTGTGCAAAAAGGAGTTCAGCGCTTCAATTGTGGAGAGGATTGTGACAGCAAGATGGCACTCCACTTTAAAGGGAAGTGGCAAGTTTTTTAACAACTGGTGTCATGTTTAAGACCTCACACCATTCAGCCTTCATTCCCCAGCTGCCTAACTTCTTTCCCTTCCTTAATGAAGACAAGAAGCTAGCCCTTGTCACAATCAATGGATACCATTCCATGATCTCAGACACATGCAGACATCATGATTGAGATGATATTGGATGCAACAAGGACCTCTCAGACTTTTTGTCCAATTTCAACATATCCAGGCCACGCACGCTCACCTTGTTCCCAAAATGGAACCTTTCCTGGGTCTTGATGTGTCTTAACTCGTCTAAGTTCACACCCCTGTCTTCCACCTCGCTCAAGCAGTTATCATACAAGACTTACTTCCTGACAGCATTAGCTTCAGCTTACAGAGTCAGTCAGCTGCATGCACTGTCCGTGGATCCAAACTACACGCAGTTCCGTTCTGACAGCTCAGTTGTAGTAATGATGCAACCTAGTTTCGTTTTTAAAAACAGGTTATCATCAATAGGCAACCAACAAATAACTATACGCTCTCTCACTGATTGATCCATCAAGAGAGGCAAAGCTGCAGGACCTGGTTCGCATCCTTAGATGCTATCTAAAGCACAGGGAGAATGTCTGCCGTGGCTGTCAAACACTCTTCCTACCAGGTAAGGCAGGAAAGCAAGGCCTAACCCCACTGGCCACTTGGCTAAAAGGGATTATAAGATCAGTGTACTCTGAACTCTCACGGGATCAGATATGACTCACGAAGATTTCGGCTCACGAAATACAAGCAATTTCCACAAGCCTGGCCTTCAATTGTAATGTCTCAATTCAGGACATAGTGGAGTCAGTTGGCTGGCACACCCAGTCTACTTTCTCCAGTTTCTATTTGCATAGCATGGCCTCGCAAAGGAAAGAGCCAAATCTTGTTGGCCCACTAGCTGCCCACATGTTAAGTTTCATTAAATCTACAATATTTTTTGGGAAAAAAAAGCTATTTGAGTGGCATTATTCAAGGTATTCATCAGATACACTCGCAAACTGCATTCATATTTATTTGTGTCATCATACTCATAAGCCGGTCCAGCTAAAAAAAACAAATCATGACCTTTGATCTCAATGTCAGAGTGACTGTGTCCATATGCTAAATAAAGTATTAAAATGCAAAATATGAGCCTTTGACTTGACCCCAAGGTCAGTTAGGTCTGGTTTTCAAAACTCCTTCACAACCAATTCAATTTTACAAGTGTTTTAGTGAAAATTACATGTCAATGCCACCATTGTTACAAGAGGTGTAGTGATAAAAAAATGTTGAGATGGTCACTGTGGTGCCATGTTTGGAGATTAGATGAGCAGCATTTTCATACAGCACCAGCTACTTATTGCTAAGAGTAGTTTAGTGAAAACTTCATGTCGATACTATCTGGAGAAGTAGCCATACCAAGATTTTCAGAATGGCTACCAAGGCAGCCAGTTTGGAGGCTAGATCAACAACATTTTAATAAAGGAACAACTATATATTGCAAGAAGGAAGCATTTTTTTTTGCAATGTCGGTATGACCATCTGTTGAGAAGAATTAGCTGTTATGAGATTTTTCAATGTTGGGAGGTCATATTGGCACTGAGGAACAACTACCTACACATCTCCCTCGATAACTCGCGAACCCAGTTATAACACTGGGTCAGGCGTGGATCCCATTTTTTTCTTCAAGAAAATATCAAAAGAATTGGCTCTTATTTGTTGAACATGAAGAAAATCGTGATCGAAACTAGTAAAATGAAACTTTGATATATCGCTCGTTTTATCATTGAAAACGGCAGTTAGTGCCTGGAAATCTGATTCAACATCATAAAATTCGCAACTTTTAATAAGAAGTCATATATTTTGTGAAATTTTCTATACAAAAAAATTCTCAGTACACTGTAAATAACATTATTTAATGATATTTCGATCCGTAAAAATGCCAGTAATGCCTGCTGATGGCAGCACTTTAAGAAATAAATGCCAATTAAATAAGTTTTGTCAAGTGAAATTCATGTTTTAGTTCTATTTTTTAATTTGGTTTCAGTGTAATCATCACAAATGCTATATGACCTCTTGTATTCAAATGTGAAAAGTATCAATCTACCATCACAGCTATGTCCCCAAACGTTTCTAAAACCTAATTAAGTGCCGACTGCATTTTGGTCTCCAATTTGCGTAAGTGTTTGTTGTATTGTTATAATCAATTAAAAGTAGACCTGCTTTAGATTATCACATTAATTACGTCTTTTGTATCAAATCAAATAAAGGGAGTGGAATAATAATTAAAGTTTAAAGGCATGCAAATCCTACTCGTGTAAGAGCTAATGGTCATGATAGTGTGTCAGGTCAACTCATTTCAACTGACCAGTTGAACACTGTTATAAATATTATCATGTAGGTAACATAATTAAAGTATTTAACATTAATCAGTGGTTTATCCTACTAATTCGCAAATGTAATCAACGATAGCAAGAGAAGCAAAGTTAAAGGAGTACTCGATGCATGAAAAGCTTTGTTTCACAGATACGGTTCATTATGGAGAAGTGAGTTCCAAAGTTTGTAGTTAACTTAAAATTTTCGAATTGGCACTCAGAGGTTTGCTCAAGGACGAGCAGAAATTTCACTATTACTTGCAATGAAATCGTGGCATCAATATTTTACTAATATAACATTTGTAAAAAAAAAAATCATGTTTCGATGTATCAAGATGGCCAACATGGCGATGAAACTGAAGGTCTGATCAGCACCATTTTCATTTAGGACAAACATGACTTAAATCCTTTTGTGCAAACTGCCATGTCAATACGATCAACCATTCAAAAGAATAGTGATAATAAAATTGTCAAGCTGACCTGTGTAGTGACCATATTGGATGTCACATTGGCATCATTTTGATTTAGGACCAACTAGCCATCATAAAAAGTCTTTTAGTGAAAACTCTATGTTGAAATGGCCATCGGTTCAGGAGGACTAGCAAGTTTAAAAGATTGCCACCATGGTAGCCATGTTGGATGTTAAATCAGTACCAATTTCTTTTAGAACCAACAACACAGCAACTACACAGCTGTATCATAAGAATCTTTCTGGTTCTGCTCCAGGGAGTTTTGAGCAGTACTGAAAGTAGGAAGGCACATGGCAAAATTGTGTTCTCTTACAGTGCAGAGAAAGTAAAGATACACTTATATGTCTTTCACCTATTTGAATTGATATTTAGTTTTGATTTGATCTCTATCAGGAAAACTATGTGTTGTCTGAAAGGATGAAAATTACTAAAAATGTGTTGGGGAAATGTACTTAAAATAGCACAAATAACACTAACTTTGCATGTCCTTTAATAAAGGAAGTTTCACATTATAGACATTACTATTTTCTGAAAGTGCACTTATGAAATCTTAGCATATAAAACAAACAAAAAAAGGTAACAGCTCATATTGGTATAACCTACTTCTGAAGTTCAGGAAGTGAAAATAAACATACAAAGCTATAAAGCTTTTATAAGATGCACATCAGAAGTAAGGTCTAGCCGTGTATTCTCAAATCCAATATCAACCCCCATCATTCTGGTATCAAAATAAAGAAAACTTAAGGTTCTTTAAACCTCCCCTACGATTGACACATTTCTTTTTCTATAACATGGATCATCAGTTTGGAAAATCAAGAGAATACTGTTTCTTAAATTTTGTATCCCTGTGCAAAAATGCAAAACTCCAGAGCAGAATCTTAAGTGAAAACCCAATGTCAATATGACTACTCAATCAGGAGGTTTAGCAAAAACTATATTTTCAAGATGGTCAGTGGCGATATTGGATGTCAGATCAGCACCATTTTCATTTAGGGTCAAGTAGGCATCATAAGAAGTCTTTTGGGAAAATTCCATGTCAATATGACCATCCATTCATAAGAAGTAGCAATAAGATTTTCAAGTTTGCCACAGCCATATTGGACGTCAGGTAAGTACCATTTTCATTAAGGACCAACTTGACATCATAAGAAGTATCTGAGTGAAAGCAACATGCTGACATGACCATCTGTTCAAGAGGAGTAACAATAACAAGACTTTCTGGCAGCTATACTGGATGTCTGAGTGGCACCATTTTCATTTAGAACCAACTAGACCTTGGGATGTATGTGTGTATAAAGTTTCATTGCAATCCTCCAAGTAGTTTAGGAGGCATAGCGATAACAAACTTGTACTAATGGATGGACAATGGACAATAGGCCACCATATATAAACTCTTCTTGTCTATGACAAGTAGAGCTAAAAACTACAAAAGTATTCATGCAACATGGATGCCCAACAGAAGTGCCTGAAATTACCTCAAACTTGACCAAGGTATGACTGACAGACATATGGACAGATGCACAAGGATAACACTATAAGCCTCTACGACTGTAGCGGTAGCTCATAACAATATTTGTATTATATTTAAAGATATCATATTTAACCTTATAGAAAACACAACCAATTGTGACCAGCCTAGACCTCAATCTGCCATCTTATAATATGCAACAGATCAGAGTGTAAAGTGTTTGCCTGAAATCACAGATAGAATAAAGTGTGTAGACCTTGATCTGATGGCACATTTCTGAAACAGCAGATTTATGTCTTTTGCAGTTTGTATTTGGGTGCATCTCATACACAAATAAATATCAGAATAAACAAGAAATGAGTTCATGGGACACTGATGTCCCATCTCTGTGCCTGAAAACTGCCCTAAGTGTAAAATATGACCAAGGTGTACACAGACTGACACAGAAAGGTAATATTATATGTCCTGTCACTGTCATGGTGGGGCATATAAAAGGCATGCTGGTATGTTTGCTCAGATTTGTCTCACCTTTCTGCCTTTATGCTTTTCTATATCCTTCCTCTCCCACTGCTTCTGTTTCATCTGAGCCTTCTTGGCTTCTGTTCCACCACAGCCCCAAACCTGAGATTGACATGTACATAATTCAACAATCATGAAAATTACAAAGCAAGTCTACAGATTATAGCTAATTTGATTTTAATCATACATGCAAACCTATGGTATATGCATTTTGGAACTTAAGATTTCAAGTGCAGATTTGTTTGTTCCTTGTTATCATTCTTTCATTATACTCCAATGCATCTTTTACATCTGGTCATTTATGCAAATGACAAGGTGCAACCAAATGACAAGGATTATAGAGTTCTAAACTGCTCACTGGCATTTTGTTACTATTCCATTCTGTTTGATCTAGTGAATAACACTTGTGTGATAATTCATCAAAATTTTGTATGTATTTAAAACTGCAGTAATTGGCAACAATTTAAATCCATGCAAAATCCATCCAAGAAATAATATGAAAGAATTTGCACATTGTCAAGTAATCTTATCAAAGAGATGTCCTACAATTCTCTGACAATTTAAAAGTTGAAGACAACTTCAGTTTATTGTCAGTTGAAAGCTATCAAGCAGACTTTTAAATGTACAGGGTTAGCTAACAATTTGAACATACCATGAATGTAAACTTTTAGCTAAGGTCTGAGAATCCTAACATATATCTGTTCAACAGAGGGATAAAATCCAATTGAGATATACAGGCAACATATATCACATCTATTCAACAGAGGGATCAAGTCCAATTGAGATATACAGGCAACATATATCACATCTATTCAACGGAGGGATCAAGTCCAACTGAGATATACAGGCAACATATATCACATCTATTCAACAGAGGGATCAAGTCCAATTGAGATATACAGGCAACATATATCACATCTATTCAACGGAGGGATCAAGTCCAACTGAGATATACAGGCAGAGGGGTCAAGTCCAATTGAGATATACAGGCAACACATATCACATCTATTTAACAGAGGGATAAAATCCATTTGAGATATACAGGCAACATATATCACATCTATTCAACAGAGGGATCAAGTCCAATTGAGATATACAGGCAACATATATATCATCTATTCAACAGAGGGATCAAGTCCAACTGAGATATACAGGCAACATATATCACATCTATTCAACAGAGGGATAAAATCCAATTGAGATATACAGGCAACATATATCACATCTATTCAACGGAGGGATCAAGTCCAACTGAGATATACAGGCAGAGGGATCAAGTCCAATTGAGATATACAGGCAACATATATATCATCTATTCAACAGAGGGATAAAATCCAATTGAGATATACAGGCAACATATATCACATCTATTCAACAGAGGGATCAAGTCCAATTGAGATATACAGGCAACATATATCACATCTATTCAACAGAGGGATCAAGTCCAATTGAGATATACAGGCAACATATATCACATCTATTCAACAGAGGGATCAAGTCCAATTGAGATATACAGGCAACATATATCACATCTATTTAACAGAGGGATAAAATCCAATTGAGATATACAGGCAACACATATCACATCTATTCAACAGAGGGATCAAGTCCAATTGAGATATACAGGCAACATATATCACATCTATTTAACAGAGGGATAAAATCCAATTGAGATATACAGGCAACATATATCACATCTATTCAACAGAGGGATCAAGTCCAATTGAGATATACAGGCAACATATATCACATCAATTCAACAGAGGGATCAAGTCCAATTGAGATATACAGGCAACATATATCACATCTATTCAACAGAGGGATCAAGTCCAATTGAGATATACAGGCAACATATATCACATCTATTTAACAGAGGGATAAAATCCAATTGAGATATACAGGCAACATATATATCATCTATTCAACAGAGGGATCAAGTCCAACTGAGATATACAGGCAACATATATCACATCTATTTAACAGAGGGATAAAATCCAATTGAGATATACAGGCAACATATATCACATCTATTTAACAGAGGGATAAAATCCAATTGAGATATACAGGCAACATATATCACATCTATTCAACAGAGGGATAAAATCCAACTGAGATATATAGGCAACATATATCACATCTATTCAACAGAGGGATAAAATCCAATTGAGATATACAGGCAACATATATCACATCTATTCAACAGAGGGATCAAGTCCATTTGAGATATACAGGCAACATATATCACATCTATTCAACAGAGGGATAAAATCCATTTGAGATATACAGGCAACATATATATCATCTATTCAACAGAGGGATCAAGTCCAACTGAGATATACAGGCAACATATATCACATCTATTCAACAGAGGGATAAAATCCAACTGAGATATATAGGCAACATATATATATCATCTATTCAACAGAGGGATCAAGTCCAATTGAGATATATAGGCAACAATTTCGTAAACGGAACTAGAAATGTGTTTTAAGGACATGGATGCTCCTGCCAATATGGTTTATGAGGTAAAAAGATCCAAATTTCCAAGTCAAACAGGGGGCATAACTCTGTTACATTTTGACAGGTAGAAGATAAACAGCAAATATTTCCTCAGTTTTTTTATATTAAACTTCCTGTCAAATTAACTTCAAATCTTTACATATTTAACAAGTTATCCAATGCAACCAAAATCCAAGATACAAGAAAAAAATTCAAAATAAAGCTGAGGGCATAACTTGGTCAAATATTTTTTAATGGAAATAAGGTAATAATCAATCATGACCTTTGACTCCTCAATCTAAAACCCTGCATGAAAGTTGGTTTCAAGTTCTTCAAAAGTTATAAAGCAGAAATGAAATTTGTGACATATGGAATGAACAGACAGCTGGACAGACATGGGTAACACTACATGTCCCACCTCATGGTAGGGGATCCCAGGGTGTGAATCCCACTGATGATCATGAAAAACAGATTTACACTTGTAACCTTTCTAAAAGAAGATCAGTTATGTGTGGGAAAACAAGTAAATTCCATGAATTTATACCTATTACCTCGTGCTCTGAAGATTTTTAACATCTACCTTAAAAATATATCATTATATCCTCAGCTCATTTCCTGGTAGTGATACAAATAAATATCAAGTCTGATATCTGTATATCAAGTCTGATATCTGTACCTGAAAGGACTTCAAAATTATACAGCTGAATGGAAAAAGCCAGTGCTTTGATCTGTGATCTTGATCTTAAAAAGAAAACACAACCTTTAATAGGATACCCAAGACACCTGTCAATAACTGTGCCTTGTTTAATCCTTTATCTCAAACAACTATAGAGTCACAGGGCAGAAAAGGAAAACTGAAAATACTTCCCTTTGAGGATCCTAGATGTGGTATACAGCACACCCTGTAGTAATGAAATGTAAGGGTACCAAGTTTCATCAATTAATCTAAAATGGAATAAAGGTTACTGATTGGAAAAGAGAGTGCGATGGATGGACAGATGGAAACATGAACATCACATCCCCCACTTCTTTTGCAAAAAAAGGCAGGGAGCAATAAATAAGGATTGGTGCATTATTTATGTGAATTTCAGGTTAATGTCAAGAATCAATAGGAAAAAAAATACAAACCCTGCCTAAAGATGTTAATGTTGGTGTAGTATCTTTACATTTGATTTCCCTTGTAACCCCAAAACAGGATGGATTAATATATATGCAGAGTGTTGTCCCCAGACTACTTGTTCGGCCAGGGTGCTGGCTGCCTTAAAAACATTTTCAGCATGGTAAAGTCTCTGCTAAGGGGACTCCCTCTATGAGAGAGGGCATTTTTATGCACCCCAATTGTGCATTTAA
Source organism: Margaritifera margaritifera (assembly GCA_029931535.1). NCBI lineage: Eukaryota > Metazoa > Mollusca > Bivalvia > Unionida > Margaritiferidae > Margaritifera > Margaritifera margaritifera. The sequence goes on from JAQPZY010001654.1 coordinate 4,829,509, forward strand.
GATAATATTTGTAGTAGGAGTGAAAAATTGAGGTTATCAATGCCAAAAAATTGAGGTTACTGTTGCCAAGTTTATGCCTCAAATACATATGCTGAATATTACCGTATGCCTTGTGTTAAACCCCCTGAAGATTTAAGGCAGGGCAGAATGTACCCTAGAGGGCAGGATGCCACCTAAAAAAGGCAGAGTGCAGTGCTCTCCTAAACCAGGAAGGACAACACTGACAACATTCCTTTTTAATACAAAACAGACCAAATATAAAACAAGACGAAGGCTGCATGCTGAGCCCATATGCAACTGAAAAACTATCCAACACCTGTCAGAAATGTGACTGTTAAGTTTTGGTTTTCCACCTACATGGGCATGAAAAAAAAAGGTTCCTGTTTAATCAGTTTATGCTAGGACCTACCTCCAGTCTACTGAGGCCACAGTTTACACCATAATGTTGTACTTTGTCAAAGTCTGATGGAATGAATAATACCGCTGACTTTTCATCTTTGCCAATCTTGATACCTTGTGGTAAACTTCTCTCATGCTCGTTCCATAGCACCATGGGTCCACCAGCTGAAAATTTACAGATTGGAAATGTAAAGTCTTTTTTTTGGCATGAATTACACACAAGTTGTTCGAGGATTAAATAGCTCAACTATTTCAAGGCTAAAAGACTGACAAATAACGTTAGTATTTCCTGGTCTACAGTTATTAATGTTGGTAAATGTTCAAGGCTTCATTGCTGAACAGAACCTCTGGTGACACAACTAACATGTGACAGCCCATGTCAAATCAGGAGAATTACAAAATTTGATCAGGAAATTTCACTTCAAGTCAACTCAAGAGGATTTTCATTGACCCAATTTATATTATGTGAAAGGGTAAAAAATTACAACAAATAAATAAATTTCAATATATATATATATATATATATATATATATATATATATATATATATATATATATATATATATATAGAGAGAGAGAGAGAGAGAGAGAGAGAGAGAGAGAGAGAGAGAGAGAGAGAGAGAGAGAAAGAGGGAGAGAGGGAGAAAAGAACATAATAAAATCAGAACTTTCTGTGCAAATTACAGCATGTAACATGGTTACATTCTATCTGGGACTTAAAAAGGTATTGTAATCTTGGTAACTTGTTTCTACTGACAATACAATAATAAAATATGCAAGCATCACTACTTGTTCACATAAAAAGTACATGATCATGTCTCCACCATCCACCTTGATACTGACATGACACTTAAAAGGCATCATCAGTTATGTCCACTCAAGCATTTAAGGAGAAATGTTGTTCATTCCCCTTCTGAATCTCCATATTTCATTTGGGACTAGATCAGTAAATACAGATGCTTTTCTTAAATGTTAGAAAATTGGTTTTATGGTGGCTGATAACTTTAAGGTGGATTTTAAAGCAGCAAACTGACTTAGTATTAAAAAATGTACCTCAAAAACAAAATAAATTGGATCAACAGGTTATTTTATGTTATCCAGCACTGAAGCCAATGGAACAGATTAAAGATATAGTGGATATGAAAGAAAATTAACTACAACAACATACAATAGACTGATGGATGAAAGTAGACAGTTCTATTTTATACTTAAGTGTGAAATATAGAAAAATATTCATTAAATAATTTACATATTTTTTTCATTGCTATGGATCTCAGATGGCAAAACCAACAGACAAACTGACCAATAGAGAACCCAGAATCTGTACTGAATATATGTCTCATTTTATCTCATGCCCTTCAGATCTATATGTGCTTATTTATAGGGTATCTAATCCATGGTCAAAGGTCAATGTTACTCATTGTTTGTCATCATCATACAATTGGAAGTGGGGGGAGGTTAAAGATTTTCTGAACTCATTTCTGGTTCAGATTGTCATGTATCTGCAAATGACAACTGATGGCACTCTTGTCTGGACTGGTTTTGTCTACACTGCCAATTTTTTTTTTTTTTCTAAAAGACTTATTGCTGTTTACTTTTGTGGTTAGACTGAGAATGCAAATGTTAGGATGAGAAAATATCTCATCTTTTAATTTTGCAAAGAATTGTGCAGAAAAATCAACTGAATGCACGAAAATAATAGATTATATTGTTAAACCCTACCTTTATTTTTTCAATAAATCCCTCTTATGTTTTGAAAATTCTCCCCCCCCCCTTTTTTAAATAGAGAGAAAAACTTCGCTCTTACTTTTCAGCTCTAGAACAGACCCCGATTTCACCATTTCTAACTGAAATTGGTAAGCCTGTTTAGGCTATCACTGAATAGCAAGTTAATTCATAATATTTGAAAAAGGGTACAACATTCGAGCATATACAACATGAACTGTATAGTGTATAATGTGCCGGCAAATCATAGACAAAGCTGTTCACAATTGGGGCATATTAAACATGAGCATCGGCACCATATAGCCTGGATTGTGCCGATGAGCCAATAATCCCCCTTATATATACACACACACACAATAAGACCTATATCAGCAGCCAGGGGTATACAAACATTACTATTTTATAAGTTTTTTTATGCTTCCTGAGATGGGGGTATACAGCATTTGGGTTGTCTGTGGACAGCTTTGGTTAAAGTTTTTTCCAGCACTTGTGTTTTGTTTCTTTGAAGTGCTGTTTGATGATGATAAATTAATCTTCAATGGTAATTAATGAATCTGCAAAACTTTATAAGAGTGATTATCACATCATTAAATGATGCTGACTACAGTGCATTCTTTTACTTAGTAAAAGCTATCATTCATATGAACAGTGACAATGAGCGACATTCAATTTTACTTAGTTCAAACTATCATTCATGGGAACAGTGACAACTGGCTACATTCTTTTTTTACTTTGTTAAAGCTATCATTCATGTGAACAGATTCAACAGGCTTCTTTCTTTTACTTAGTTCAAGCTATCATTCATGGCAACAGTGACAACAAGCTCCATCGTTTTACTTAAAGTATCTCTCATGGGAACAGTGACGACATTCCCCATTCTTTTACTAAGTAAAAGCTATCATTCATAGGAACAGTGACAAAGGCCCCATTACTTAGTTGAAGCTATCATTCATGGGAACAGTGACAACAGGCCTCGTTCTTTTTCCAAGTTAAAGAATTCATTCATGGGAACAATGACAACAGGCCCCCATTCTTCTAACGAAGTTAAAGTTATCTTTCATGGGAACAGTGACAAAGGCTCAATTCTTTCACTTAGCAAAAGCTATCATTCATGAAAATAGTGACAACAGGCCCCATTCTTTTTTACTTACAGTACATCTCATGCGATTTTTTGATTCCCCATGCTTCACGGTGGGGGACTTAATCTCCTCCACTTTCACTCCACGATAACGCTCCGCAGTAGAGGGATAAATACCTACAAAATCACCACTGCACCATGGCAGGCACGCCGATGACAACTCCACCGTGGAGAGGCTCGTCGACATTACTAATTGACATTTGAACAGCCAATGAATGAAGACCACCCATGGAAGGACTGAGAGTGATTTACAATCGGATACCATTTGAAGAATCAGTCATCTTTTTTTCGATCATATATTTGGGAGAAGAAATTTTTTTTTTCAAAAGTCTTCTATATTCAGCATATGTATATTTAGAAAAGGTTGATCGACTTCTTTTGCAATAATTTTATGCTTTTACTTTATTCAAAGAAATCTCAACAAACTTATACACTGACTTGACAAGAGGCACACCATCTTGCGCTTCTCTTGAACAGCATAAATGTATCCTATTGCTACAAAGTAATCATCTGAGATATGGACAATTCCAAATGACAACCGCTTCTGTTAAAAAAACCAAAACAACCCCAAACAAACAGAAAACACTGAATTTACACTGATATGCGAACCACGTGCTTAGTCCTTAAGCAATAATAGCACAGTCACGAGGCTGAATATACAGAGCTCTGAACTAATTCAATTCTGACTGCATGTGTACTGTAAGGGACTGACCATTTAATTTATGAGGCTAGAATGTTCTTTCCAACCAGGATATTTTTTATCTTTCATCACAATATAAACTTGTTTTAAGTAAAATAACGAATGGAATAATGTCTTTTAATACTCCAAATCAGAGCAATACAATTGTTTTCAAGCATTTACCCCCTCCTCTTTAGAAAATTAAATGATCTCTCCATAATAAAAGACTTGACTTCAGCAGATGTTCTACAGAAATCAAGGCAGTGACCATTGTCAACACCATTATAAAATACTGACAAGGGTTAGTATCAAAAGACGATGTCAATTTCAGCTTGGGAAAGAAGTTTCTATCACACAAAGTCATCTGACTTGTCGCGTTGGACTTAACAGCCCCAAATATGTTCCCGCCATTAACAACGGAAGTTTGATCATTGTTCGTAATTAATCAATAAAAACATTGACAAACCTCCTACAACTATTCTTCTTTTATTTATGTTAGAGTGTCACTTGTTTTGCCGCTGTCAAAACAATCGGGCAGATGTTTGGTCATGAAAATTGCCAAGAAAACAAAGTTAACAAACAGCTGGCTATAATTTGTCACCTGTGCAGCACGTTTTAATGGTTAATTAACATTGTACAATACAGTAATTCTCTTTATTACATTTTTCATGCATCAATTTCAGATAATTGAAAAGAAACATCTTAGAAAGAAATACAAGGAACATAATTGTTTTTATTTTATCTCTCTACTTGGCATGGTGGTTGTGGGGGGGAGAGATTTTAAATCTGTATCACTTTCCACATATAAAGTTGTATGATTTGGTTTCAACAGTATTTATTGCAAGCATCATCAAAGAAAGTACATAAAATATCACATCAATAGAGACAGGATTGAGCAAAAAGATTACACTTTTTTCTTGTTTCTATACAATATTTATTCAAGAAAACATCTTCACATGTAATTCATAACAATGCAATATCTTGGGATTCAGTAGAAAACTGGTAGTTTATTAAAAACTGTATCACAATGGGGATTCTAACAATTAATATTTGCCTACTGTATAAAGTAGACAGATCATAACCAAATATAAATATATACATGATTAATTTGAGTATATATAATTATTGCAGAGATCATATAATAGAGAAAAGATAGAATAGATAAGCGTGGTTGTGATCCATGTATTAATTTGAAAAAATGTTTTCATGATTTAAGGAAGTTTTGGCACTGCCATAAATATATGCATATTAATTTCATCCAAGTACATGGAATTATAATAATGTCTTAATTGTAAGTCAAAATGGTAAAGTGAAAAGAACATGATGTCTTTGAGCTGTATATTGTTGACATTCTAATAGAAAGGGTTCAGCTGTTTTGATATGTTTGGATGAACAGTACCTACTGTTGGAAACATGACTGAAGAATAAATTATTATTTAAACTAGTATATTTGGTTCTCAGAGGAGTATGCTGGACTTGGCCTACCAAATCATGTGTTAGAATACGTAGGAGTAATATGTTTATCCAGCTTCATGTAAGTTTTGAGATTCTGTATTCATGGGTTACTTATAATTTCTGTTGGTTGTGTTCCAATGTTGAATTGTAAAAGGCAGGCATTCAATTTGATATAAGGTAGTTCTAAAGAAAGGGAGCTGAATGATCGAGTGCTGTAGGTCTCATTGTTAATAACAAAAGGTCGAATTACATCTTTGTAAGTAGTTTGAAACAAGACCATTGTCCAATTTAAACAACTAATCTTATTTAGAGCTCTCTCTGCTCATTAACAAATAATCTTTACTTTGGTGATCTGACTGATGCAAGGAATGGAAGACAATAAACAAATAAATGCACAAATTTGATAATAGCTCTTTTTATTAGTTCACAAGTTCTTCTTTCTATCACTGATTTTTCTTTTACAAGAATCAAACAATGGAATAGCCTGTGGGTTATACAGTATGATTCATCAAAATGCTCATTCAATAAAATAAACACTGTTCATTTAACCCCTGAGTACATTGGATATTGTCAACATAATGGCAAAGAAAACAAACCCACAGAAGAGCTATTGTTTTTTTAGGTTATCAGTTCGCACATGAAATTAACATGTCAATGGCCAAAACAAATGCGTTGATAGCTTCTGTTGTGCTAGGTTATTAGTTTTCACATGAGCGTCAAACTTCAAAAAGTGTACGCGTGAACCTACATGTATCTAGGCTGACTTTATGCAACCATTTGTGAAGAAAAAAAACCCCAAAACACCCCCGCTACTTTGATAATTAATACAAAATAGTACAATTTAAATTAGAGTAAAGATATGATATCCTAATAATGCTGTCTCTCTCTGACATATATATCCGCAACTAACATACATGTATGTAGTGCCCCTGCCTGTGCACACAGATCTGTTATTAAGTGCATGAATGCATATTTTTTTTCTTCACAACATACAGAAATTCAGTATGAGAATGAACTTAAGTTCTCATTGTCTTTATATTTCCAGGACAGTACATGGTCAGTTAGCTTTAAGCAATAATTTTTGTTTTTGTATGTTCATGCAGCGACCGACAGAACTATGCTTTCTCAAGTTTTAATTACTCCTCTATAATCCTGTGATGTCAGAAAAAATTGTACACTATGTTAATGAGAACTCAAGCATGGGGGAGCCATAGGAACTTGCACAATTTTGTTTCACTTCAGTCAGGTATGAATGTGATTTTGTTATTAATTTGTTCTACGTTTATCATTCATTTCACTGCAGGGAGTACAATATCAGTGACTTTCATATGATCATTAAAAAAGTATATTGTGCGAACTGCAACAGAAATAAGGACATGAATGCATCTGCTGATTCCAATAACATAGTATTACAAAAAAAAGTAGTATTAATACAGTTTGCGAGGCATTGTCCTTGTGTTAATATTATCTAAAATTTGATTTGGCATTATGTATCATAATTATCTTCATTAGAACTATCAAATGTTTATAATTAACTGAATGATCATGTTTTTTCAGTATCAAAAAGTAAGCAAATTGCTCCAGAAAGAGATAACGATGTAGATAAATCGGTGCCTCTCTCTGTGAACCTCTTTAGAGCATCCCTGCAGGGGTTATAAACAGTAAACCACGCCCATTTTATCAAGACCACATCTACTCTGCGGTGCTCATTAGATGTGATTCTGCGAGAAAGCATTTTGGCTAGATTATCTTACCTTGGACCACCCTATAAGCTGGAGTAAGTTGTATTAACATTGTGTCTTCTCCACCAAATCTACGGGGTCCCTCACTGAAATTAATATTATTGAAACAATGATTCATGTTACACAGTGTCAGTATGTTTTATTTGAAATTCTGGAAATGTTGGCAGCATTAATCAACTAAAAGGGATCAATAATTATGTCTATCACGGAAAAATTAAAATACTGATTTTAAGCAGTATCTCCATTTTGACAGTAACCAAACACAAATACAAAGAAAGTCAAACAGTGATCTTCATTTAAACCAGTGGTTAACTTGTGAAATTTGTTATGAAATTTTTTATAATTAGTAAAGTATATGAAAGCTAAGTACTAAGGCATAAACAATGTTTACACAAATGCAGATGTTTGATACATTTATTTATCATCATCATCACCTTAAAAAAAAAAACCTCAGGCAACTGCCAAGTTTGCAAAGATCTATAGCAGGGGTGTCAAACTCATTTGCTATGGTGGGCCCGATTTTGATATAAATAATAATAAATAATAATAATAAATAATGAGTCTGGCAGGCCATATCCGGCCCATGGGCCGTATGTTTGACACCCCTGATCTATAGCAATCAACGGTTCTAAGGTATAAACAACATGAGACATTTAAATACAATCTCAAGAGACTGAATTTGTTAAAAAAGATTTATGAAAAACATTCTTTTGCATACCTCCATCCTTTGTCCTGTGCTACACAATAGATGTTTCTCCCCTCAAATGAAATGAGAGTGATGGTTGGTCCATTGTAAGAGCAAATGTGATGGGTGAACCTACATTGAAATAACAAATATAAGAATGAGCCAGTGGGCTATTTTTTATTATTTAAGTGACTTTGGTTTGGTTTTGTGTTTTACAGCACAGCAACACAAGTAGTTTATTGAGTGCCTAGGCAAATGGAGTAAAGTGCTATGGTAGCCAACCCCAGCTGATTCAATGGTAGGATTTGAATTGCACCCTTGTGGTCCAGCATGCTAACCACTGAGGAACCACAGCTACTTACTTAAGTGACACACTGTAGGTATTCATAATGAAGTTACATAGTTGCATGGAGAGTGGAGATTCATAATAGGAAAATTTTAATATTTTTTAAATAAGAAAATGAGATTTTTTGCATTATTTAATTGGCAAGTTAAATGCCAATAGTAATCAGATTGTTTTATTTCTATATTTTGACCTTTTATCTACATTTCACTAGTTTTCCTTCAATCTGCTCTATTTGGACTTTCACATAAACAATGCAAATTTGTGTCTTGCCTTTACAAGCAGGATGACATATGTATCACTTTTCAGGTGATGTTATTAACATTTTGCAAAATGTTTTTTTTTCTTTTTCGAGTTTCCATGAGTGCTATACATGGAAGGTAACAGAGATACCTATGCCTTGCTATCAGCTAAGGTTTCTGCCCATATAATTGTGCAGAATACTGTATTGTGGATTATTTTAGCAGTGTAGAAATTTTAGTGGTTTACTAGTCTCAGACTGAGATCATGAAAATAAATTCTGTCAAATGTATTATCTGCAAAAATTAACATGGCAATTTTTATAAATCATTTCATGAAACCTTAAAAATAAAAACATAACAGTACTGTCCTCCATTTTGTTCAATAAGAATGATTCAGTAGTCTACTTTCTCAGCATGTTATGATAAAATAAAACAATAACTAGTGATGGTATTTGAAATAAATGTTTCGTCCTTTTACGGTACATGCAATCTTTAGTTATCTATTAATATATAAATTGAATTAATGATAAAAAAATTATTTTACTTGATAAAGTTAACAAAGAGTTCGAAGGACTGTAGCCACTGTCATGGACAATATGAACAACTGTTCAATCCAAGTGCTTCAGGTTGCAATTTGAAGTACAGAGTATTCTTTTTTTTTAAACACACCCAACATCATAGATTAATTTGACACTATTTTACCATTATTTTTCCTAATGGAACAGGGTGACATGTGAAATAAATGACATAATCTAACTGCATGATTTGTTCCTCTGCAGAATAGTAAATATGCCATTCTGACCCCATTCTTTAGTCGAGAATAATTTGGAATATGCTAGAAACAAGATTATTGAGGGGCAGAAAATACTGTTGGTTGAGCACACTAAAATAAAAACCTACTATATCTGCAATTGTTAAAAAATAAACTGCTAAAATTTAAAACCACTCTTTTTGGACAAAATCATTTATATTTATGCCTACAACAGCAGCCTACAATATTCATGAACTTGACAAATACAGGACAATATAATAATAAATTTCACCAACTTCCAAGGAATAATGAGTCCTTTTTGTTTCAAATTTTCACACTTAGATTTTTCAACAGAACTTTTAGTGTTGAAAAAGCACATACATGGCGGAAATATATACTGGTTTGTGAATGTGTCAGCACTTAAAATGTATCTTAAAACAAGAGGCCCAAATGGGCCTGATATTGCCCACCTGGCATACATTAGTCTAAGAGGCAAATGTAGTAATTAGACAGGTGCCTTGTGTTGAAAGACAGCTATTTATGGATAATTTCCAGCTATTCAGTAGAAATAAGTGGTATTTGACACTTGTGTCGAACTGTGCTTCTACTATGAGTAACTACAGATGGGTTAGATGGTGCATTGTCATCGTCTGCATTAATGTGAAATGTCTTCATGCTAGGACTACCAATCACATTGGGTTTGATATAGAAAGGCATATTTGGAGCAAAAATCATAAAGATGCTTATTATACATAATTTACTAATCTTTCATCCAATTTCTGTTGTTCTGCATTCAAAGTTTCCTACAACTAGCATTCATGGGTTTCATTAAAAATTTCCTAAAACTAGCATTCATAGGTTTCATTCAAAGTTTCCTATAACTAGCATTCATGGGTTTCATTAAAAGTTTCCTACAACTAGCATTCATGGATTTCATTAAAAGTTTCCTACAACTAGCATTCATGGGTTTCATTCAAAGTTTCCTATAACTAGCATTCATGGGTTTCATTCAAAGATTCCTATAACTAGCAATATTGGGTTTCATTCAAAGTTTCCTATAACTAGCTTTCATGGGTTTCATCAGCTTTACAGCTCAAGATTTTAGCTATATTTTTTCCCCTCATAAATACATAAAATTTTAACAGACAAGAACTGTGTTAAGAATTCTGAATTTTTGAGTGATAAAGAAAATGTTGATAATGCGCTGACATCCTAAAAAAATTGACACACACTTGAATATTGTTTATTGACAAATTTTAAGTTTGCAACTGTAAGAGAATGTCTTCTCATACAACACAGAAACTTCCAAGTCGTGGTAATATGTAATGCAAAGGATTTAATTTGATCATATTTTGTATTAATTTTACAATATTTGTCCCATCTTTATAACATGTGTGCTGGTTTGCAACACTTGTTCATGCCCTCTCCACCACAACCTGGCAGCATATCTCCATAAGGATGCATGGAGTATGAGTCAATTCTCAACCATGACACTGCAAGCTTGCAAGGCGGCAATGTGGAAGGACTTTTTTTAAACCCTCTCCATGCTTTCCCAATCCCTACTGCGATGTGTGGAGAAATGAAAAATCATGTGATCTGTACTGTAAGTTTACAATTCTCTGTTGAGTAGTTCATTATTAAAGGTAAAAACATTGTTATTATTACTAACCTATTTAATGACAATCCATGCTCGCAGCTATCATACAGCAGAGTCCAGCTCTGACATCCAGAAAGGCGAGCCTAAATTTCACAGAAAAAGAAACCAAATCCAGCTGATCTTACCAAAAGTGTGTAGTGCCATAATATATCATATAGTTAACTGCTTTATTATGACACAATGAATGGGAGATCTCTCAGAATCAATTAAATTTATCTGACAGGCAGGTTAACGTGATACATCAACTGGGAACAGATCATTATGGATAAATCATACTTGATTGTATGCAGATTAGACTTATTGTCTTTATACACATTTCTATTTCAGTACTATGACATTCCATAGCAGGTTACTATAGTCTAGTCGAGCTGTTATTTTTCAATATAAGTCTCTTAAACCTGATTTTATTTTGTTTATGATTTTCTACATCAACCTGTCACCTAAGCAGACCTGCCAACCCTATAAAGACTTTCTGAGTAAAGCAGTCAATATTTTTCCGTTAAGTTAGACCAATTTTCAGCAAGGTATAATGAAATATCATGTACTACTACGTCAACTTGGAAAACAAGCATCTGAAAAGTTCAGAAGTGTACTCTGATGCAGCAAAGGTGACATTATGTTTAACTAAAACATTCGTAATGTACACTTTGGGATTAATGACCTCCAGTTTAGTTGAAGAAACTGCAGTTTCAAACCCAGTGGAGGTCAATGAGTTTGTGCTACATCTCAATGACATGATGTTCAATAGATGCAATTGTCACCTTTCCTGCTTTTTTTCCCAAATACAGTGGTCCCCCTCTTATAAGGCCACCCCTCCTGCAGCTGGAAAGTGGCTTTATAAGAGGGGTTGCCTTTCTAGAGGGGGATTACACAGATGTGAGTAATAACTACATATAATGCATGAAAGGCTTAACAAATTTTTTAATATTTAATATTTTCATTTAAAAATCACAGGACTGTTATCAGGTTATGGACTTAATGTTTTAAAACTTATATCAATATTACTTAAAATATTTATGAGTAATCATCGATCGTGGTACAAAACCATGTTGTCAGTAAAATCTGGGCACAAACATCTGGCTCTAACTATCCCTGTCTGTCAATTCCGTTTTTCCACTGACTGTAGTTGAATGTATGTTTATTTCAATCTTTATAGCATCAAATTCTCAGTAGTGATCAAAGGACTCTCCCTCTTTTCATGTAGTCAAATTGCTTTCAATTTTCATTCTAAACTGAGAACAGCTGACGACATTTTGCACTTTTTGCAACAACTTATTTCTTCACTGGCAATCTGTAGTTACTGTACGAGATACTTAGTATTTACAAAGGAAGTGAGCTTGTCACGTGATCGGCTTTTTAAATTTTTTTTTAGTCTATTACCCTTTAAAGTACATTTTGTAACCTATGAGAGAGAAGCCACAATAGCTAACATACCATTTTACTATCTGGCAATCGATGTCATGCTGACTTGTGCTGAGCAATACTGTACTTCTCAGCAGTTAGCTTTTGTCATCTTGATAATTACTGGTAGTATTAATAGCCAATAATTATCAAAGTGACAAAACCTAACATCTAAGGAACATACAGCAGTAAAGATAATCGGATTACTTACCTATTTGCATGGATTAAAGTTACTTTATTGGCATGTTCGAACTGTCAATGTGTTGAATTTCAAAATCAACAAATATTAGTGAGATTTCTATCTGCAAACAACCATTATGTGGCTGCTTGCAAGAGATAAATTTGACAGTTTCTGAACTAATATGCTGGCCACATTAGAGGGGTGACTGTCCTTGAGGGGTACTTTTGAACATGAACTCGTCGGTGCCATGGGATTTTGGACATATAAAGCGGGTGGTCTTGTCTGAAGACAGGGACCACTGTATCTGAATATTCTTTTTATACTTTTGTAATGAGGATGTTTCACCTTCACCTTGAATGTATTTTCATGTGTGGTAAGACATTTCCATCAAGGTACATTCTGTGTGACCAACATGATTACCTTATATACTAGCTTATAAGTCAACGTTTTTTACTTAAAATTCGATTCATGCAGAGTAGGGGTCGTCTTATAAGCGCGACATTAAATTTTTTTATAAATCTTGGGGTAATGTTGGAAACTCTAGATGTTTGCAGTACATAAAAATACTGTCAATTCATATATTTTTACATTTTCATGCCACTATTCCTATGCAGTAATGCATATATGGTATGCACTGTGTTTATCCGTTTCATGACGGTATTCATTACACAATACATGTATCTACAGTTATTTGGATTTTAATAATTTGAAAATATTACCGGTAACTTAAATACTACTTACCACAAAATGAAGTGTCCGTCAATGTTTACCGTGGGTGTTTACTAGTAAGTATATTGCTTCCTTTTCGTGCAGTCCGAACAACCTGTGTTTGTATTAATATTTGTGTTTTGCTGTATAAAGACTGTGCTGAAAGCAATAAAAGTTTTGATTTAATTTGTTTTTTCAGTCAGATTTAATTCCCAAGTGATATTTCCCATATTACCTGCCAGTGAACATGGGCTGATAAGCCTTTGGCTTGTAAAGGGACTCACTTTGTTTTCAAGTTGACAATCCTTTTGATCGAGCCACGAATCTAATACTTGTTCAGTGCCAAGTAGAGTTCTACAACTTCCTGTACATATACTTTGACCTTAATCCCTTAGCTTGTAAAGGCACCACACTTTGTTTTCCCATGTGACAACCCTTTGATCAAGCTGCAAGTTTGATACTTGTTCAGTCCCAAGTAACAGAGGGTGGTTATTTGAACTCCCTGTGATCTTGCCGCACAATTGACATGTGTTCAGTTGCATTCTTTAATAGATTTCTGACTTTATGATCAAAGTGTTACTTACAGAGCCCAAGCTCAGTCTCTGCATAAACACCTGCATATGACAGTAAAGCCGAGGAATCGGAGTCGGACGAGATTTACGATGACTAGACGACGATGTAGGATTTCAGAACTTTATCAGACAATGAGGATTAGTTCGTGGACTTGGTACCAGATGACATTAGATAGTGACATTTATATGATACCATGAATCACAAAAAGTGGACTTAACTTTCATTGTTTATTTGTACAACGTGTGGAATTAACATATTACGGGATATTGTGAATCGGATCATTCTGATCTTCTATTTTTATACCGGTATGTGACCTATAATTGAATTCGTGGATTTATCATATAAATGGATTTAAAATGTCAAGCATTATGGATTTCAATGGACTTTATTATACAAAGATGGACATATTGAAGGTTGTCAATTTATTTGTGACATATTTCACTCAATAATATAATTGTACTTTACACTGGTTTTGTCTTTATTTTTCTTATCTATCTATCCAGTGTGGATTGTTTATATTTCCAATGTGCATTTCTGACTCACTAAGAAGTCACCCCTTTGGACGGATCTGATTTGCAAAATACACCGAAACTTATAGGAGGGTCAAAAAGAAATTCGCATTTTGCAGCCCTAAAAAGGAGGGGTCGACTTATAATCGAGTATATACGGTAGATTAAAGTGTCTAAGGTACTCACTGCAAAGTTAGTCTGGTTCACTGACCAACTCCACCGAGTCTAACCTGGATCTGGACCAAACTTGGACAAGCCAACATCTGGATTTGACAGCAATGATCATAGTTTTGTTCTTTTTCCTTTGTTCTGTAGGTCAGTAATTTAGGGGTTGTTTCAGTAAGCTTTACGTTATAATTTTATGGGTTTGCAGGTCTGTCTAGTCGCTTAATTCCTGACAAATCTGTAAGTCACTTATAAAAGTTGTGTAAATCTCTGAAAACTTTGCATGAAAAATATCAGTTGTCAAATATAAATACAGCAATATATAAATTTGAAATCTACTTTAACAAACTGTGCAGAAAACTTACCAGTTTCATAAGAAGATAATACGAGGTGAGAAGAGGATTTTTCATGCCTGGGGATGTTTCCTGTTGAGCACTGTCCTCCTTGGCTGAGTGTGTATACAGGTAAGGAATAGTGGCAGACAAGGCCCATAATACTCCCATGCTCATACAGTACTTTCCCTCAACAAACCTCTCCAACAGGGGAAATGGGGCTGTTTCCTGAAATAATGAAAATACCAGTTTCAAAAGAATTGTCAAGCAAAATAAACAAATTGTATTGTTCATGACCTGTGTAGAAGATTCGTAATTCAGATCAGAAACTTTGGGGGACCCTTGTTTTAAAGTCCATTTCAAATTTGCAAGCACTTTTATTAAGTAACTTTCTAACATTTCACTTTGGAGGCACCAACTATACATGATTTCAATCTAAGATGTTAAAAGTGTGTAATTGTTCAGATATAATAAACAAGCAACTATACATATTGTTTATGTCTCAATACTATGAATGATTACTAATTCACGAGTTAGGTCCCTTAGTCACTGTTGCTATTGTTGTTATTTTTATGCAGAGTTCAAGAACAGCAGCATATTTTATGCAAACAATTTTACACAATCAAACTGACTAAAGACATGCAAGGAATTTTGTTTAATGCTTTTGAATTATGCAAAACAATTTAATCTTAACCATTTACTCCAAAGCTGTCAACATATTGCTCCGGTCCTAAGCGCTGTCCAAGTTGTGTGATGGCACATTCAATTTCTGGATGTTCCATGCATGCTTGAAATGATAGTAATTGATCACTGTGAGAATACTCACTCAAATACAGCCATATAATTGAATGCACCATGAATTAGTCTTGGTCACTAAACCATTTGACACATTCTAAAAGGTATGATTAACATCTTAATGATTAAGACTTAGTCTGGTATCATACATTTGTAGGGTTAAGGACATAGTCTGGTATCATACATTTGTAGGGTCAAAGATATAGTTTGGTATCATACATTTGTAGGGTCAAAGACATAGTCTGCTATCCTACATTTTGTATGGTCAGGGTTACACATCCTATGTAATCAATCTACCAAACTTTCTATCCTGTTGATTTTACCTATTTTACTATATCCTGATACAAATTCTTTCTAAAGATAAAGGCATAATTAATAATTGTTCTTAACTGAAGTCCCCCAGATCTTAATAATAAACCAAACAGATAAAAAAAAATATGGCTTCAAGAGTGGTAACAAGGTCAGCAAATCAGATGCAAGATCATTTCATTAATAGCGTGGACCTCATTCATTATCAACAGTCCAATATTTTGATGATATAAGTATATAATCCAAGTTTTATCAAAATTGGATCACAAACATGTAACAAGTTCAACCAATCAGATTCAAGATTACATCATTAATATGCATGGATTTCCTTCATTATCAAACCCATCCAAGATCTTGATGATACAAGCCCATATTTCAAGCTTGATCAAAATGGGATCAGAAATATGCTTTCCAGAGTGGCAACAAGCTCAGCTAACCAGATGCAAGATCAACTCATTAAAATGCGTGCATCTTGCTCAGTACTAAACTTGTACAAGGTCTTGATGATATAAGTGTACGTTCCAAGTTTTATCAAAATCGGATCACAAATACAGCCTTTAGAGTGGTAACAAGGTCAGCCTATCAGATGCAAGATCACCTCATCAATATCTCTTATTATTGAACTCGTTCAAGATCTTGATGATATAAGCATACATTCCAAGTTTGACCAAACTTGGATCAGAAATTTGGCCTCCAGAGTTGTAAAAAAAAAAATTGGATCAGAAATCTGGCCTCCAGAACTGTGACAAGGTCAGCCAATCTGATGCAAGATCACCTCATCAATATGCATGTATCTCGCTCATTACTGAACCCATGCAAGATCTTATATACAAGCCCATATTTCAAGCTGAATCAAAATCTGATCAGAATAATGGCTTCCCGAGGCGTAACTAGCTCAACCAATCAGATGCAAGATCACCTAATTAGTATATGTGGATCTCGCTCAATACTGAACTCGTCTGAGATCCTAATGATATAAGCATATATTCCAAGTTTCATCAAAATTGTATCCGAAATGTGGCCTCCACAGTGGTAACAAACTCAGCCAATCAGATGCAGTATCACCTAATTAGTATGTGCGAATCTAACTCATTATCAAACACATCCAAAATCTTAATGATATAAGCATATATTCCAAGTTTCATGAAAACTGGATCAGAAATGTGGCCTCCAGTGTGGTAACAAGCTCAGCCAATCAGATGCATGATCACATCATTAGTATGCTGGATCTTACTCATTATCAAACTCATTCAAGACCTTAATGATATAAGCATATATTCCAAGTTTGATCAAAATCGAATCAGAAATAACTGATCAGATGCAAGATCACCCCAATAATAAGAATGGCTCTCGCTCATTATCGAACTCGTCTGAGATTTTGATATCAACCCATATTCCAAGTTTGATTGAAACTGGATAAATTGGAAACAAGCAACTGTTGACAGACAGATGAACAATGCATAATTCACAACTGATGACAGACACATCCCCATATCTTAAGTTCACTTGGCCTTACAACCAGGTGAGATAAAAATCATGGTTTGTTCAAGTGAAATATTGTGCAAGTAGCCCCATGTTCATACTGACTAATTAAAAGAACAAAAATTATACATTTTAGACAATTCCTCACATAGTCCTTGATGAACTTGAAGGTCAACATTGGAATTGATACCCCTTCTAGTGTGGTTTGGATAACAACACCTGATATGTGACAAAGTCAACTTACCAATTCAGAAGGCATCTTGGACCCTGTAAGGATTTTGTGGACCCAGTTGTGAACTCCATTGAACATGTGTGGGCAATGCTGCGCTAACCACTTGGAAAAACTGTCAAAGTTCAAAGTATCTTTTATCCCAAACTGAAAAGAAATCATCTCAATACATGAACCAAAATACTGTGAGGACTTAAAATGAGAAAATAGCCAATTCCCAAAAGCAATTAATTAACCTACAAGGCATACTGGAAAACTATCTGATTAATTAAAATTATGCTCATCAACTCTGGAATAGGAAAGAGATATCTTGCTACAGTGGTCCCCATCTTAAGGGGCCACTCCTCTTATAAAACCAGCCTTTCACTGCAAAAAGGGGGGTGGGTGGGTGGGTATAATAGGGATACAACTGTATGTTTAAAATGAGACTCTATCTAGAAAGTGGGTAATACAGGAGTACACTTCAAAGGTTGCACTGATCAACTTTCCTGATGGTTCAATTATAATAATGACTGACATACTGAGCCATCCATATGAGGAATGCGCTAAAATTTTATTTCTTGGTGATTTTCTATACATTCGGAAGGAAAATATATACTTCACACACAATGCACTCTTGGGTCATATTACTAATTTGCTATATAAGTTTTACAACTTCAAGAGAGGTACAAAATGTAGGTTTTACTCCTTGCTTTTGAAAGCCCTTGACGTAAAAGCCAATATTATGGTCCACGCAGTACTCAAATTTTAGGAGTTACTTCTCTCCCCAGCCTGAATTGGGTGAAGTAGTGGGAATATAGTGAAAAGTGATGGAAATATAGTGAGAAGTGATGGGAATATAGTGAGAAGTGATGGAAATATAGTGAGAAGTGATGGAAATATAGTAAGAAGTGATAGGAATATAGTGAGGAGTGATGGAAATATTGTAAGAAGTGATGGGAATATAGTGAGAAGTGATGGAAATATAGTAAGAAGTGATGGGAATATAGTGAGAACTGATGGGAATGAGAAGTGATGGGAATATAGTGAGAAGTGATGAAAATATTCTGAGAAGTGATGGAAATATAGTGAGAAGTGAGTATAGAGAGGCATACCTGCCACCTTCCAGACAGTGTCTGAGGTTTTTTTAGACTCAAAAAGTGTTTCGTTGTCCCAAGGAGGGGTTAGTTCACATGACACAAATAATGGCATTGTACAATAGAGAGTAAGTTATCTACTCATATAAGCCTACAGAAAATGACTGTAAATTCAAAACTTTGAATAAAAGAAAATCAAATATATGTTTTTTTCTTGGGAGAAATGAATACACTTCCAGACATAAAAACAGCTGGTAGACATAGCACTGTCATATCTCATCAAAAGAAACACACGCACACAAGCACGCATGCACACCCATGTCATATCTCATCAAAAGAAACACACACACACACAAGCACGCATGCACACCCATGTCATATCTCATCAAAAAGAAACACACACACACAAGCACGCATGCACACCCATGTCATATCTCATCAAAAGAAACACACACACACAAGCACACCCATGTCATATCTCATCAAAAGAAACACACACACACAAGCACGCATGCACACCCATGTCATATCTCATCAAAAGAAACACAAACACACGCATGCACAGCCATGTCATATCTCATCAAAAGAAACACACACACACAAGCACGCATGCACACCCACATATTAAATAAAAATTACTGTTAAAGTTTCTGTCTTTAAAATCCACTGGACCACAGAATACAGTATTAACTTGTAGTCTCCAATTTTGCTGCTCTCAATAGTGCATTGAAGGGTTTGAAGGTGATGCAAATGTCATAACTGTTCATCTTTGCACTCATTACAGACTGCATGGTACTGCTGTTCAAACATCCCTTAAGATCTTGTTACATTTTTCTGAGCATTGAAAGCGCTTTTTCTTCACCTGCCCCAATGCAGGGTGGAGTTTCTATATCAATGGATGTCACATACATGACTCCAGAATGACTAATGTCATCATGGTGTTTGCAGTATGTGAAAAGCATAAAATGCTACCACTTGCTACTGAACTTCACAAAGTCAAAGTCAAACTCCATCAAACAGAAGTTCTGAAATTTCGTTTTTCTGGGCTTTGCTTGCTTCACAGAAGGCTCACCCTTCCCAGAATTACAGCTTTGTTTTCAACATTTGCCCTCAAAAATGAATCACACTTCCACACTGCTAGCTATACATTCCAACTACCAAAATAAACACATTTCGCATTTTTTTAATGGAGTAAAATCGGACTTCAACAAAATGTTACTGCTGATCACAAACTAGCCAATAATCTTTAATAAAAGATGGCTTAAACATCTTCAGGCAATAAAGTGTAATAACTTTTATTTCTTCAGTATACATCTCCAATTTACAGAACTACAAGTGAAATGGATTGTTCCACTGTGTACTTTACCTATGCAAATTAGCCTAATGGACTCTCCCACAGCAGTGTTTAAAGGAATAGCAAACACAAAATCACCTTAGCTATTGTCTGTCAATTAAGTAATCGGTGGAGTGGTGGTTGTTTACCTCTGACCACCTTTGCCTTTTAATTGCCTCTATGACTATTAATTGTATAAACTACCCAGGGGTGATAGTATTCATAAGCATGAAGCTATGCAAATCACAGCTGCCTACTGTTTATCCAGACTACTGGTTACAGGCATTTATCGTGGCATCAAGAAAGATCTCTCCTTTTTTTATCATCAGATTGACTGGATATTGTGTTTTTATAAACTCGACAGTGTCAGTGTGGTTGAAAGTCACAAATTTTGTTTTTCATGTGACACATTGTGATCTGGCAAGTATGGAGAGGTAAATATTTATAATGTTCAAAACAGTTGCTTAAAACAGCCGTTTTACTAAACTTTTAAGCCAAATCATTTAAAACAAAAGAAATACTTTCAACTTCATTACTTTCCTTAGTATGACTCAGTAAAAAAAAGTTTTGTATAACATTTTTTGGCAAATGAGGGTAACCTCGAAAATAAGTTACTACAGAAAACGAGTGATAGATATCAAAGTACAAGCCCTCTCTTCCTACTTTTACAAGACAAAATATGAAATAAACTTGTTTACCTTTCATAACAATCAACTCTATAAACTTCCACAGAGTAATAATTTGCTTGTGATTGGTCTACAAATGCATGGTACAGTAAAACCTGTCTTGAGAGACCATCCCTTCTGCAAACAAAAAGTGGTCTCTCAACACAGGTGGTCTCTCATAACAAGTTTGTGCACAAAGACTGGTTTCTAAGGTAGAAATTCAGCACTGTTTAAGAAGGAAAAATAACCACAATCACTGTACATGTACTATATTCTTTATTCATGATTCTTGTTAAAATACTGCATGCTTTCATCTGAAAAAAACAGCTTTTGGTAAAAAAGATTCCAGACCTTTTCCAGACTGGTTAGCTCTTTTTTCCAGGCCCCTTTGGCACATGTATTCGAAGTCTGTGTCACTATAAATGAGCATGTGGTATCCGTATGATCTAAAATAATATCCACCAATCACGAGTGGGTGATAGGTCACGCATGTCTTGGCAACAGCACTGTACCAGTATGCAGCAGCAGATGCCCCATCAAATATCAGTGCAACACATGAATGTGTTCAAGCAACAATAATAATAAAACAGCAACCCAAAATTACATACTTTTTCCAGACCTTTAGGGCAAAATCTTTATTTTCCATATTTTTTCCAGGTCTGGAAAAAGCACTCTTTTTTCCCATACTTTCCAGACTTTGTATGAACCCTGGATATATATCTATCATAAAACATGAATAACATTTATATTTGAAGATCACGTCTACATGTATTAGTACATGAATTACAAAATGAATTAAGGTAATATTCCTCCAGTATTATAATTTTTCTCTTTTTCATTCGAGGTTCTGACATTTCTATTAAGATGTTAATGTTACCAGTGATCAACTGTAATAATAACTGTAGAGGTTTTGATCAGGCTTTGGGGAAATATGGAATATATATATGTACCAATGAATGAAATTAAAAGATATAATTAACTCATCCAGAAACAGAATAAATTTATTTTGAGACAAAATTAAAAGGTTTAATTCAATGACGATATGATGGGATTAACTCGATAAACAAAGGTTGTAGCTGTCTGCACCAAGGTGAACAGATGAGAGCTGGGTGTGTGGGTTGTAATCACTGTAACATCAAAAAAAGAAACAAATAACACAACCCTTTAACAATGACAATCAAATCTGGAAAATGATTCTCACTTACTAGTATTAAAGAGAAAGATAATGATGTCATTCATCCCATACATTATAGATTAACTCCAAAGACAAACTCGACCAATACATTGAAGCCCTTTAAAAGGTGGGTTTAGATTTAAGAAATGATGTCATGATCTTATAGCTTGAATCTGTACTACTAAATTTGATTGATAATGGTATTCCAAGTATGATTTTTTAATTTGGCACTTTTATTTCAAGTTAAATTTTTATGCTCAGACTGTTTCTGGGCCAGCATCACAGAGGTGAAGAGCGAGCATATAACCGATGCACTATCCAGGCAGCATGAATAAGAAGCATCATATTCTTCTGCAAGCAACTTACCATGCCCAATGCCATGCTCTCAAACAATTTGTCATCCTGAGGGCTGCAGGAATAAGGAATCATGGAGGAAGACAAGGTTAAGGCATATGAAACATTTACCATTTTCAGTGCATCTGAAAGAAACATAAAGGTATTGTACAAACGAGTAAGAAAAAACATAACCGAATTAATGAATAAATAAAAGGTTTCTCTGAGATACTGAGTGAGTGTAATCAGAGGTTTTAAGTTTTTCTATAAGTAGAGAAATACTTTACCTCTATGTATTTCTAAAAGTCTGAACAAGACTACCCAGCCTTGGAGTATTTCTGTAAGTCTGTATAGAAATACCCAGCCTTGGAGTATTTCTATAAGTCTGTATAGAAATATCCAGCCTTGGAGTATTTCTATAAGTCCATATAGAAATACAGTGAAACCCCGCTATAACGCAATTTTTGGGGTCCATTAAATTCGATCGCGGAAAAAGCGGGGTCGCATTATTGAGGGGTTTTACTATATTTTACTTTATTCAGAGAACAACGTATACACGTCTAATGTATAGCATGAATAGGGTATCAACGCCGTTTACTATCTGATATCGATCCGTCCTTGTTTTCCCACATGACAACCCTTTGATTGAGCCACGAGTTTGATACAGCTGTACTTGTTCAGTGCCAAGTAACAGAGAGTGGTTATTTGAACTCCCTGTGATCTTGCCGCCCAAGCTCAGTCTCTACATAAGCACCCACATATGACAATCTTTGATCTTGCTGCCCAAGCTCAGTCTCTATATAAGCACCCACATGACAATCTTTGATCAACCACCGCATTCTCTGGTGCTTGGTTGTGTATGCAGTTAAAGAAGAAACATAAGTCGGCTATTGTTTGCGCAATGATTGTATACAGGATGAACTGAAGTCCAGCGCACGTGGTGGCGGCTTACGTTTTTTGATGTTTATTAAATCGTGAGAATCTTTTATCAACCACCACATTGTCTGATGCTCGGTTGTGTATGCAGTTAAAGAAGAAAAACATGTCGGCTATTGTTTGAGCAATGATTGTATACAGAATGAATTGAAGACAAACACAAAGAAGACTTTCTGGCTTTACTCATGGATCAATAATAAGTAACATTTCCGATAATGTTTATTTTGGCATAACACTTCAAGAAATTGGTGAAATTGTTAAATTTCAGAAGCCACGCCACGATCGAATTCATAAGTGATCTCTTCCCCAAAATGATAATAAACTTCTTGTACACTATTTCTCGTACTTCAAAAAAACAAAAAATTTCCGTGTACGAGAAAAATACATGTACATGTATATAACATTTCAGGAACCACGCCACAGACAAATTATACTCAAATTCATACGCGATCTCTTCCCCAAAATGATACTGTAATATACACATTTTTATACACTATTTCTTGTACTTTGGAAAAAAAATGTTCATGTGCGAATGAATATATGAAATTTTGGGAGCCACGCCACGATCGCGTTATATCTGAATTCGCGTTATAGCGGGGTTTCACTGTACCATGCCTTGGAGTATATCTAATAGTCTGTTTAGAAATACCATGCCTTGGAGTATTTCTATAAGTCTGTATAGTAAGACCCAGCCTTGGAGTATTTCTATAAGTCTATATAGAAATACCAAGTCTTGGAGTATTTCTTTAAGTCTGTATAGAAATACCCAGCCTTGGTGTATTTCTATAAGTCTGTACATAAATACCAAACCTTGGAGTATTTATTTAGTCTGTGAAGAAATATCCAGCCTTGGAGTATTTCTATAAGTTTGTATAGAAATAACTAGCCTTGGAGTATTTCTATAAGTCTGTTTAGAAATACCATGCCTTGGAGTATTTCTATAAGTCTGTATAGTAATACCCAGCCTTGGAGTATTTCTATAAGTCTGTACAGAAATACCAAACCTTGGAGTATTTATTTAGTCTGTGAAGAAATATCCAGCCTTGGAATATTTCTATAAGTTTGTATAGAAATAACCAGCCTTGGAGTATTTCTATAAGTCTGTTTAGAAATACCATGCCTTGGAATATTTCTATAAGTCTGTATAGTAATACCCAGCCTTGGAGTATTTCTATAAGTCTGTATAGAAATACCCAGCCTTTTAGTATTTCTACAAGTCTGTATAGAAATACCCAGCCTTGGAGTATTTCTACAAGTCTGTATAGAAATACCCAGCCTTGGAGTATTTCTACAAGTCTGTATAGAAGTACACAGCCCTGGAGTATTTCTGCATTTACAGCATCTGGAAGACAGCTGCTGTTCAAAAATATGAAATGATTAGTTTTTTATTCACATTCATGGCATCTAAAAATAAATACATAATAATTATGTGATCTGATTAAAGCTTCCATGACAATAAACATGAAGCTGGGTAAGAGGTGTGACAGAAAGTACTATAACTAAAGTATCTGTACTGAAGGGAAGAGCGTATTACCTCCAGATCTCTAAAACATGTATTCCCTGAAGTTGGTTAGTTGGTTGATTTAACACATTATTGGTTATATCATGAAAGGAAATGGGAGGTAAGTGCTTTTCCAAAGGACACACTGAGGCAGCTGACATAGGCTGGCATAGATGGGTACTGAACCTGCAAGACTTGGATTAGGAGTCCATTGCTTGACCAACTGATTTTCACTGACTCTATATTGCCTGATGTAAATATGTTGTTATAAAAGTGCACCTCTAAGTTATATCTGAATGTGAGTTTATATTTGTGTTGAGTTACTGCCCCATATCCAAATCTATGTGCTATTTTTCTGATAAAATAAGCTCATAGTTGATGATTGACCCATCCAAACTTTTGGTCAATTTTTATCTAATAAAGTCGTGTCCAATGATAAGCACAGCCTCAACTTTTCATTATAACGAGAAAAAATTATAACTCCTTTTGCAGATGTATATATATCCAAAGCTATGTGGAGTTTCTCTGATGATTATGTTTGATGATAAATCAGGGATCGAATTTAACTTTATTTACATCTTGCATTTTTTCATGAGTGGAGAAAATATTAAATTGTAAAATCTTATTTTTACTGGCAGATTTTTAACCAGTTATTGTTTTTATTCATTACTGTAAGTCAGGGGTTTTGGAGTAAGAAGGGAACTATGTTTTTCTATCGTTTCAATTGCATGTTTTATTATCATTTTCAAATTAAACAAGAGTCCCTCAAAGGAACTGACGCTCTAATGGGTGAAAAGAATTTCCAGGAATTCAAGATAAGACCATTTCTTTCTTTTAACTGCAAGAGCTTGATATCGCAACTCGCAGTTTCCAGAATGAGCTCACATTTTGCAAGTGTTAAATTCGAGCCTGGATAAACTCATCCAAACGTTTTGTCAATTTTTAAGTTAGAAAGTCTTGACTAATGATATTCGCACCCTCCACTTTTCATCTCATTTACATTGTTGGCTTCCTGGGCATAACAATGGAGAAATACAGTCTGCTGTTTTGACTATGCTACTGTTTCTAGATTTTAGCTGAATTTCATACTATTTTGGAGGCATTCATTTGAGTATGAATGCCAATATGAACCACTGCAATAAAAGAAAATTATTAAGAATGACTGTATTAAATGTTGTTCTTCCTTTTTTTAAAATTCATCTATAACTGACAACTTCTGTCAGTTAATCTGTAAGATACATTAAGGTATAGTACAAACAAGAAAGAACATAACAGAATTACTAAATAAGCAAAAGGTATGTGTTAGATACTCAGTAAATGTAGTTCAGAGGTTGAGTGTCTCTATAAATACAGAAATACTCTCCCTCTGAGTATTTCTATAAGTTAGTACAGAATTACTCATCCTGAGCATTTCTAATGAGAAATACTTAGCATGAACATTTCTATGAGTTGAGAAATATTCAGCCTGAGCATTTCTATAAGCAAGTAGAAAAATACTCAGCCTGAGCATTTCTATAAGCAAGTAGAAAAACACTCAGCCTGAGCATTTCTATAAGCAAGTAGAAAAATACTCAGCCTGAGCATTTCTATAAGCAAGTAGAAAAATATTCAGCCTGAGCATTTCTATAAGCAAGTAGAAAAATACTCAGCCTGAGCATTTCTATAAGCAAGTAGAAAAACACTCAGCCTGAGCATTTCTATAAGCAAGTAGAAAAATACTCAGCCTGAGCATTTCTATAAGCAAGTAGAAAAATACTCAGCCTGAGCATTTCTATAAGTAGAAAAATACTCAGCCTGAGCATTTCTATAAGCAAGTAGAAAAATATTCAGTCTGAGCATTTCTATAAGCAAGTAGAAAAATACTCAGCCTGAGCATTTCTATAAGCAAGTAGAAAAATACTCAGCCTGAGCATTTCTATAAGCAAGTAGAAAAATATTCAGCCTGAGCATTTCTATAAGCAAGTAGAAAAGTACTCAGCCTGAGAATTTCTGTATTTATAGCATCAGCTAGACAGTAAAAAAAAGATGAAATTATTAGTTTTCTGAAGCCTGCACAAGTCAGATCTCCACAGACCTATGTTATGCGGAAACTGTTGTCCCTTTACTGTGATATATGGCATGGTACACTTTCCCTATGCGGGCACATGAAGTGGGAAAATACCACTTTCGAGTGCAAAGCTGCTCTGTAGTTGGACAGTAATTACACAATATTCTGATTATTTCTTGCTGTTTATTTTCTATAGAATACAAATGCAGAAATTCCACCCATTTTTTCACAAGAAGAAATGCATCATGTGGTAATAAATCAATTCATATCAATGAAAAGCTGATGATTTTTTATTTTTAAGTTTTGTTGGTGCACTTGCAAAAAGGCAGTTTCCTTATCAGGGCAAAAGGGTAAACTGTAATGAAAGCAAGGTGCATCTCCCTCCCATTTTGTACAAGAGACAATACTGCTAGAGATTTGACAGTCAATGATCAGGTTGGGTCTGACAAATCCTGTGCCTGGGACCCAGGCGCTACCAGAATAATGGGCCTGGGCTACTACGTACTGAATACAGGTATCCCAGTCTGTTACTATATAATGTCATGACTTGGAGTTTTTACAAAACATATTTATAAAATATTTCACAAAAGAAAAATGTTCACTAACAAATATGACAAAAAGTAATAAGTAGAGTGAAACGATTCAACGATATATCAATGCATTGATACTTTTGCCATATCAATACACGTATCGATACAAGATGTGAAGATTTGATACAAAATGATACTTACCCTACATAAACTACTTTAATCTTCAGCAGCCATGAATAATTATTAGTCGTTTGCCTTTTTATTCTTTAAACTGAGATTTGATGATGTATTGTATCGTAGGCTGTGTATCGTGAATCGTATCGATACATGGCACAGGTGTATCGTTTCACCCCTAGTAATAAGGTCGCCAGTTTCCTCTGAAAGTGCCCTCTGGGCTACTAACAATCTAATCCTAAAATTTGTCAAACCCTGTAAAGAATTATGTTCTGACAACCATACTTACTTACAAAATGTATAAATTTATTGAACAATCAGATAGTCTCCCTAAACAAGCTCTAGACTTTGCTATTTTGTGTACTCTGAAAATTTACATTTTGTGGGAAACATGTTGAATGTCTTGATTACTTGTCTGAACCTTTCAAGACAAAATCTGAGTGCCCCTGGCAGGTGTCTATCTGATCTACATGTCTGTGGAGATCTGATTATAAATCAAATTGAGACCTGCACTTTGCATTTTTAATAATATTGCCATGGAAAATCTGCAGACAAACAGAAAGGTTACCCAAAACTAAGGAAAGACTGGAAGGTTACAGCCATATCATTGTCTTTTGATGTAACCAGCTCAAATTCAGAAGGACAAGACTAAATCACTGTAACAATGTACTGCATATACTCGAGTATAAACCAGTTTGCATATAAGCCAACCCCCCAAACTGAATAGGTAAAAACATTAACACACACATAGATACCCCTCTAACCTGATCCACCAGGCCTTCATTTACTGAGATGACCTGGTTAATGGTTTATATGGTGTTAGTACTGGTATACTAGACTTTGGCCTGTGGATAAGCCGACCTCCCTTCTTCCAGGTTTTTATTTTTTCCTAAATTATTCGGCTTTTACACGAGTATATATGGTAAGCAAAAACTGTTACAGCCTTGTAAAAGTTACACTATTACAATTTATAGAAGATTTTTAAACAGGATTCTTGCTGTTGATGATAAAACTGATTATAAGTATTGTTTCAAATGTAAAACATTATTTCAATGAGAATTAAACAGTACCTTCCTTATCTAGATTATCCTTCCCATTAGCAAACAATCTGAAGTAGTATTTATGCTGCGCTGTTTCATCAAACATTTTGACTATCTCCTTGCCTGACTTGATAAACTGCTCTCGGGTGATTCGTTCCTTGCGAATGTTGTCACACATCTGATTGTAAAGAAGTTTCCCAAACACGTGCAGAGGGCCATGGAATGCTTTCTATTGGGTGAGAAATATTACATCTTATTTGCATTACTCCGAATAAGCAACAAGTCCTATCAAGAGTTGGAAGCCATTGCAAAAATCTTTTTATTTCTTCATATTTTTTCTCCCATCACCCATCCCCACATTAAAGATTCAAAGTCTTTGTTGTCATATACTCATCCTAAAGGAAACATCCTACCACCACCTATAATTATCATCCTAACTGAAACATCCTACCACCACATATATTTATTAATGTTGAGAGAGTTCAGGTTACAAGAAAACACCATAATTTCTATGAAAATGTGGATTTTTTCTTTACTCTGGAGATACATCCAGTTTCTGAACGTCAGAAACCTTCATTGTACTCTACTTATACTGGCAAAACATTGTATCAAATATGATCACACTCACTCACAAAATGTAGACAAGTTTATGTCATAAGGATTGATGAAAATACAAAAGCAATGATGCAAAAATGATGCTAATACATTAGGAATCAGTAATATATCAACTTTATACATGGATGGGTAGAATTCAAGCTGATTTTCTTGGATATTGAGAGTCAAAGTGGTGCAATATTGATCATACAGCAGCAAAAGTGTAATCCGGTGAATATCCAGTTCATGGATAGCCACATAGCAGATAAGAGAAATTTATCTTGCAATTAAAATCTGAATCTAGCTGTTCTACAATAACATACCTCAAAGGTTGCCTTGGTTATCTCCCCTGGATGCTCAGTGTTGTTATCTGCTGTTAGCTCCAGTTTCTATAATAATAATAATAATAATAATAATAACAATAATAACAATATTAATAATAAAGGAGTAGTGATCAAATAGCAAGCAGAACTGCAAATATTATGGACTTTAGCTACCTGATTTTCAACTGGCATGAACTCATTATCCCAGCATGCCATGTTTTTGTATCATGAGGTAGTACCCTAGCTGTAAGCTCTGCGACGTCAACATCATTCACGATACACCAAAGCAGGTGGTATTACAGAAAAGGGGGAAGATGTGGTTCTGTAATGATACCATGTAATGTAGACTTTCTAGTCACGTTAAAAAATACAGCCAAAAAAAACCTAATTGCTGAGACCAGATTTATTTCAGTCGAAAATTACCAGTTCTGTATTTCAGACTTTCTGCCATTAGATCTAAAACACACTGGTCCGAACTGCACATGGACAGATGAACCTTTGCAAAAAGTAGGGTAAGTTTGAGATTTGGATTAAAAGGGACCAGGACACGAAAATTGTGGTCCAATAATCAA
Organism: Margaritifera margaritifera; assembly: GCA_029931535.1. Classification (NCBI taxonomy): domain Eukaryota; kingdom Metazoa; phylum Mollusca; class Bivalvia; order Unionida; family Margaritiferidae; genus Margaritifera; species Margaritifera margaritifera. The sequence goes on from JAQPZY010001654.1 coordinate 4,859,307, forward strand.
AAAAGCAACAAACATCCCCACCAAAGTCCAATTATCACTCTTCTGTTCATGTGCAGGTAAAATATCCAATAAAAACATCTTTTAAACACTGAAGCATCTGGCAAAACAACAATCTCTCTAAAACAACTGTGTTTGGATGGAATCAGAAGCAACCAAAAAAAATAGCCTATTTCTTACCACCATTTCAAGTCAAAATGAAAAAAAATCTACAGAGGAAAATGAATTAAGAACACCACAATCAGTTTTTCAAATAAGCTTAAATTTCTTGCAGGTGTCTACAATTACTGTCCAGTCTGTATATTATACTTGGAATTTGGTTTTAAAATTAAGCATTTTTATTAGAATGAATACTGAATGATATGAGTAGAGACTGCACATCAGTAAAAACAATTTCAATAATTATCAACAACACTGGAAGTCTACAAAAAGGACAGTAAATTAAAATATTTTACATCATTTGATCTGATGATCTGGTTTTTCATAATTAAGGGTGGGAATGAGATGGATGCTAGGCAAAGAAATCAAAGTCATGTTCATAACAAATTTGTGAACAAAATTATTTACTTTTGGATTCTGCTGCAAATTTGAGGACATTTTTTAAATTTATTTTGTAAGAGACATAATGTTAACATTACCTCCTAGAGATGGCTAAAGCAAAAATCAGAAATTTGTAACTGAAGAGTAGTTTGTGCCAGGTCAAATAAATCTTTCACACTGATCCTATAAATACTACAATTGTTGGCACCTTGGTAAACAAATCGCAGAGTCCAGTATGAATTTAACAATAACTACATACATTTTATTCTATTTTCCCCATTTATTTTGTCTAAAGTCCCACACTGTTTTGATGGTGTGTGTGTGTTTGTGTGTGTGTGTGTGTGTCCTTTTCTAACCCATCCAATGTGTGATGTCTATCATTCTTCAACATTTGGTATTTTCAATCTTTTTTAAAACAACACTAAACTTGTTTCAACCAAACTTAGCAGGGAGCATCCTGGCATGAAGGCCTTTCAAATGTGCACATATAATGTCAATCTGCCATCAAATAAGGCCACCATTACTAAAAGTAGCCATATTTTAATTTTCTTTGGTGTGACAAGCATGTCCAATTCTAATTCAGGGTAAGAATATGGACTCCACAGTTCTTGGGAAAATTTGTTGCACTGATGTATATTTGGTGCAGAACTGCAATATTGCGGCTGGACTTGAGGATATTTATTGGATATCGGTATGTGTACTTCAATGTGTGGGAACATGTTAAGCAAAAGACTGTAAAGTGGCCAGCACAATAAAAAAGGATACCAGCTTATCTCATATTCTCTATTTTATTAAATGAATAGTCGATGCCATCATGTTCCAGACTGCTTTCACATTTTGTTTTCTTCTTGTATCAACCAACTCATATTTACACGTGTTTTTGTTTTGTGTTTAAAAACAGAATCTCTCTCAGATTTCCAAATGGCCATGGTAGTTGAAAACATGATGCCATTATATTTTATATATTTTGGAAAGAACCTAAATATTCTCATAAGATTCTTTGTTAAAAAATATTTACTATTAAAAAGGATAGCATACACCTTAAAAAGAGCATTTTGCACAGTCTGCTGTAGCTCAGTCGAGAGGTAATTAGTGTTTCCCCCATAATATAAAAACGGCATGGTAATTACCCTCCCAAAAGGGCACTTTATTCTCCAAAAAGGGCACTTTATTATTGTAAAATTAGGAAATTATGAGAGTAGTTGACTTGTGAAGTTTAAAAAAATCCTGTTTTTCATATGTATTCCACCCAAAAAGTTGCAGGAGTAAAATCCTTGATATGGTCATACTCAGTATATTGATTGTCTTCTTTTATTTCATGTTTCCTCAGCAGAAGATACATGTGGTAGTAATGCTTTGAAAGGAAATTGAAAGCATGGTTAGATATAGGCACAAATTTATATTTCTTACCAATAGTAATAATAATCATTAATTTCAGTGACTATAGGTACCATAAAAGGAATTTCTTAACTTTACTAGGCTATATATTTTTTCTTCTTCATTCATGCACCCTTTAAATTCCTTGGATGAACTATGATTTAATTTATTAAAAGGAGGGATCTGTGTGTTCACTTGTTCATTAGATGTACCATAAAAAAAAAAAAATGTTATAACCAGTCTGTGTGTGCACTTGTTCATTAGATGTATCTTCAAAAAAAATGCTATAACCAGTCAGCAGCATTTAGTGCACCTTTTGATTTCGTCCTTTTGAGAATGAAGTAGTCTACTGCTAAAATGGCAGTAGAGATTTCCTATTAAATATTTAGCTTTAATTTGAAGCAAAAAGCAACATGAATGTCATTAAATTATTAGCTAATAACAATTGAAAACTGTCAGAAATGTTTTGAGAACAATAGTTTTTATGACAGGGACAGATTCAGTGCCATGGTATCCCACATTAATTATTGTAACTTCTTGCATAAGTGGAAAATATCAGCATGTCATATAGAATACACAAAATTCACCTTATCCAACCATTGACCGCAAAGACAATTCATGTTGGAAAAGATAATCCCTTTAATCATATTTACTTAACTGCGTGTGAAAAACATTATCTCATGAGTTTACACACTGCCATGAGCAGTTCAGTTCCAATTAGCAACTACCTTCTTTAAGCATCACCGAATGGTGTTAATTAGAAGTTACCTGCATGCATAAGTATATTGCTACATATGATCATAAAAAATAGTGAAATTAAATCAAGTACTTTAGTGACTAGAAACGAAAAGATTTGATCTGCAATCGAAAAAAGGGCAAGTTGTTGGGAAAACAGGCCTTGCACTATGTAAAGAATGGCCTGACAAGAAACAAAATAATGAACTGGCACAAGGAAAGAACAGCTTGGCACAGCACCATTGTAAAATGAACTGAGGGAAGTACTAAGTAAATGGACACACTGCTGCAAGCCGTTGAAATAACCAAAGACTTCCTTTATGCATCACCATGTGGTGTTAATCAGTGGACACAATGAATGGTCTAGTCTTTGGGCACATGTATTGCCGCTTACAATCATAAGAAATTAAGTCAAGCACATAAGTGACCTTTTTTTGTCAGCGTTCACACAAAATGGTTCATTCTGCAAGTGAAAAAAGGGCAAGTTGTTGGGGAAAAAGGCTCGGGAATGAGAAAAGCAGCCTGGCACAGGAATGAAACAGTATGGCATGACGCCATCGTAAAATAGCCTTTGAAAATAATATTAAGTTCCACACAATGTAGTGGATGACCTCTACTACACAACTATATTGCTGCAACGACGACAACTATGTTGGGACACAGCATGGGCAGATCAAATGTCTGCTGCAGCAGCATGGATTTCCTTAAATCAACCATGCGTGCACTTTATGCACAGTCTCTTGTTCATAATTGAAGTCATCCAAAATCTTGATGATATAAACCCATTTACCAAGTATAACCAAAACTGGATGAGAAATATAGTCTCTAGATCTAGAGAGGTAACAAGCTCAGCCAATCAGATGGAATGTAATTTCATTAATATGAGCAATTTCATTTATTATAAAACCTGTCAACAACAATGATAATATACGGTAAGCTTTTTTACCAAGGTGAAGCAAAGTCCTATTAAATTCAGTTTCCAGAGTGGTAACAAGCTTAGCCAATCAGTCACAAGATTATATCATTAATAATGTGTAGATCTTGCTCCTAATCAAACTCATTCAACATCTTGATAATATAAGACTATTTATCAAGTTTGATCAATATAAATCAGCCAATCTGATGCAAGGTCACATCAATAATATGCATGAACTTCACTCACAATCATAATCAACCAAGATCAATCTTTATCACATATGCCTAGTTACCAAGTTTGATCAAAATGCTATAAAAAATATAGTCTCAAGAGTGGTAAAAGAACCCTATTAGATGCAAGATCACCTCATAAATATGCATAGGTCTCACTCATAATAAAAAAATCATCCAACATCTTGATGATATTAGCCTATTTACCAAGTCTGATTAACGGTAATATCAGGTCAGAAATACAGTCTCTCAAGTGGTAAGAAGCTCAGCCAATCATATGCAAGATTACCTCATTAATTCTTTAAGTGCTACATAGTTTAGTAGTACAAGATCCCCCAGTGCTGAATTTGTTTGAGAAAAAAAAATGAAAATTGGACTGTACTTTTAAATTGCCATATTTTAATTGCTATAAATAACAGATACACCAAATATGTATGACAAATGATTGTTGAAGTCTGAGTTTTATTATAAGCATCAAAGTCACATATTAACTTTATCATATTTTGCACTTACAGGTGCAAATACAGGTGCAAATTACAAATTACCTTTGTATTTCATCTGTATTTATGTTTCTGTTTTTAATGACAAAGTTCAAATATGTCTAAAAAATAATACTCTTTTTGTAGTGGCTCAACCGTGATATGCATGTATATCTGTTACAACTTTATATCCAAGTTGTGAAAATCACAGGTGTAGAATAGGTAACAGTTAATGAGAAACCTGTCCGAACGCCACAAGTTTGTAATAAATGTTTACAAAACTTTGCCATTTTTCTTGTTATTTATTCTAGTATATGTCTGTTATCTCATGTCCACTTATGAGCTTACAAAGACATCTACCTCTCTAGCTCATTTTACCTCTTCAAGTGTTACTTGCCTAGAATATTAAGAAATATATCCCTACTCATTTTTTTTTTGCTTCAATATGGGGTTGATATCACATATTCAGCTGCCCAGTACAAATCAAATCAGATTTATGCACCACACCTGTGACCATAGCCAATCGAAAAAGTTTCAATTCATCAGGTGTGACAGGCTTCTATTTTCTCATGCGGCTGTTGTCAATCAAGTCTGCCTCATTTAATCTCTGATCTGCATAATGATTTACTTGATCTATGATCAAATGCAAGAAATCCTCATAAAAAAAAATAATCCATTCTATATTTAATTTCTAAATACCACTGACTAGGAGGTTTGCCAGCATTCTATCTGTTTCTGTCCAGTCAGTATGTACATCGGACTCATATTCAACATCATTTTTGGGCTCAAAATCACTCACTGGTATTTCCAGTAACACTTCCCAGCTCCAATAATTTCATCTACTTCAAAACTTTCAAAGTCATCATCATCATTGCCATCACCAGCCAGCTTTTGCCAAATGAAATCATCATCTGAAGATGCATCATTTTGGGAGTCAGCCATTTTGAGTTTTCTAGGTAAAATATTTTAACCAAGCGTTTGGAAAACTTCTTTGCTGAATGCAGGTTAAACTATGATAGATTGCTTGTGTCAGAGCCCAATGTACTAATAAAATTTAGTTTCACAACCATTTATGTCAAGCTGAAGTATCCAGATGTGTAAACACTTACTTACCTGATAAACGGCATATGCAGCGACAAAAACAACGGGACCTCTACCTACAGTGAGACTTAAGCGGTGACAAGCACTTAATATGTGAAGATCTTCCTCATAATAAAATACATTACATATCTTTATGGTATATGCCTCTATACCAAGTTTGATCAGACTTAGATCAGAAACAGTCTTTAGAGTGGTAACAAGCTCGGCTAATCACATGCAAGATCACCTCATTAATGTGTGTATCCTATGCATTATCAAACTCATGCGAGACCATGATCAGACAAGCCTACATTCGAAGTTTGATTTTTAAAAAATATAGCTTCCAGAGTGGTCACTAGCTTGGCAAATCAGATGTAAGATCACCTCATTATTATGCACATATTTTGCTAATTATCAAACTCATCCAAAATCTTCAAGATACAAGTCCATATTCAAAGCCTGATCAAAATGGGATCAGAATTATGGCTTCCAAGGAGGTAACAAGTCCAGCCAATCAGAAGCAAGATCACCTTATTAATAGGCATAGATCTTGCTCATTATCAAAACTGTCCAAAATCTTGATATAAACCCATATTCCAAGCTAAATGAGAAATATAGACTTGTGTGGTAACAAGCAATTGTTGATGGATGACTGATGCAATGCCATACCATAAGCTCACTTGGCCTTGTTTCTGGTTTCCCAACTGACCCCATATTTTGCCTACCAACCCTAGAAATTTTCCCAATCATAAAAAAAATCACATTCCAGATTTTCTTAATATTGTGACCAGTCTGGATTTTATTTTTTTTATAAGTATTAGACAGCATGCTCATTAAGACATTCACTATTTCTCCCAATACTTATCGCCGTTATTACCTTCCTTGCGAAAATAATTTAGCAAACTCATTTTATCCACAGAGTAACTATCAGCTTGCTTGACAACTACTTCTAAAGTGATCATAACGTACATTTTCTCTTTTAAATACGAACATAGACAGCTCATTAATTAGCGTAATTGTTTCACTTCAAACGCAATATCGCACGTGGAAGTTAATCATCTGTATAATCAATTAAAAATTAAATTAAAGAATCATTACTGACATTTAATCAGTTCATAAAAGATACCAACACTGATGTTGGTACAGTACCTTTCATTAATTTAATTACACCGACTCGCTGGATTAAAATCACAGTGAGCCACTCGTTATAATCTGGCTTGAGTAAACTCAATGCAACAAAGCCGCTTAAAACACTACTAATTGATCATACTGGCTTACTTTTGTTTGACGTGATTTGATTTGCCGAGAATTGGTCGCTTAGCCCAATATGCAGTCAAGTGGTAACAGGATGTAAATGTGTACACGAAGAGGGGTAGAATCAAATATTCAGTACGCTCAGAGGGCATGATTGGCCAAAAAAAGGTAGATATAGTGATTAAAGCATGAAAATAAGGACAAGCCTGGCTTTTTTTAAAAAGCACTTGTCCCGGACTAGCGACTTGGAAAATTTTACTTGCCCGACTTCAAAAATGACTAGTCCGGGACGTCAGGCAATGGGATTTGCTCAGCCCTGCTTATAAAATTATTCTGTTAAATAAACATCCTGTCACCTTTTTCAAACAAATATTATTCAAATGACACCTGTTCATACCTCTTCTTGGGTATTTAATTGAGATAATCCAAGATAATTACTCTCTTACTTAGCTGTTATCTTTTGTACCCGGCTTGCCTGACTGACGGTGCACAACCTTTGATGTTTCACCTTTGCACCGACATAGTCATGTGATCAACCGGTGATGATGGAGTCTACTGGTAGTGTGTGTTATATATATTTCAGTTATTTCCGATAAAAACGTTACACATATTACATTTTAATTTAAGTGTCTGAAAATGACATGTGCCTGGTTGATTTGAAACATAAACAACATGACAGTGTTAAGGTCCCTCTGGCAACAATCGTGTTCGAAATTATAAATAAGTGAATGAAATGACTAAGTTTGGTGCATTTTTTTTATATCACTGTCTTTTCATTTTTTAAATCGGTAGGAGGGATACAAAGTGATGGGGGGGGGGTAGACGAATACTATTAGGATTTTTCGTTTTTCTTTGTTTTGGGACACTTTTTGAAATATTTATGTATGTTTTATAAACGAAAAAAAAGGTAACAAGTAATTCATTTTTGTTGTCTGAAAACTTACAGAAAATACGGTATATATAGTAATATGGCTTTATGACCATGGTATAGAAGTTTATAGAGTGAAAAACTAAACCATCAACAGTAACTTAAGGATAATAACAAAGTGGTGTAGTCTACCTGAAACAATTTTTCTAGACATGGTGTGTATGCTTTTGTTGATGATCGAGGCTGTTCAGAAAACGGAGTTTCCTCTTTGGAGTTTGTTCGTGAACGTTTATGTGAATTATGGTTTCCCATTTCTTGCGAATGAAGGCGGATCTAACTCATCATATAATATTATTCACACGGATGTTCGTACTAACTGCTTTTTTGCCTAGACTGGTTTATCAGACAACATTGTAATTTTACATTGTAACCCAACTGTAAACATAGAAATGAGGCCAAAAGGAACGAAAAGTGGCGAAAGATGCGAAAAGAAACGAAAAGAGACGTCCGATAATGCTAAAAGAGGATTTTTGAGACTACAGAAGGGTTATAAGGACCAAAACAGGTGCAAAAAGTCAAACAGAGGCGGAAAAAGAAAAAAAAATATATCCAAAGAGGCGAAAAGTGACGAAACGAGGCATCCACTATGGTGAAAAGAGTTTTTTAGAGACAATAGGAGGACCAAAGAAGTCGAACAGAGGAACACATTACAGCGAAATCAGACCAAACTAGACGAAAAGTGGCATAGATTAAAGTAAACAGAAAAAAAAGCCAAAACAATGAAACGATGAAAAGAGTATAAACAAAAAAGAAAAAGTGCTTGTACTTTTACAGTTGCTGCATCTGTGCACACTCTAAACGAATCCAAGTGATATACAGTTAATGTTCTAAATTACCAACTCGGCGGGAACTAAAATGTGTGGTGTTCTGTGTAAGTCAATTTGATTATGTAGGTTACAAAAAATGTTCTTGTTAAAACAGAAACAAGAAGCAAAATTAAATAAGAGCTAGTCTAGCAGTTTAAATGCATATAATCAAACAGAGTGTATATTTATGGTATGTTGCATTTTAAAAAAATGGAATAAATTTACTTTTTGGTGTACATTAGTAGTATAGAAAGCGTAACTTCTGGCTCACTTGACCTTTGACCATCCCCCTAACTTTTGACCTTTACCCATAACCTCTGACTTTCATCCTAGGCCACTGGTCCTCAAAATTTTTCCTAAAAAACCTAGACCGCTGATCCCCTTATAGAACGCGTAACTCCTGGCTCAGTGATCGTCAAATTTCTATGAGAACAAACTGGCTCATTAACCCTTCAAAATCTTATGAAAACCCTGGCTCACTAACCCCCCCCCCCCCAATTGTTATGAAAAACCGTGGGTCATTAACAGCCCAAAAGTGTATCAAAACCCCTAGCTCACTAACCCCCAAAAGTATATGATAAACGCTAGCTATATGGTCGCCCAATTTTTATGAGAGTAACTCCTTGCTCGTTGGTCGCCAAACTTCTATGAATGTAACGCCTGGCTCAATGGTCGCCAAAATAGCTGTTATAACAACAAAAAACCCTGCCACTTGTCTTTAAAATACTTGTTATAACAACAGAGTCACTGGTTCAGGGCCACCCACACACTAAAAAGCATAGGATAAAAACCCAGTGCATATCCCACAATTTTATTAATATCAAATTCACTATGATTACAAATAACTATAAAAAAAAATTGTATAAATAAGTCGTGGAATCCAGCTGATTTAGAAAATTAACAGGTAGCGCACCTTACCCTTATCCTGCAACCCAGTTTAACATATTTACTGTTGGACAAAATGTTATAGCAGATAAATTTCGCGATACAAAGATACATATATATCACACAGAAAATTACTATTTTTAATACAAGCCTCTAGATATTTTAGTTTGTTTGTATAATTACATTTTAAAATTTGATAGTGATGATTCAGTCAACAAATGCAGTGCATGAGTCATATGAAATTTAGGCAAAATCAATTAAACTGGGCAGTATGGATGGCAGTATTGGGAATGTGAAATATCGTCTTGGCATTTAATAAATGAGAGTATACCAGAGTTGGTATATTGTTTTCATGTCTATTTTCAGGTAAGAAAACGGTTGTCTGAATGCTGAATACCGTTACCATGTGATAACGCATTTAATTCATCAAACAACAATATAGATCTAATTATATTTGAATTAATTTGTAATAACTTCAATATGCCACCATTTCATAATTGCAGTTATTTACAAGGAAAGAATTGAATGTTGTTAATGGGCCTAGAACCTATAACAAAATGGAGAGAGATATGACTAATGATGAGATAAGGAGATAGGAAAGATATGAACTAGACAAATGGTGGAATTGAGCATGATCGATACGATACAGTTATGACCCATATAACTCTCAAACAATAGAAGAAGTATGGGGATGGACTTGTTTCTTTATTACCGATAGCAATGGACTAACATGTGAAGAAATGGCGCGTCTAAATCAGAGTATTAGATCATATGTAACGTCAGTTTCAAGTGCTCAAGTACAAAATAGAACAAGTATTAAACCGTCTGTTTCTACTGTTCAAGACACACTAAAAATGTTATTTGAATATTTAATTTTCGGTCAACAAGGTCGGGATTCATATAAAAACATTGCAATAAGATCTGAACAATATATTTCAGAATCAAAAGTTAGGCTACACTATGCAGTTGCCGCCGAAGGCGTGTCTTTTATACCCAGTGATATGGTGATGAAAATGGATAGTATAGTAGGTTATAATTATTGTTACGACTCTATGGTCTAAGAAAAATGTAAAAGAAAGAAAGTGAAACCAACAAATCAAGTAAAAATCAACAAGCAATTTATTACTAGATAATTAAAATGAAAAATCAAAAAGTCACTTACAGTAATGTGTTTTCAAATCCTAATAATCCAATAAGAATGATTGTTCTAATCACAAGTCCTAAATATAGAATGTTCCGAATTCACGGCTGTGTCCTTGAATGTTATGATGTGCTTATGGTCTCCAAAGTCCTGATGTACTAGAAATCTTGATGTGCTGATGTCAAAATGAAGTATTCCAAAATATCTGAATAAGTTCAGTTAAATTCCAAAATCATCAATTAAAAATCCAAAATCCAAAAGTTTATGAGCACTGTTATAATCCAATGAATATTTAAAATAATTCCTCTCTTAGAATTTGGAATGAATTTTCACAACTGTAATAGCTCTTTACAAGACTGATGGCAATGTCAAAACAGAATAAATGTCCACCAAACATGGCATATATAAAGATTGGTCACATGACAGAATGTTCTAGAACATGTGTCATCTTAATGGAATTTTACTTGTAAACAAAATTCAACCTTGACCTTCAAATTGAGAAAACATATTGATCAAAACAACCTAATTCAAGGACACCAGTTAAACATGTTCTTCCTAATAACATCAAGATTTAAGCAAATATTAAAGTGAAGAAACATTTATAATTTCCTAAAATATTTATAATATTATATAAACATCATACATAACATTATAATTTGCAAAAGTCATAAGATTCATTTAAAGTAAGAAAATATCCTGCTGCAAATACCGACGTGGTAAAGAATACAGTAACAGAAGCTGATAAATAGTCTTTGATAGTTCGTCTAAAGGTAGAGAGCAAAGATAATAAAATTAATAAGAATTATGCAAAAAAAACCTACAGTACCTCATGATATAGACCATAAAACAAATAAAGAAGTATTTATTATTATGTATATACTTGCAGGAGCTGGCGCAGTTACTTTTTAATAGATTAACATGCTAATCTATAATCTGTTTTGCTGCTACAAATAAACTTTTTAGTACAGTAGCAGAGAACAATGCAAAAATTAATGCAAAAATTAATTTAAATGGCATTATCAACTATTAAGAAATATTTTTTTCCGGCCGATGTTTAAAGTCAGCTTATTACACAACCAATTATACAAGGCAATGCTGCTGCGGATTTTTTCTTTTTATAGCTAAGTAAGACAAATACTCAGTAATAACATGCATACCTTTTTGGAATTTACCAATGAACGAACCCACGCTACCGTTATTGTCACCGCCATCATCACCGCCGCTACTGCTTGCTATTCATTTAAATAAATGTGCTATCGTTATGCCAATAGTTGTTGCTATAATATTAACAGCTGCAAAAGCAGTGGCAATTGTTACACATTTTGCTTTTAATAGCCGTTTTAACATTTCACCTAATGGTACCTTTTCTGTAATTTTTGACTCAATGTTATTAATATTTTCTCTAAAGTTATTTTCTATATCTGTTAAATGGCCATCTATTTGTGCTCTTTTACCTTTATAACCTTGTAATATCTCATTTAATTAATTTTTGTTAGCTGCATCTTTTTATTTAACAATTACATTGTTGCCATTCACGTCAAGATCTGTTTTTATAGCTAATATTTTTGAATTTACAACATCAGTAACACTCACATATCCTCCTAATTATCTTTCATCTTCATCATAAACATTTCCATTTCTAGTCATAGATGTTTCCATGTCATATTTTAGTGTTTCAATTTGATTCGTAAAATAAATATTTCCCTTATTTGATTCTCGTATGTTTCTGCTATATCATTTCAAGATTCTGACAAATCTGTTTCAACAACACTATCTGTTATCTGTTTACCTAACAACAAAGTTCAGTTACATTACTGTGGAAGGACAATCTGAGAAAGAAATATATTTTTAAAATCCCATGGATTATATATGTAATGTACATGAAAAAAATAAAAGAAGGAATGATTGCTAATGGCAACAATGAAAAAAGCATAGATATTGAATGTTAGAACCATAATTCTAAAGTTTTAATAACTCCAAGTAATAATTACACATGGTATATAACATGCTACAATTCTAAATTATCATGATTTCATAGTGTGGGATCTACAAATATATCTATCCAATCCCACACAATTTGTAGATTTTAGAGGCTAAAAACATATATATTTTCCTTTATGAAATAAACAATACAAAATTTGTTGTAATGGTGCCTAATCTACTCTATTAGAGTCACAAAATGTTGTGACCGTGATTTCATTTCATACGATGTTAATAGTACATGTCAACAATTAAAAAGTGGTACTTTAAACAGATTAAATATAAAAAGAAAAGATGAAGACTCGAAAATAATAGATTTTAATGGTAAGCTAATTGAATGTATCTGTAGAATATCTCAAGCAAAGTAATTTTCCAGATTCATCATTTAAAAATTGAAAGAAATAATAACAGAAATATCTGTAAGAAATCCGAGTGATTTTCGTTTCAAATTCATAGAGAAAGATGAAAAAGATGAAGTAATAAGTCAATCAATAAGATATTGATAAAACGTGAGCAACAATCGTTTTACAAGTTTAGCAGATCCGACACAACAATCTGATTCAGCTAATAAAAGTTTTGTACAAAAATGTGTTGAAGCCCAAATACGTAATACTTTGGGGGATACTAATTTGAAAGATATCAAAACATGGAGAGAAGAAGTTAATAATAAATAAACATGTGGATCAGAGTATCACAGAACAAATCTACTAAACTCTCAGAACTGCAAAAACAAATAGATGATAACAAGAAAAAGATTTCCGATACACGCGGTTTATTTACTAGAGATTAATTACTCTATCAACTGTTTTACAAGCTTTACAAAACTGAGGAATCAAACATTCAGGTAGACAACATACAGCAATTATTACAAACAACTGAACAAAAGATAAATGCTGAAATATCAGCCTTAGAGAGTGATGTGGAAAATAATAAAGAAGTCTCTGCAAAATTATAATATATTACAATTCACAACTTCAACAGTTGAAGAAAGGATTAAACTATAAGACTATGAATACGTCAAGAAACCAATTGAAATACCATAATATGTAGATAGAACAGACCCGGACGTAACACTTAGTTGAACAATTACCTAAAAATACGGTTGATTTTTAAAAATAATTAAATGGGTTATTATCATCTTTATAAGATAAAATGTAAACGTGGCAAATGGATTAAAACAGGTAATTATCTAGTTAATAAAGCTAGGGGAATAGTAGCTGGCTTTTTATCCTATGTTTTTGGTGTGTGGTTGGCTCTGGGCCTTAGACTCTGTTGTTATAAGAAACTATTTTGAAGACAAGTGGCCTTGAGTTTTTGGTGACCACTGAGCCAGGAGTTAAACTCATACAAATTTGACGACCACTGAGCCAGGAGCTACACCTATAACAATTTAGCGACCACTGAGCAAGGGTTTTATAAACAATTTTGAGGGTTACTGAACCAGGGTTTTTCATAGAAATTTGGGGAGTTAGTGAGCCAGTGTTTTAGTTAAAACTTTGGGGGGGGGGCAGCTTTTCCTTCTAACAATTTTAGGACCACTGATCCAGGAGTTGCGCTTTCTATAAGGGGTTAGTGACTTAGGTTTTTTAAGTAAAATTCCGAGGATCAGTGGTATAGGGTGAAGGTCCGAGGTTAGGGGTGAAGGTCAAAGGTTTGAGTGTAGCGGTCAAAAATCAAGTGAGCCAGAAGTTATGCTTTCTATACTACTTACATTTTCCCTGTTTCCCCATAGTTAACTTCAAACCTTCTATACATGTCAATCAATACAATAGTTTTTAAATCAAAGCTATGTCCATATTTAATTCAGCCCATATCTCCCATATGCACCAGCAGAACATTTGTTTTACAAATCAGTTTACAGCACTTTGTATTTATTTTTAAGACATACCCATGTGAATATTCAAATTATGTCTCTTCTGATTTTTCCCTGTCCACTCATAATCATCTCCCCCCCCCCCCTTTCGTACTCTGATTTTACATTATTGTCGAAATGTCAGCACACATTTTTTTATACTTATAAAAACTATCGCTCTTAAAACAACCGGGGAAAGTGTCATCACTTATTTACTACCGTACATACAGTTAACGGTAGTTTAAATCCCTTACTCGTTAAAGGGTGTCTGTAGATAGTACAAAGATGGTGGGGGAGTTGCCAATCTCTGTGTTATATATGTCTCTGCCTTTTACAAGTTAATTTATTGTAGACTTATTGTAAAATACACAAGGATTAGAGATTTTTGTATATTTTTGCCACTTTCCATTTTATTTGCACATCTTGTGAACTCTGAGTATGCCTTTTTTATTTCTCTTACAGTCTCTAAAGCTCCTTTTTGCGGGTGTCCATCATTTCGCCTCTTTTTGTTTATAGTGTATACGTCTTTTCATCTCTTTGCCCTCTATACGCTTCGTTGTATCTCTTCTATTGTCTCTTTTCGCCTCCTTTGATATCTTCTCGTTCTCTTTTATAGTCTCTAAAGCCTATCTTCACTTCGAGCAGGTCTCTTTACGCCTCTTTTGATATCTTCTCGTTCTCTTTTATAGTCTCTAAAGCCTCTCTTCACTTCGAGCAGGTCTCTTTTCGCCTCGTTTGGTATCTTCTCGTTCTCTTTTATAGTCTGTAAACCCTCTCTTCACTTCGAGGAGGTCTCTTCTCGCCTCTTTTTGCCTCACGTGATTTCTTTGCGCCCATAAATAATCTATAAAGCATTATTTGGCCTCCTGTGATCATCATTTGTCTATTTCGTTTCTTTTAGGACTATTTTCGTCTCTTTTCGCCTCTTTTCGGTGTTGAGGAGACACTGAAGGAAACCAGACTGTTAGAGGACTTATTTATAATATATTAATCCGCTATGACAGCAAATCATAAATAGCAAATGAAAGACATTAATATTTGATAAGAATTACAAAATCACTAGAAATAAAATAATTTTAAGTATTGAATTCAATTAAACTTTTCTTACCCTTTCAAATACAGCTGCTTATCATAGAACTATTTAACGCGCACTTAGAAATGCAATTATTGTTGTTCCAAGGTCGGTAATGGCAGCAGAATGCCTATGAATCGGAAGACCCACTGATCATTTTGTTTCTCTCCCTATCAATTTGACCCACAATCAAACTTACCATGGGTCGTTGTGAATGTTCATCGCGTATTATTCCTGCCACATGTGCCTGGACGCTTTTACTCGGCACAACAGCCGCATTCTATGGTTTTGTGTAAGTGATGTGATTTTAATGTTGAACGCTTAAAAATCCTACCGAGTGAAAGTTTTTGGCGTCTCGTAAGATGTAAACTGAATAGATCATTATTTCACATTGTATGTTTCCTTTTCAGATGTTCTTGTATGTCATCAATTTTACAAGCGCTTGTCCGTTACCTACTGTAACTATGATAGCAGTTTCCCCAGGGGGAGACAATCTCTTCTTCAAGGTTCTTGGAAGCGGTGGGATAGATACAGTACACCTATCAGTATCTTTACTTTCTCAGACCGACGACCCTTTGCATAAGTTGAGAGGTTATTGGGGGTTAAACAAAAGACATTCAGATTTATCAGAAAAAAATTAATTGAGCACAAAGTGCAACAATTACTGTAAATTTGCAATAGTCAAACTTTTATACATGATTAAAATCAGCATTTTGTCTGTGTGATTGTCGAAATTTCTTCTAAATCAAGAGTTTTTCTCCAGCTAACCTTTGACCATTGGAGCTTTTCAATCAAAAGCCATTTCCATATTTAATTAAAATCTAGATTTCCTATGTACAAGGGCAGTTTTTAAAAACTATTTGTCAAGGCTCATGGGGGGGGGGGGGGGGTAGTAAATTTTGCCAAGCACTCGTATAGGGATGAGTGAGTTGCAACAGATATTGGTTATTTAATCAACAATTGATGCATGCTAGCTGTTAAGCAATGTTGAATTTCAGAGCTAGTTAATAGCAGAGAATGCACACACATTTATTCTCAAAGTATGAATCTGTATCAGCTTGGTCCAGGGACAAAAAAGTAAAAAAGTTTTCTTCTACACAGCATATTTTTACCTGGAGAGGATGAGAGCTTTTCCTGAGTCATGATTTACACTTTTTGGTTTCTCCAACTGAACATTAAAATTAATGACTCTTTTTTTTTTTTGGGGGGGGGGGAGGGGTCTATATACAATAATCTCTATTTTAACATGGGTTTATATTTTCAACAAGTAACATTAGCTGTTATCAGCTATTTTTGCCACAAAGAACAGTTCTAACTAGCTGAGGCTAAGACAAAGTATCTTGCTCAAAGGTACTTGAAACAGCCCATCAGTACAGGGGTTTGAACTCGCAACCTACCGACGGGTCATTGGGTACTCTTCTGACTGAGTTATCCCTATCCACTCACAATCCTCATTTGCTTCTTTTTCTTGGCAGAATTTTAAAAACTTTTACCACCCATTGTCTTTTTTTCCCCGTCAGCTTTCTCTGAATGCTTTTATGCATTTTTGTGTGTGTGACTCTTTTTGCCCTATATTGGCCACCTTGTAGATCATTAACACACACAATATTCTTGACATATTTATCACTTCATCTACTTTTTATATTCCCACCATAAAGTGGAGGGTATTATGTTATAATGTCCTTTTATTAGTTGCCAATCGCTTTTCTGCACAATAACATTAGTTGTCTGCCATCTACACTTGCCAAACTTTGTGGATGACTTGCACTTGGGGTAAAGAAGAACCCTATCAATTTCAGGCTATAAATCTCAAATTTCAAGGTCACTGTGAATGAAAAAAGGAAAATGATTTCTGCACAATAACTTGAGTTCACCACAATCTACAGTTAACAAACTTTGTGGATAGCATGCACTGGGGTAAGGAGGAATCCTAGCGCTTTCAAGGTCAAAGGTCAAGGTCACTGACTGAAAGAAGAAAAATGGTTTTTGCACAATAACTTGAGTTTGCCACCATCTACAGTTATCAAACTTTGTGTGTTGCTTGCACTTGGGGTAAGGAAGAACCAAATCTACTTTGAGCTCAAAAGGTCAAATGTTATGGTTCTGATTGCAAGGAGAAAAATAGGTTTCTTCACATAACTTAAGATCTTCAGCATCTGTGGTTACCAAACTTTGTAGATGGCTTACACTTGGTGTAAGGAAGAACCTTATTGACTTTGGAGTAAAAAGGTCAAAGTCAAGGTAACTCTGAAGGAATTAAAAAATGGTTTTGGCACATAACATTACTTCTGCATGACATACCTCAACTAAACTGTGTGGGTGGCTTGCACTTTGGTAAGGAAGAAGCTCTTGACTTCGAGGTGAAAGGTCAAGGTCACAAACTGAAAGAAGAAAAATGGTTTCCACTCAATAACATTAGTTCTACATCACAGACTCAGCCCAAACTTTATGGATGGCTTGCACTTAGAGTAAGGAAGAAGCCTATTGATTTTGGGGTCAAAAAGGCAAAGATCAAAGTCACTTTGAAACAAGAAAAATTATTTCTGTGCAAAATTTCAGTTATCTACATAGAGGACTGTTAAACATGGGATGGGCAATGTGCCGTTCTTTGTAATCTTGTTAATTTTTGTTGCTTTCTTCTTTCCCCCCTTTCATTTTTTTTTTTGCGGCATTATTTTACAATTCCTACAGTCGTATTTCTCAATTTTGTGTCTTATGTCTTTTGACTTCTTTCTTTTTCTCACATTTACTCCATCTTTTTCAAGTTGATCTGTTTTAGTCTTATGCTGTGTTGATTCATGTATTGAGTATAGTTTCTACTTAAATTCGACTTGTATCCATAACAAAAGCTGAGCCTGTACAAGCACAATACTGCTAAATTGAAAAATGGATGAAATATTGTTTCATTCTCACATGTGAATGTTTTGTTCTTTAATGTTACAAGAGAATTTCAAGGACTCTATCTTGAGGACATAGTGGAATGAAAACAGTTGCCAGCTATTTCAACAGAATATACTTTGAACTGTATACTATACAAATTTGTTATTTCTTAAATCAGCTATCCATGTTTCTGTTCGTATTAAAATAATATCAGTATCCTTTTTAGAATTGACCAGGCGCAAACTGCAAGTCATGCTAATGCACTTGACCAATCATGTTTTCTCCAGCCACTTAGTCATCTTCCATTTTCTTCTGATAGTAGTTTAGAAACCGTATGTTGGCACTGTTGGATTTATTTGGTTTATTCTCCTGACAAACCAAACTTAATATGTGACAATGTAAAAAGGTGTTCCTGACACCTTTTTAACTAAGACAGTAGATACCCAGACTGACTTGTTGGTGGTGTGAAATTTGTTCCATTTCCTAAACCTCATTGAAGTTTGCAGAAATACTCGATCAAAGCTTTCAGTCATCCCAATGGTCAACTGAATGTCAAAATAGTCTATGGAAATTACCATCTGTTTGTATGCGCAAATATTTCATTCAAAACAGCAGAGAGAAATATATGTAAATGAGTCTTTAAACATGTCTTTTGTCCTGATCAGTTACACCTATTTTTCATTCTTTTGTCGATAATTGGTCTGTCTGTTAGCACAAATTTGCTATCGCTACTCCTCCTAATCTGCTTGGAGGATTACCATGAAACTTTACACACATATTTATCATAACGGTCTGGTTCAGGGGTGTCTAACTCGTTTGCTATGGAGGGCCAGATTTGATATAAATAATAATAAATAACGAGTCTGGCGGGCTGAATGTTTGACACCCCTGGTCTAGTTGGTCTGAAATGAAAATGGTGCAACTCAGACATCCAGTCTATCCTTCACAGTGAATATCTTGAAAATCTTGTTATTGCTACTTCTTTTGAACAGATGGTCATATCGACATGGGGTTTTCTCAGAAAGACTCTTATGATGTCTGGTTGGTCCTAAATGAAACTTGTGCCGAAATGATATCCAGTATGGTTACCATGGCAGCCCTCTTGAAAATCTTTTTTCTACTCCTGAACAGAAAGTCATATTGACATGGTGTTTTCATCAAAGACTTGTTATGTCTAGTTGGTCCTAAATGAAAATGGTGCAGATTTGACATCCAATATGCTGGCCATCTTAAAACTTTTGTTATTGCTCCTCTTCCTGGATGGATGGTGATATTGACATAGGGTTTTCACGAAGACTTCCTATTGCTGTCTAGTTGGTCATAAATGAAAATGATGCTGATCTGAAATCTTGAAAGCCTTGTTGTAGCTACTTGTACTGAATGGATGGTCATAGTAGCATGGGGTTTACAGGAAAAGACTGTTCATGATATCTAGGTGGTACTAAATGAATATGGTGTCAATTGTACATCCAATATGTCTTGAAAATAGTGTTAACACTACCCCTTTAGAATGGAAGGTCATATTGACATTGGGTACTCACCAAAGACTTTTTATGGCGCTTGCCTAGTTGGTTCTAAATGAAACTGGTTTAGATCTGACATGCAATATGGTCATTATGGCAGCCATCTTGTAAACCTTGTTATCTCTACTCCATCAGAATGGATGGTCATATCAACATGGGGTTTACACGAAAAGACTTTGCATAATGCTTAGTTTCTCCTAAATGAAAATGGTGCTGATCTGGCACCATGGCAGCTATCTTGAAAATGTTGTTATTGCTGCTCCTCGTAAGTGGAAGGTCATATTGATATGGGGTTTTCATGAGAAGATTTGTTATTGCTACTCTTCGTAATCTACTTGGAGGATTACCATGAAACTAGACACATTCATCACAAGGTCTAGTTGATCCATAATGAACATGGTGCAACTCAGACATCCAGTCTGGCCTTCACAGTGGCCATCTTGAAAATCTTGTTATAGCTTCTGCTCCTGAACAGATGGTCATATCAACATGGGCTTCTCAGAAAGACTCTTGTGATGTCTTGTTGGTCCTAAATGAAAATAGTGCCGATCTGACATCCAATATGGCCACCATGGCAGCCCTTTTGAAAATCTTGTCATTGCTACTCCTGAACAGAAAATTATACTGACATGGTGTTTTCATTAAAAAATATATATGATGTCTGGTTGGTCTTAAATGAAAATGGTGCCGATCAGACATCCAATATGGTGGCCATCTTGAAACTGGTTATTGCTACTCTTCCCGGACAGATGATCATATCACCATTCTGCATTTTGACCAAAAAAAATGTCCAATGTTGTCTAGCTGGTCCTAAATGAAAATTGTGCCAATCTGACATCTTTCATTGAAAGTCTTGTTTTAGCGCTATGTGTCCTGAATGAAAAGACTGCTCATGATATCTAGTTGGTACTAAATGAATATGGAGCCATTCTTACAGCCAGTATGGCTGGCATGACGTCTGTCTTGAAAGTCTTGTTATAGCTAATTCTCCAGAATGGATGGTCATATCCACATTGGGTTCTCACCAAAAGACTTTTATGGTGCCTGCCTAGTTCATCCTAAATGAACAAGGTGCTGATCTGACATGCAGTATGGCCACCATGGCAGCCATCTTGAAATTTTTTGTTATCACTACTCCTCCTAAACACCAGAAAACTTTTTGTGTTGTCAGGTTGGTTCTAAATAAAAATGATGCTGATCTTACATCCAGCATGACCTCCATGGTGGCTATCTCGTAAGCCTAGTTATTGCTACTCCTTCAGAATGGATGGTCATATCAACATGAGGTTTCACTAAATGGCTTTGTATAATGCTTTGTTGGTCCTTCATGAAAATGTTGCTGATCTGGCATCCAATAGAGCCATAATTGCAGACGTCTTGAAAATCTTGTTATTGCTTTAACTTAATATATCTTCATACATCACACATAGCTTTAAGCATAAGCGAATATGCAAATGTTTTGCTTGGAGATTACTAAGCCACTTTTACTCTGAATAGTGAAATACATAAATAAATATGAAGTACTCAATCAATTAATTGATAAATTAATACAGAAAATAAAAATGGGGTGCAATCTGAGATAAGTCAATGCAAATGATAATGAGAGAGAGAGAGAAAAAAAGGGGACAGGAAATGTAATTGCACAAATCTAATTCCAGGCTTTAATACATTTTAGAATATAAGACTGACACATATACAAAAAACTTTTGTGATTTTTCTGCTCGATGTTTGCATGGTCATGTGTACTCAGAAATGTCTTCCTGATTATAATTAGTAGGTGTAGTTGTCTTTCATTTTGTGTCTAGTCAGTGCCATGAATGAATAAATGAAAATTCTGACAGATGTTTATAGCATAATTTTGTGGAGCACTTAGTGAAATTCATTATATTGAGCGGGGTTTTAAAGTGTAATTGTTTTGGTAGCCAAGAGGACTACCGTATATACTCGCGTATAATCTGGGTCCAAATCCAAACAACATAAAACCTGATCTGTCGTCACATAATGTGCTGGCAGATCAGTGTCTATGTTGTTTGTTCTACTGATTAGTCCTTACAAACTGCCTAGACCCAGATCTGCTGGCGCATTATGTGACAGCAGATCTGGGTCTATGCATTTTGCAGTTGGTATCAGTTAATATACGGTAGTAGAATTTATAATCTGCTAGTCCACCAGGTTTATTGTTTTTTATGAACAGATTTGCAATCAGTACTGTGATATTCAGACTATTTTAGTTTGAACTAGTTCAGCTATTTTCATCACAAACAAAACACGAAGTAATATTTTATGTTTTTTGTTTTTTTAATATTATATTTAAAAACTTATTTTCCAGATGTTGGATTTCATTATTTATTGGATTTATTTACTTTGGGAAACAAAATTTAATAGAATATGAAAGATTTCAAAAGGAAATTAGCAACTTTAGGTAAAATAAAATATGGGAATGTTTAAAGGAATTGTGTTATATTTATTTACAAATAAAGAACTATTGTTTTCTTTTTATCTCTGTTTGCACCTTAAAACCATATGCCAATAATTATTGTTATCAAAAAAGATGTATGACAATAGTACATGAAGATATGTAGATGAGAAGAAATGGTAGGGTTAGAATGCATATATAGTTAAAAAGCAAAGACAGGCATATAGTAGGACTACCATACATCCTCTTTTTCCCGAACATGTCCTCCTTTTTGGTCCTTATGGTATATCTCTACAGTTTTGTACTTTGCATAGGGTTAGATTTTTCAAGAAAAAGAATTGCCCAGGTTTTCCTCACTGGTTATCCTGGCTATTTAAAAAAGACCTTGTATATCTTAGCTATTACATTAAAAGAACTTTTAATTCCCTTTATTTTGGTGTATGATTGATGGGTGCAATTTGGGTTATAGAGTACACAGCTTGGCCTTACTTCAGATGTGCACCTATAAAAAAAACTGCTAGCTCTGCTTGGTCATTTTCACTTCCTGGACTTCAAAGGTAAATTGTAAAAAAAAAAGAGCCGATAACTTTTTGGACTCTTTATATATTTTGTAGTTCGTTCATTGTACTTTCAGAAGCTGCAATTGCCTACTCTGGCAAAATTCGTTTTCCCTATTTTAATAACTGCTAAAAATAGTGTACTTTTGACTAATTCAGGCTGATTTTTCGAGCACATGGGAGTGGCCATTTTTGTCAGCTGTGTGCTTAGATCAGTTACAATTTCCACAAGTACAATGTAAAGAAATTTCAGCCACAGTACATGAAAATAGCATAGAGGTGTGCCAACATTCTCTTCATTGTGAATGTTGCTAATTCAAACAACTTCACCTTACACCTGTCACTCTCTCAGAAATACATAATATCTGTAGAGCACCTCCATAAAGGTCACATGTGTATTATTATTATATGATTTAATATTTGGTCGTATAGATGATATATTTAAGTCGGAAGCATCGAAACAGTCCTTTTGAATTATTCTCAAGTATTTTGTTCCACAGAACAGTATTCATTAGTAGCAAAGTCCCATACAAGCCCAGCCCCATCCCCCCATGATAAAAAGTGAGCTATTTTAAAAATGCACATTGCATTTTCTCAGCAATAGCAACCAATGTTATGCTAAAAGACAGGAACATGAAACTTACCGCAATTATTCCTGAGATGTCCCTAATAAAATTTACAGTTTGAACAGGGATATAACAGATCAGGTTCACAAAGGTCAAGGGGTAAAAAGTTTGCTATATCTTCTAACACTAGTATATCAAAGAAAACGAATCTGCTTTATCATTTTGTTTCCTTAATTTTATTACTAATGAATGAAAAGAAAAATTTTTGCCATATTTTTCTTTCACTTAATGCTACAGTTTTAAATTTACGTTGACTTTATTCCTGTGTTTAAGACTTCTAATTTCCCCATAATTAGGGTCATTGCACACACAATACTGCTACAAGGCATATTGTGCAAGGAAGAGCAAAATATCCATAATTAGCTTATTTTCATGCATAATATCAATGTTAATATACCATTTTGTTGAGAGAATCATACATGATGACATGAAAAAGAGAAAAGCTATTGCAAAAATGTTCATATTTGTTTTATTCTGGCACTCTACAGTTTTGTATTTTGCATAGGGTTAGATTTTTAAAGAAAAAGAATTTCCCAGTTTTCCTCACTGGATATCCTGGCTGTTTAAAAAAGACCTTGTATATCTTAGGTATTATATTAAAAGAACTTTTAATTCCCTTTATTTTGGTGTATGATTGATGGGTGCAATTTGGGTTATAGAGTATACAGCTTGGCCCTACTTCAAATGTGCACCTATAAAAAAAACAGCTAGCTCTGCTTGGTCATTTTCAATTCCTGGACTTCAAAGGTAAATTGTAAAAAAAGAGAGCCGATAACTTTTTGGACTTTTTATATATATTGTAATTCATTCATTGTACTTTCAGAAGTTGGAATTGCCTACTCCTGCAAAATTCATTTTCCCTGTTTTAAT
This sequence comes from Margaritifera margaritifera, assembly GCA_029931535.1. Classification (NCBI taxonomy): domain Eukaryota; kingdom Metazoa; phylum Mollusca; class Bivalvia; order Unionida; family Margaritiferidae; genus Margaritifera; species Margaritifera margaritifera. Next base: position 4,883,451 of record JAQPZY010001654.1, read on the forward strand.
AACCGCTAAAAATAGTGTACTTTGACTAATTCAGGCTGATTTTTCTAACACCTGGGAGCGGCCATTTTTGTTAGCGGTGTGCTTAGTAGGGGTGAAACGATATATCGATGCATCGATACTTTTGTCATATCGATACACGTATCAATACAAGAGGTGAAGAATCAATACAAAACGATACCTACCCTATATAAGTTACTTTAATCTTCAGCAGTCATGAATAATTATTTGTCGTTGCCTTTTTATTCTTTAAACTGAGAATCGATAATGTATCATATCATAGGCTGTGTATCGTGAATCATATCGATACGCGCCACAGGGGTATCGTTTCACCCCTAGTGCTTAGATCATATACAGTTTCCACAAGTACAATATGTACAGAAATTTCAGCCACAATACATGAAAATAGCATAGAAGTATGCCAACATTCTCTTCATTGTGCATGTTGCAAATTCAAACAACTTTACCTTACACCTGTCACTCTCTCAGAAGTACATATCAGTAGAGAGCCTCCTAAATCTCCTCTTTGTCTCTCTAATATATATATATATATATATATATATATATATATATATATATATATATATATATATATATATATATATATATATATATATATATATATATATATACAGTTGAACCCAGTTATGTCGCCGGCCTAGGGGTTTGCCAAAAAGCGTCGAGATAAACGAAAACCAATATGGCGACAATATATTAACATGTGCTTGAAATTTCTTTGTGTACATGATGTGCGTTAATAAATGAGAATGTACATGCACGTGTTTTTGGAGGTTTTTTTACACAACAGCGTTGCCGCGATTTGTTTGATGAAGCGATCGGCATGCTATAAAAATGTACATGTTTGCTAACAACAAAAGGCACATGTGCACCAACTAACAGCAGAGATTTACCAGTATACAATACAAACCACTGTCGATTCTCGATACAAACCTTTATTATATTCTCCAACATTGCAAACACAAAGATCGCTACAGCATGCTATCCTTTAGACAAGATCAACAAGAGTCAGTGAACTGTCATTGGAGTGAACGACCATACGGACCGTGATCACGTGCTACGTGAACTCAGCACATGCGCAGTGAACCAAGTAAGATCATTCTTTCACTCCTGTATTTACTGAACACTTACCCAATTGTTTTTACAACTAGGAATGAAAATCGTGAAACGTGAATATCGACCACAATAATCGTCCTTCAATATCACACACTGTACCGTTCGTTCGTGTCACTCCTGTGTGAGGTGTACGTAAAACTTTGCATAAGACGCGTCTTATATACGCGAAAATACGGTAGTGAGATGGTGAAGTGGCATCAATAACTAACATTTTCAAAAGCCGGCGATTGGTCATGGGGATCGAGATAACCGACGTTAAGTGGCAAATTTGGCCCTCTTTTGTGCTCGAGATATTAGGGTTCGGCGACATAAAAGAATCGACTTAACCGATGAGAAAATGCTAAGACAAAGAGAGAATTTGGCGGTTCCACTTCAAAAACGTCGACTTAATAGGGTTGGCGAGTTAACCGAGGTCGAGATAAGTGGGTTCGACTGTATATATATATATATATTAATGAAACAGAAATTGATAACGGCACAAATACAAAACAGTTTCCCAATGTTTCGAGTTAAACAAGCTTTTTGTCAGGGGAAGCAACAATTTATATCCACAAAACAAACACTAAACACAAAAGCCAAGAAGAATCCTTGACTCCTATATGTTTAAATAACGGAAATAAACAAAGGATAAACAATATAAGAAAGAAAGAAGACAAATTTTAAAAACGGTCTAAAATGGGTAAACTACATATCTATGCATATATATATATGTGTGTGTGTGTCCTCTTTTTTGAAAGTTACAATATGGTAACCCTACATATACATGTGTATAGATAGACAGATAAATGGATAGACAAGGGTTTTGGAAATAGATTTTTAAGAGAGGGAGAAATGTTTAGGTAAAACGCCATAAACTGAAAATTTAAACAACTATTGTTCTTTGAAATGGTTCATTATATTTGTAGAAACTTTGTAAGTTTCCTTTTCTTTGCTTAGATATACTACCAGACTCATCTCTTCAACTACATCAGCATTAATGAAGCTAGACTTTCTGTAATGATTTATTTATACTCACAACTGAATGATTTGCAAACACTTATTTTTATTCATTTACTTAACAATTATCACCTAGTCACCTTAAAATCAGCGGAATCCATCAAAACAATCTTTGACAAGCCAACTTTTGAGACTGATTTGAGAACACTTATATTTATCCATTTAATTATTTGCTTGGTCTCCTGCAATTATCACAATAAACAGTAGGTAACACTGCTTGGGGGTGCTTGATTTTCGGTAGATCGATGATTCTTTTAAAAAATCCAAGTGGCTAATCATCATCAATGAGATCCTTTTATTTCCAAATGCACCTGTCAAATAAATCTCTTGAGTTATATTATTAACAATTATCTTCTAGTGAAGTCACCTTGAAATTGGCGACATGCATTTGACACGTTGATTTTTTAGTCGGCAGGTTCACGATATGCCCATGGCTAGATTAGGACTTGAAAGTCAGCGATTCTCGTATATGTACCAAAGATATTTAGAGTAACTGATAAGTTCAAATATAAATATTTATTTCCTGTGTGTCAAAATTTGCTTCTGATAGTAAATATTCACATCATGTCTGCGTGAGAAAATGTGAGACTGGCATTGACTTCAAAATGGAAATGATAGACATGACAGTATGTTGTTTGAAATAAGGGACCGATAAATGAAAGAAACTGCAAACAGTTATATAAAAGAAGAATGCGGTACATGTACATATAAACCCTAAATAAAGGTGCTGATCTATGTATAAAGGTGCTGATATATGTACTGTGGCAAGATCGCAATGTGCGGTATACAATTTGCAGAACATAAAGCTAATATTTTATTGTCCAGTTTTATTTTAATCCTTTAAAAAATGAATTATAAAGCATTTTATATTGTTTCAATATACATGTATCTATATGGTATCTGGTAGCTTTAATTTTTGCTCACTTCCTTAAATTGATATGTTGTAACATAAGATAGAAATGAGAAAAAGCATAAGGTATTCAAACATTAGTATTATTGAAAAGAAAGAAAGAATAATAAATAATAAATGATACTAGGATATGAAAATTAGATTGAATACTTATTCAAATCAATTCTACATTCAAGTGTAACTGCTGTCAAAAAATGTAAATCTTCATGAAAGCACTCTTTTTGTATCCATAGATGCTTAATCCCAATGAACAACATACTGTAAAATACTAGAACTATTGCTCAAAGCAAAATTACTAATGCAATACAATGTATATACACTAATTACAGCAGAATATTAAAGCTCATCCTTTGCTGATTTAGAGACAAAACCACTGAATTATCATTGTGTCAATCAAGTCTGCAGGTACACACCAATGTTTGTCAGGTAAATAATCCTGAAACTGTTGAATTGAACAAGTCCAGCATTCTCAAAGCCACAGATAATTAGGTCTGATCTTTCACACATTTTGGTGCAAGTCGCAGTTATCCATTTTGTATGAATCGGCTTGATTGACAAGGTTTTAATACACCAACATTCTAGTCCACTAATACAGTTCACTGATCTTCACCAGTGACGTCTTCCTTTTCCCTAATGGTCTCCATGAACTATTTAGCATATCGGTTGTAGAAATGTGATTTTAATTCTTCTGTGTAATCTTTATATATTGTAAAGTCCAGTGGTTGAAGTTGGTTCTTACATGAGGCAGGATCAGACAAAGGAGTGATTCCATTGTTTTTCTATTTAGTTAGCATCTTTACACTTTCATGGGCTCTGAATACATCATATGTTGACACAGCATGTTAATTGCATTGGTCATGTGTTTGGTTCACTTGTGGAATGATGACATTATCCAAACTGTCACGGTTTTAAATTGAATTTTACCACTCTTAAGCCACTGTGTTAATGCCATGGTTGGCAGAAGGTAATTGATGTGCAACGTATGGACAGTGCTCTAAGGAAGATATCATACTTTTATACTTTAATAACCGATTAGCCTCGTGTCGTTGGCTGTGTCGGCTCTCTTTGATGTTGAGTGTAATTGAGTGATCTTCACAGGTGTCTGATTTGTGCTCATACAGGTGGTAGTATTGTTTACACCATTTAAATGACCGCCATTTGTTGGCATAATTTTGTTCTTTTGTATTTTTATTTTGGGTATTTGTAGAGATTGATCCACATAATATGTACACTTTGAGGGGCAAAAGCACGAATTTAAGTATCTGTGAAAATGTCTTTTAAAAAAAATAAATCAGACCCACGAAAATAAGTCCCGGTCCCCTAGTCTGTCATTACTACCAAATTTGTCATGCTTATGTCGACGTCGAGATAAAAAAGTAAATGTATCTGTGGACAGAAGCCATAGGTCCCAGCCTGAACAAATCTCTTGTTTTCTAAGCATTTATGTCGACAACCTGCCAGTTCCGACCCATACTTTGTTCTACAATTATTTAATGTTGCCGATTAACAAACAGCATTTGTTTGGTCCTCCAAAGTTGGCATTTCGCGGCGACTTAAGTAAATAAACGCATGCACCCTTCATCAAAGCACACCGGCTACAATCTTCAATAAGAACAATGCACCCTTTATCAGAGGAAGTCATCATCAAACTTGAATAAAAACAATTGAATCTGATCGATTGTTGCATTTTCCAAAAGTGTTCGAAAGACGTTAATTGTGCCGTGAGTCTCCTTTTCTGCAGGAAGAAAAGTAACTTTATTTATGCTTACGATGGGCAACGGCAGCGTAAAATGCAAATTCTACTTGTGCTTATTTAAGACTTAAAAAAAAACAACCTGATATTGAATGTTTTGCGATCAGAGAGAACTCATAACTTGTTGACAGGTTTTCATTTCCCTGTGAATAGCCTCATCCCCTTGGTAGCCTCATTAAGATGGTTACATTCGTTGTCTTACGCAGACCAAAATGTAGGTCAATTTAATAACAACTATAAAGCCACGTGCAGTAGGCAACAATCAAATATTGTAGTGAATTGTGTAGTCACACGTGTTGGTTGACAATGGAATATAGATAAACGAGGACTACCATTTTTTTTTTATATACGTGTTTTCTTACAGGATGTGACCCATACATGAATTTTCTAACGTGATCTTTACTCGAATTCATGGACTTTTCATATACATGTACTTAACGCATTATGGATTTTATTACACAAAGGTAACACAAATGTAAGTTGTCAATATACAAGTGTATTTCACACTGGTTTTGTCCTCATTTATTTAAAATCTCCATTATTTATTTTCTATAAGTGTATTTCCTACTAGCTGACGACAGGTCACGCCGTACAGACGAATTTCACTTGTATGCAGGTCAAAGAGAAATTTACTTTCTTCAGACCACACACACACACGCACACAGACACACTTATGTCGACAATATTGCCTTGGGCCCGAGGATCTCGACATAAACGGGTAGGACTGTACTACAGTATACATGTATGCGTCTTCCATCTGTCCTTTCATTCTTTCAGAATCTATTTCTTCTGTCTTTCCATTGTTTTTTCGACTTTGTCTATAGAAATATTCTTCTGTTTCATGCTTTAGTAAAGAGTTATATCCAAAATTACCAATATAATTCTAATATTTTGGGTCAAAATCTCAGTTCAGGTTCCTGGTTTATTGTTCAAACAAGTCAAGTTCCAACATCTTGTGATATATACGTGTACTGTATGTAACATGAATATGTCTTCCTGGGAAGTGAGATAATGACAGTGTGTGAGACTGACACAGTTTGTGAGAAGCAGCCATATTTTGTGTCAGAAGGAACACATTATGACATTTGTTGACGAAAATAAATTGTCAGAGTTTGAAAATTTCACTGATCCATAATACAAGTCAAATAGACAGGGGGCACGTGCATTATCCAGTTTAACATCAACTTGTGGGCTATGCCCACTGGTAGGGTTGAAATTGATAATGCTTGTGCTCTGTTCCTCAATATAATTTGTTTTGTACATTGACAGGGGAAGGGAGTTTGAATACCATTGTGGTCGAGACCACAGTGGTAGAAGTTGAACATGGTGATCACTTTGGTGTCTGTCCATCTGTCCATGCCCTATATTAAGGTCACTGTTAAAGATATTTAGATGTAATTCAGTTTTAAATTTTTTTAAGCTCACCTGGCTCAAAGGCCAAGCGAGATTATGGTTTGGCCCTGCATCCTGCATCAGTAATGTCCAGCATGCCGGTATGTCCTATTATCGCGTTACTACCTAAAAAACATACCCAAAAAGTTTCACTATACTTACTTTTGAACTTTTATCCCACTGCATCAGTAATCAAACATGCTGCATTTGCCACAGTGAATGATTTTAATTTACAATCAATGGGATTGCCAAAATGCTGGATATTCTGAGGTGAACTCTAATGGGAGGCTTTCTAAAGAGAACGTCCTATTATCGTGGCAATTGAGAAAAAGTGAACATCGGTAGTACAATATCAAAGTAGAAAAAAATATATAAAAATTTCAACATAAAATCCATAAATTTAATCAAGCAAGTCCATGAAATAATTATGATTTATGATATTCTTATGTTATATTGCATGGTATATTTATAGTTGACCACGAACCACGTAAACTTTAATTGTATGCCACATGTCTAGAAAACACCTTTTATGAATTTTAAGGGATGACCGGGTTCATTAACTTGCCTTTATACTACTGATGTAAGAACCCACACTAATATAAAAACTCACGACTTTGACAACACACCCTTTGGGCCACCCACATGTTAGATAAATTTTTTTATCAAAGAGCGTCGGTCTCTACATGATTTTATTATTGAAAAGTACCAAAAAAGGGATTGGAACCGTATATGGTATGAATGGGATTTTATCACTTAAATTTGTTCATGTAAAGGAAATCTACGATTTTGTTTAACTTGAATAGAGTTGTTCTTCAAATTGTTAATATTCATGGCTATATGAACTTCCTGACATTATATTTAGATACAGATTATTCCGATGTTACGCATGGTGACATCACTGGACAAAAATGTTTGAATGCAGTAGTAATAGGCATACAATGGTAATGGGACATACCACTATACATGTAATCAGTCCACAATGCTGCATGTATGTATTTTCAACTTTGTCACAAAAACCATGGTGCCAATTTCAATCAAACTTGGTAGGAATGTTCACCAGGATAATGCTATACCAAAATTTATTTTGTGGAGGCTTCTCTAGCAGAAAGGTGGCTTCCATAGCAATCTAAATGGAAAACCTATTTTTTACTTATTGTTCAGAACGGCTTTGCCAATTTTGATCAAACTTGGCAGGAATGTTTTTAGGACATACAGACTATCAGAATTGTGTCCAGAGTGGCATGCCTAGCAATGGTGTGGCTTCCTTGGCAAATGACTGAGCCAGTATCAATCAGACTAGGTGAGAATGTTTCTTAGTACATGTTTTATCAAAAGTGTGTTAGGGTTGGCTCCCAGAGCAATGGTGTGGCTTCCATAGCAGCCATTTGGAGAAGCTATTTTCAACTTCTCCAGAATGATTCTGCCAGTGTTGATCAAACTTATCAGAAATGTTTCTTAAAACATGCTTTATCAATTTGTGCCTGGTATGTTTCTGCTAGTAGTGGTGTGGCTTGCTTAACAGCTGGTTGGAAAATTTGTTTTTATTTATCGAGAACAGCTGAGCTCATTTTTATCAAACTTGTTAGGAATGTTTGTTAGGACATGCTCAATCAAAATTTTGTTCATGGTGCATCCCCAAGCATTACTGTGGTAACCATAGCAACCTGAGTGGAAAAACTTGTTGACATCTTCTTAGAACAGCTGAGCCAGTTGTTATCTACTGAGTCATTTTTCTTAGGGCATTCTTTATTAAAATTGCGTTGGTGGTGGCTTCCGTAGCAACCATAAGGAAAACCAATTTTGTATTTCTCCAAAACAGTAGCGCCATATCTTTTCTTAAACTTGGTCAGAATGTTTCTTATGACATGCTTATTCAAAATTATGTTAGGGGTGGCTACCCTAGCAACGTTGTGGCTTTTTTAGCATCAACATAGAAAATCTGGCCCTGTAGTCGTGACACTCATCATATTGAGTGCTAACTCAAACTCAGTTTTATATAATCTATGATGAATACACTTAATAATATACTAGAGATTTTGAATTTATCCAGTTTTAGCATGTTGATAGATATAGTTGGTTATTTTATGAAAATTAATGTAATCATATCCAAAAAAATGATATTTGAGTTTGGGCATGCAATTAGGTTGAATAGTTTCGTGAACATGGGTCTGTTTTCGACCTCTTCTCTGGGACAGCTGAGCCAATTTTGATCATCTCGGTAGGAATTATTGTTAGGACATGCTCTGTCAAAATTGTATATAGGGGGCTCCCCTAGTAACAGTGTCACTACCATAGCAACCATATGTAAAACTATTTTCAACTTCTTCAGAATGGTTGAGCCATTTTTTATCAAACTTGGTATGAATGTTTCTTAGGACATGCTATACCAGGTGGAAAAACTATTTTTTACCTTCTTTTCTTGAATGCATGAGCCATTCTGAATCAAACTTTGTAGGAATGTTTCTTTGGACATGCTCTGTTACAATTTTGTCCGATGTGGCTGTCTTAGCAATGATGTAGCTTCCATAGCAAGCATATAGAAACCTATTTTCAACTTATTTTTTGGAACAGCCTTGCATATTGTGCTCAAACTTGGTATTGATGTTTCTTAGGATGCTGTCTATCAAAATTGCATCTGGGGTGGCTCCCCTACCCATGGTATGGCTTCCATAGCAACGAAGTGGAAAATCTATAAAAGGTACAGCCCATTATGTATGGCTAGCTGTTACTAATATATTTTTTAATAAACTGAATGACTTTCTCTAGAAAACTACCTAATCATATCAGACCAGGTGTGATAGGTACTGGCATGAATACCTTTCACAGACCAAAAGATGCCAATGCACCATCTTGATCAGCTGAAGTAACATGAAGTAGAAATATGGTTAAGCAACATGTAAAATAGTAGTGATTTCTGCTGAATAGCTGGAAATTATCCTGACATGGGTGTCTTTCAACTTAAAGCACCTGTGTTATTACTATATTTGCCATTTAAATACAGGAATTTTCCTAGGGCTTTTTCAGCACCAAATTTCAACCCCATTCCTAATCATCGAAATGGGCATATTTTCCTGTTTCAGACCTGAACATTCCCAATTTAGGTCTGTGATGTCTGTGATTCAAGTGTCTAGTAAAATATCTTTTTTTCTTCTGTTCTTGCTGTTTCAAGTGAGAAATGAGTTATAGCTGATATATACACAAAAAAAGCTCTTATTTTCTGATAAGTTCTATGATGTGAGGCTAAATAGCGACAATAGTTACCGTATGTACTCGCCTATAAGCCAATACCAACTGCAAACTGCATAGACCCAGATCTTCCATCGCATAATGCACTGGCAGATCTGGGTATATGCAGTTTGTAAGGACTAATCAGTAGAACAAACAACATAGACCCTGATCTGCCGCGCATTATGTGACGGCAGATCAGGGTCTGTGTTGTTTGCATTTGGACCCGGTTTATATGCAAGTATAGATGGTAATAATGTATGCTCTGCTGCAGAGACTGTATTATGAAGACTAACTGCAGGGTTCTAGACATGAAATGTGAAACTTGTGTCCCGTAATTGAAAATACTGTGCTAAGAAAGTTACAAAGAGGTCTCTAAGCCAAGAAGGTTAGAATCCTTTTTTTTTTAAGCTACAAGGATCATTTTTGATATTTAAGTCTGTTGAGGAAGTTAACACCAGGAAGTGCCAGCTCCCATTCTAAAAGAATTAGTTGACGACGGTCATGTCATGGAACCACATGTATCTTCAGTGGTTTCTTCTGCCCCCGAGACCATAACTAGTTCGGTGTCTGCATGTAAAATAAGACAAAAAAATTTGAGGTCATACTAGGAACACTTGTATGTTCTGGTCAAATGCATTTCAAGACCAGAAAGATACAAACATTCAATTTGGAAGCTATTAGTATAAAATGAATGTCAGGAAGACACTGTTTAATTTTTATTTCATTTAAAAATTCACAATTGAGCTTGTTTACATGGTACATTTTGCAATTTCATGGGTCCCAGGCTCAATTTCTAAAATAGTACTAGAATCCCTGTGATAGGTAGATGGAGCTTGGGGATTCATCAATTACATGACATACATATTGACCATGGTTCACTTATGTTGGTGCATTGTGTAATAAACTACATTTTTAAATGACATACATAATTCTTACCATAATAGTGATACAGTTATACCTCCAGCAGATTGATGCTTCTTAAACCAGTCCAAACAATGCCACATCTCAGAAATATGGCATGGAACTAAGCACTTTGATTTCTGTTGCGTAAATTTCATGTAACCAGACAACAGGTTGAATTAAAAAGAAAGAGTAGGCACAATATTCTTCCTTGTAACATACTCGATTGTTTATTTTTGTCTTTTATATATAATTACATGTACTATGTGTATACAGTTGCTCTCAGCAGTTTTGCTCCAGCAAAAAAGTAATAAAGTACTGTGATTTTCATCTTTTTTTGCAGGTGCCCATATTTGACGACTAAGTATTCCATAGGTATTCCCATTTGTGAAGGTTTGCTCACAATATTTGTCATCGCCAGCTTTGGGCTGGCTACTTTCATGGACCCAGGAGTGTACCCAAAAGGTAATATAATTACTGATGACATATAATCATATAACTTACTTTCCTAGCTTTTTCTTTCTATATATGTAATCAATTATAGTTAGGGACCCATGGTACGTCATAAATTGCAACTTTTAATTTTATCAATAGTATCTTTAGGTCAGGCCATTTTTAGCTCTACTGGTCATAGACTAGAAGAGCTTATGGGATGGCCTGTTGTCCATCATCTGTCGTCCATCCGTCCATTAGCACAGGTTTGTTATTGTTACTCGTCCTAAGCTGCTTGGACGATTGCCATGAAACTTGACACACACATTCATTCCAAGGTCTGGTTGGTCCTAAATGAAAATGGTGATGCTCAGGCTTTCAGTATGGCTGCCATATTGGCCATCTTGAAAATCTTGTTATCGCTACTCCTGATTGGATGGTCATTATCAACATGGGATGTTCACTAAAAGAATTTATGTGATGTCTAGTTGGTCCTAAATAAAATGGTGCTGATCTGACATCCAGTATGTTGTCGTCACTACTCCTCCTAAACAGAGTCATATCGACATGGGGTTTCCACCAGATGACATCTTCTGACATCTGGTTGGTCCTAAATGAAAATGGTTCCAATCTGACATCCAATATGGCTCCCAAGTCAGCGATCTGGAAAATCTTATCACTACTCCTCCTGTATGGATAGTTGTATCAACATGGGGTTTTCCCTCAAAAGACTTCCTGTGATATCCAGTTGGACCTCAATAAAAATGGTGCTAATCTGATCTCCAGTATGACCGCAATGGAATCTTGAAAATCTTGTTATCGCTATTTCTCCTCAATGGAAAGTCATATTGGTATGGAGTTTTCGTAAGATGATTTCGGATTATATCTAGTTGATTCCAAATTAAAATGGTATCAATCTGACCTCAGATATTACCATCATGGTGACCATTGTGAAAATCTAGTTGTTGCTACTTCTTGATGGATGGCCATATTAACATGGGGTTTTCACCAAAAGACTTCTATTGGTGTTTACTTAGTCCTAAATGAAAATGGTCTGATCTGATATCCAATATGACCGGCAGCCATCTTGAAAATCTTGTTATCGCTACTTCTCCTGAATTGATGGTCATATTCACGTGGTTTTCATCAAAAGGCATCTCATGATGTCTAGTTTGTTCTCAATGAAAATGGTGCCGATCTTAAATTCAATGTGGCTGCCACAGTGGTTACTTTGAAACTCTTGTTTTTGCTAAAAAAAATATCAGAGACAGTTTCAATACTCAGCAGTTAAAAAGAAGTAATGGTCTTGTCTTGAATTCCTGGACATTCTTGTTGGTCAGTAAAGCATCAGTCCCATTGAGGGACTTTTGTTTTAGTTCATCACCTGAGAGTTGTCAAAGATCTAATTAACCATTTATGATGCTGTTCTCAGATTAAGGTATGTAAAGTATACACAATCATATAATAATGTTTTATTGTCATGAGTCCTCTAATTAGGGTAGATAAGTGGCTTGTTAACAATTTAGAAATTTTTTTGTGAGCATCTGAGTACAACCAGCTTGAAAGATAATTGTTTTATTGCTTGTTTAAAAAAGAATACTACATTCCATTTGAAAAGGAACACATCATATTTTTAGCTCTGCTTGTCATTGACCAAGAGAGCTTATGGTATGGTCTGTTTCTTGTCCACCCATCCATTAGCACAAGTTTGTTATTTATTGTTCTATCCCGAAATTTCTTAGGGGGGTGGATGGAGTTAGGGGGTAAGAGCACTTTTGCCAGAAGGGACCTATCTCATGAGTTGCACTGTTATAATGATAGTTATAATTTCTTAATGCAACTTTACATTGATTTTTTTTCTTCTTCTCAAATTGTAATACAACAAGTAGAATTTACATAATCATTAAATGATAACGTGCCAGGATAATCAGGTAGGTATTTAAACTGGGTCAGCAACACAACAGTGTTGAGTCTCAGGACTGCCAAGAGTCTGCTTCATATAGTCGGTTACAACTTAAATCAATACATACAAGTATTGAAATGGGGTTTTCACCAGAAGACTGTTATGATGTCTTGTTGGTCATAAATGAAAATGGTGCTGCCATGGCAGTCATCTTGAAAATCATGTTATCACTACTCCTGAATGGATGGTTGTATCAACATGGAATGTTTAACTAAAAGACTTCTTATGATGCCTAGTTGGTCCTAAATGAAAATGGAGCCTTTCATAAATTTAATATGGCTGCCACAGTGGCCATCTTAAAAATCTTATCACTAGTTCTCTTGAATGAATGGTCATATCAACATAGGGTTTTAACTGAAAGGCTTCTTATGGTGTCTAGTTGGTTTTAAATGAAAATGGTGCAATCTGACCTCCAAAATGGCCATCTTGAAAATCTTGTTATTGCTATATCTCCCAGATGACTGGTCATATCAGCATTGTTCTTTCACCAAAAGACTTATGATGTCTAGTTGGTCTTGAATGGAAATGGTGACAACCTGATATCCAATATTTCCACCATGGCAGCCATCTTGAAAATCTTTATCATTACTCCAGCAAAATGGAAAGTTACATCAGTATAGGGTTTTCAGCAGAAGACTTCTTATGAAGTCTTGTTGATTCAAAATTAAATGGTGCTGATTTGACATCCAATATGGCAACCATGGTGGCCATCTTGAAAATCTTGTTATTGCTACTTCTGTTAAATGGAAAGTCATTTTGACATGGAGTTTACAGCAGAAGAGTTCTTATGATATATTTGTTTTTCCTAAATGAAAATGATGTAGATTGACCTTCAATATGGCCACCATGGTGGCCATATTGAACATATTGTTATCTCTACTCTTTCAAAATGGATGGCCATATTAACACCAAAAGACTTATTATGATACCTAGTTAGTCCTAAATGCAAATGGTGCCAACCGTAGATCCAATATCGCTGACTTGACAGCTGTCTTGTAAATCTTGTTACTACTCCCCCTGAATGGGGTTTCACCAAAAGACTTGTAAAGATGTCTACTTGGTTCTAAATGAAAATGGTACGCATCTGACATCTAATATGTCCACCACAGCAGCTAATTTGAAAATCTTGTTGTCACTGAAGAATTTCAGAGGTGGTTCCTAAGCCACAGACCATGATCAAACTTTGTGGTTGGCTTGCATTTGAGACGAGAAAGACACCTATTGGTTTTGGGGTCAGTAGGTTAAAGATCAAGGTCAGACTGAAAGAAGACATTGTTTCTGCAAAATACCATGAGTTCTATGCCTTTTCCTTGGACCAAATTTTGTGGATTGGTTGCATTTAAGACAAGGAAGACATCTACTGATTTTGGATTCAAAAGGTCAAGTAAACAACCAATGAAAGAGGGATTCCCCCCCCCCCCCCAAAAAAAAGGCACAGTACCGTATATACTCACGTATAAGCCGATACCAACTGCAAACTGCATAGACCCTGATCTGCCGGCGCATTATGCAACAGCAGATCAATATCTATGTTGTTTGCATTTGGACTCTGCTTATATGCGAGTATATATGGTATATTGTTTGGGGTGTGTAATATATTGTTTTGGTACTCTTGTTGCACATTTAATTCATTCATTCACTCTCTCAATCACCCCATGCCTTTTCCGCAATATGTTTATTTGTTCGTTTAATGATGTTCATACCTACAGTGCTGCTCACACAATTTTTAGTTTCTCCACCCATTGCGGTGGGGCAGTTAATCCCTTCCTCACTTGCTCTCCATGGTGGAGGGGTGGCTGAAATTCAAACCATGAGCTTCATTCTTAAGCAGTAATGGTGGTACATACTGTTAGCAACAGTATCTGTTCACAAGGTTGTGTAATGCACAACTTTGAGCCAGCTAGATTGTGATGCAGTAGGGCCTGGACTTAAGTGGATGTTCTACAGAAATCGAGGCTGTAGCCACAGTTATAAAATATTGACAAGAATTAGCATCAAAAAGAGGATGTCAGTTTCAGATCCCAATTTGGGAAAGATGTCATTTATATTACACGAAGCCATCTGACTGGGAGTGTCGTATTTAATAGCCCCAATTATTAGCCAGCAATAAACATCACAAGTGTGATAATTGTCCTTAATTAAACTGAATTAAATTTATTGCTGAAATGAATAATAATGTGGGAAAATTGTCTTGATTCCAAGACTAATCTCTTTAGTTGACTTTGATAGTTTTTTCTATTCTTCTTTCGTGATGTTGAAACTGCATGCACTCACTCATTTATTCCCAGACTTCCTTCTTCTCTCTCTTTTTCTCATGATTTAAGTTACAGCTTTTCCCAGTCATGGTTAATTTAAAATAATGAAATGCACTTCTAGCTGTTATTCAGTATCCTGCAGCACAAGTTTCAGCAAATGCTCACAACCTACTCCACCTCTCTCTCCCTCCATGTTATGAATTGAACCTTCAGTTTGTTTTTTTTGAAAAAATATCCATGTAGATATATTAATATACATGTAACTTGAACATATTTACCAACAATGGGGCTTCAATGTTGATGCATCTGCTTCAGACAGACATGCTTGGGAAGAGAATCTTGTTTTACTCAGACATTTTGTTGTAGAGAACATCCTATTTTAGGCCACACAAAAATTATGTGTGTTTCCGGTCGGCCAACCATCCCTGTTTCTCATTGCTGACTCTAGCACTTTTTACCCCCCCCCCCCCCCCAAAAAAAAATTTTTTAAAAAAGAGAAAAAAAACATTGCAACATTGCTGAAATTGATTTGTGCATCTAATTGAGTCGGTTTTGACCAGTACTTTGAAGCGCTTCAAATATTATTTCATTTCTATATAATGTTTAAAAACCAGTGCAATAGGAAACACAACAATTTTTTTTTGGGCCTTATAAGAGAATATGATTACACATTTTTTTTAAAAAAGCAGTTGCATATGAAACTTCCTCATCTAATATACAGTATTGTTTACGTAGTTTGGAAGGGGGGTGGGGGTGGGGCATTGCATATACCAGTACATGTATCATGAAAATATGAGCTTTGATTTACATGTGCACAGTCTTATGTTGCCCCTCTGTCTTATGCAAAAGAATTTGATGATTTCATACATTGTATTTTCATTTGACATTAACTGATGACAAACTCATTAGCTCATGGTATTCTTTATTTTGTGATGTTGAGACAGAGCAGACATACTCATTTAGTCCCCATCTGTAATCCTTATCTTTCACTATTCATTTCCTTTTCTGTTTTTTGCATGGTTTAATCTTATTTTTTTCTAGTCGTGGTTAATTTAAAATAATGAACATTCACTTTTGATAGCAGTAATACATCACCCGGAAATATGTTTATCACACCTAATTTCCCATCCAAATCAGCATTTGAATAGAACTAAGCTTGATGACTTTATCAGCTGACACTACAAAATATGTCTGTAGCCATGATGGCCGACGCTAGATTACATGACCAGTTCCACACACTAAATTCATCCAATTTCACATTTTTTATTAACTTTCACTTGTTCATTGTAAATGCTGGCCATCTTTATACAAGTATGAGTATGTTTTGAACCTTTAATATTGTATTCTTCATTTTTATGCTAGTCAATGTATTTTCAATGTTGTCAGCGTTCACTAGTACTTGTTTAAACTTCAGCCATGCCTAGCGACCTTGGTTACGACTTAAAAGAATTTAATGTTTGACGGACAAGAGATAATACAAAATGTTTATATATTTGCTACTGATTGAGTGTAAACGGACAAGTAATGCTAATTAAATTGTATGATAACCCTCAGTTTGCGTCACTGGTTGTAGAGTACTGTTACAGTAGTATCATTTATTTTTGTGGGGCTCAATTTTCATGGTTTTGTATATATAAAAAAAAGACATTTTCATGGGTACTTAAATTCGTGGTTTTGCATGTCAAAGTTTGCATATTACTAAGTATCTAATTTCATGGTTTAACCTCTTCAAATAGCCAAAATAAAGAATTAAAAAGAATAAAACTATGCCGCCACCAACGGCAGTCACTTGAATGTTTATAACAATACTTCCACATGTACGAGCACAAATCAAGGACCTGACAAGTTCAATACTTACACCGTGTTTTTGTCCAAGTGAATAACATTAATGGAAGCCGACGCAGCGAACAACACTAAAACAATACTACCGCCTATATGATCACAAATAAAACACATGTCAAGATGAATCACTTACACCGTGTTTTCGTCTGATTGCTCAACATCAAAAGAAGCAGACACAGGCAACAACACTGAGTCAGTCGATTATTAAAGTACACCTGTATGATCACTTACTTGAACCACTGTCCATAAAGGGAACAAAACACGTGACCCGATGCCCCTTGCTCAATGCAATCAGCAGACGGTGGCAATATTTGATGTGTTTAGAGACCATCAGTGTGAGAAGATGCTAAATAAATTGAAAGGCAGTGGAATCACGCATTTTGTTTGTGCCTGCCTGATGTACAGACCAATTTCAGCCACTAGACTTGACAATAAATAAAGAGTACAAAGAAGAATTAAAATCACACTTCCACAACTGGTATGCTAAACAGGTCATGGATGCCATCACAAAAAAAAGGAAGATGTTACTGGTGACGATCACTGATTGCAACTTCATTAATCAAGCCAATTCGGGATGAATGGATGTGTGCAGCTCACGCAACAGTCAGTGAAAGATGGGACCTAATTATCAGTGGTTTTGGAGAAAGCTGGACTTATCTAATTCTGCAATTTGTGGATTATTTACCTGACAAGCATTTTTGTGTACCTTGAGACTTGATTGACATGATGTTGATACAGTGGCTTTGTCCAAAAATCAGTGAAGTGTGAGCTTCATTACTCTGCTGTAATTATTGTATATACATAGTGTTTCATTAATAATAGTGCTTCAATTAATAGGTCTAGCATTTTACAAGCTTGTTGTTCTTTTGGATTAAAAATGCATGGATAAAATGAAATGTGGTTTCAGGAGGATTTAAATTTTTCAACAGTTGTACTCGAGTGAATGATCGATTTGAATAAGTATTAAATTTAATTTTCATATGCTAGTATTTGTTATTATTCTTTCTTTCATTTTCAGCATTACTAGTGTTTGAATACCTAATGCTTTTTCTCGTTTCTCTCTATCCTTACTTATCTCACATATCGATTTAAGGCAGTGAGTGGAAATTACAGCTATCGGATAACTTGTTGACACGTGTGGATTGAAACAATATAAAATGCTAATTTTTCGTTGGGTATTTAAATTTGTGGTTCGAGGCAACAACGAAAACCACGAAAATTGGTCCATCACGAAAATTTCTGATACTGTAGTATCTGTTCGGCACAACCCAACCTGTTCAGCGTGCTGGACAAGCAATGATTGGTCAGAATTAAGTCACATGACTATTTTCAGAAGAGTATAAATAGGAGCGAAATTGGAAGTCGGCAGATAGCTGTCAACAGTAATAGCCGATCTGATATCCAATATGGTCACCACAGTGGACATCTAGAAATCTAATCGATACTGTACTCCTAGATGGAATGTCGTATCAACATTTGGTTTTCACCAGAAGACTTCTTATGATGTCTAGTTGGTATGAAATGAAAATGGTGCCATATGTATCCAGTATGGCCACCATGTCAGTCATCTTGAAAATCTTGTTATTGTTACTCCTTCTGAATGGAAAGTCATATTGAGATATGTTTTCACCAGAAGACTAATTGTGATATCTAGTTGTTCCTGAATAAAAATGGTTCTTATCTGACCTCAAATATGGCTGAATCCGGAAAACGATTCTCCCCTACTGGTATTAAAAACAAAGACAAAGACATCATTCACCCGAGGCATTACGAATTAACTCGAAAGACAAATGATTTATGCAACCGCTGCATTGACTTTGGCACTACAATGGCAGTTAGTGACATGTACTTAGTTTGGTTTACAGTCTGTAACAAAGGACACTTCATGCATGACCTGTAAAATTTACGGAACCGGTAGCCAGCCTAATTTTTGTTTTCTTCAGAACAATCTTTACTTTTGAAATGGTTGTTGCCACAAGAGATTAAATAAAGGTCAGTGGTGTTTTTCTCATTTCTCATAGTAGTGTTATTTTAGAACAATCAGCCATTCGCAAGTTGGCGGTCAATCCTACGGATCATACTTTAGTCTTGCAGAAACAGTCCAAGTAATTCTGAATGAACAATCCACATGTACTTTAGTCTGGTTTACAAACCATAACATCAAACTACATGTACGACCTCTAAAATTTTATGAAAGGAGTAGCCAGCTTTCAGTCTTGACTTTTTAAGTGGTCGCAGTTACAAAGGATTAAATAAAGGTCAGTTGTGTTTATCTCTGTTTTTCCGATGCGGTCGTTCATAGCAGTGTCGAAATGCATATTGTGCCAATAAATCGTGGTCACTGGTCGCGTTCTGCAGGTGGTCACTCGCGACTGTGCGTTTATATAATAAAATTGATCTGTGCATTACGATTGTAGTCGTAAATGACAGGTGGTCGCTCATAGCATAGGTCGCTCAAGACAGGTTTTATTGTACTTACCTGCTACTATTACCCAATTATCTCCTCCTGCCACACTTATGTCCTTTCAGTTTCAGTCCAAGTCATAGAAGGATGATATTCCGATTGTCAGAAGTGGCCTGAGTTATGAGACCGATATCATGTTGTTTTTTTTTATTCTAGACGTCCAGTTACTAATTGGAGGAGGGAATAATCTTCTTGGGCTGGATACTAGTGCAGGAAAAGATATAGCAATGTAGTAATAGCAGGTAAGTATTACATAATTAAAATTAGTTTTATCCCCCAAAATACTGCATTTTGGAACCTGTCATAAGCTTGTATCAACTAGATGCTTTTACCCTTTGTACTCAAAGAAATGCTTATTACTGTATGAGGAATTGGGGGGGGGGCACTGAATAAAATATTGCATTATTCCTGTAAGGGTATGTCCTATTCACAACACTGCACGTCTACTAAAGTCATATGCTTTATATGATTTCAAAGGTAAGATATGATGGCAGGGAGCAAATTTTCTTGCAGTATTGAAAACCAGTCAGATACAATCAGTATTGCAGTAGATCCGCATCTCGTTGCTCATGTTAAAGTTAGTAGTGCTCTGCTCCGACCAGTTAGTGGCTGTTCCAGCTCCGCTCCATTCCGAGCTCCGGCTCAGATTAAATAATTGTATAATAATTATTTGAAAGAAAGTTATAACACTGATATGCTAAAAATTAATCATTTTTATTTGACGAGTTTACACGGAACTGAATATTACAGGGTTACATCTATGTGATGTCCACTCATCATCACCCCACTCTCACCACTAGAAATCATTCAAAATCTAAAATATCAGGTCCAAATAGGAAATAAGTGGTACTAGAATTAGGCAAATTGGAAATTTCAGTTATTATATTTAAAATTTACCAAACTGAATCTGTCAGTTGCTAGTCAGTACAATAGTTCAAGCATGGAGCAGGCAACATTTTTCCTAGCTCCAGCTCCTCTCCAGCTCCAGGCAAAAACCGGCTCCAGCTCCACTCTGCATTCCAAAGCCCTGAAACAATGTGTGAAACTATAACTCATGTACTATGTATAAATGCAGTAGCAGTACAAGTAAACATTGCAATTGCATTCGATTATCAACAGTTCTAATTGCATTGATTTAAGATTGTTTATTTTGACTCAAAATAAACAGCATGAGCTTATATCATGATGACTGGTCAGAGAAACTGGTCAGTGCATGGATATAGGAGTTGCATGCTAAATTTCAAGGCCATTGTGTTTTTCTTATGCAAATCTAAAGATTCTACTGTGACCACTGCATAGGTTATTTCATTTGTAAAGACCAATTTTATTCCATTTTAGTATATTTTAAGATAAAAATATTATTAAAAATTTTCAAAATCTCCATTCAGGATTGTTGTTTTGAATGTAAAGATGCCCCCTGAATGTTTGAAACGATACTTACATGTGTATAATCTCTCAATAAATGGATCTTGAAAAATTATACCGTCTATACTCATGTATAAGCTCATTCCAACTGCAAACTGCATAGACCCAGATCTGCCCTTGCATAATGCTCAGGCAGATCTGGGTCTATGCAGTTTGTAAGGACTAATCAGTAGAACAAACAACATAGACACTGGTCTGCCAGCACATTATGGGACGGCAGATTAGGGTCTATGTTGTTTGCATTTGGACCTAGATTATGTGCTAGTATATATGGTATCACTTTGTGTGGACCTAAGGTGAAATATGAGAAGTTTTAAGATCCATGGGTCATTTCAGAATTTTTCGAAATACAAAACTGCATAGATATTGGTTACCTTGGCATTGGACACACACTTGAATCAAAATTAGTAACACCATTGTATGTTGATTTTGAACTGTCTGAAGAATGGTGAATTTTAGGATTTTTTTCACTGTATTTTTTAATGTGAGTAGAAAGTTTGGTGTATCTTAAATGATGTGGACATTACAGTGCTTGGAAGTAGGGTACAACTTCATGACGCATAAACATGGTGCCAGGGGTTAATGAGTTAAGCACTAATGGCACAGTCACGAGGCTGAATATACAAAACTTTGAAGTAGTTCAATTCTGACTGCATGTGTACTGTAAGGGACTGACCAATTCATATACATGGGGCTAGAATGATCTTTCTGAGATATTTTTTTCATTTCATCACAAGATAAATTTGTTTCAAGAAAAATAAGGAATGGAATAATGTCTTTTTTTAAAAACTACAGATCAGAACAAGGCAATTGTTTTCAAGCATTGAACCCCCCACCCCTATTGAAAATTAAATGTTCTATCCCTAATAAAGACTTGACTTCAGCAGATGTTTACAGAAATCAAGGCAGTGTCAGCACTGTTATAAAATATTGACAAGAATTACGATCAAAAGATATTTCAGCTTGGCAAAGGCTTGTTTTTATTGTATGAAGATATCTGACATGGTGTGTTGTACTTGACAGCCCCAATTATGGTCCCGCCATGAACAACAGAAGTTTAATAATTGTAATTAATCTGAACTCAAATTACTGCTGAAATGAATATAGATGTGGAAAATGGTCAAATCTCAGATGATCAGAGATTTTAATTTCCAACAAAATTAGGGCATTCTGCATGTATGTATTGTCTCCACATGTATCCTATTATTTGCTCATTTTTGTAAGGGGACAATACAAAAACAACATTTTTATAATCATAGAAAAAATAGTCAATCATATGGAAAATGATATGTCAATAACCTAATAGTAATTTGATCTATTATAAATAATAATTTTGACACAGATATTAAAGTATGCAGTTTCCTGTTTGTGACTGTTGGAGCATTTGTTTATTGAGAGAAAAAAAAATGTTAACTAATTTCTTTGAATAGTGCTTGGCATGTTTCTGTATGTGGTATATTGCTTTACAGTTACAGTTACTGTAGCTGAGTGGATAAAGTATGTGACTTAAGCACACACACACTCGCACACACACATTTGACTCTGGGGCACGAGGTCGTGAGTTAGCACCCACTGGCAGGAAAATTTCTTACTTTCTTTTTCCTCCATGACACTATAATGTCTAGTATGTTATTACTTCTCTTACCACTTACAAACTTTTCCAGATTTCAGTTTCCGTCCGTGTAGGTTTATAATTGGTCGATTTTTAATATTTTAATTCTAAAGATTGCCTAAAAATGTCGACATGTCTGACTGAAAAAGTAAAATTTGGTTAATGTGAATAAGCATTTTAGCATTATTTTTAAAACTCACATTGGTGAAAAATTATGCAAAACATATGCAGAATCACGAAAAACTTTCATGACAGGAACATCTTTTTGACTTTGTGTGAATGAATAGGCTGTTAATTGAAGTAAGCTAGGCAATCAGGGAATACTTGTACTGTTACCAGAGCATGTACACAAAAAAAATCTTTCTAATGTTAAGTGCAGGTGATTACAATAACTTGTGCAGTTGAGATTTGGATTCCACATTTTATGAGAGAGAGAAGACTTGACTAAAAACAGTTAATGATCTAGAAATGCTTTGGAACAGGTTCATCTCATTTTCTGTATTGTGTATAGCATGCAATAGGAAAATATTTTTTTAAGTATAAAAAAGTAAGCAAATTGCTCCCAGAAGAGATAATGATGTAGATAAATCCGTGTCTCTCTCTCTCTTTCTTTCTCTGAACCTCTTTAGAGTATGCTTGCAGGGGTCACTAACAGTAAACCATGCCCTTATTATTGAGACCACGTTCACTCTGCGGTGATCATTGGATGTGACTCTGCAAGAAAGTGCGGTGTGTAGAGCTATTCTCAGCGAGACACCGTGGCGACTCCATTAGGATGCGCGGAGAGATGGTGGACGTTTTTTTTCTTAATCCTCTCCACTCTATCTCCACCCCCACAGTGAAGCATGGGGTTTTTAAAAATTGCGTGAGCTGTACTTATTTCCTTTATTTTTCTACCTTCTTGATAAATCCAGAACATTTGTTACAAGTTCAGATGCACCAAGACTATCTTGCTTGTGTTAGACACTAACTTGGGTACAACATAGAAAAAAGTATAGATTATGTTGCATTTGAAGGAAAAAAGGACAGGAATTTTTAGTGCATTTGACCTTTTCAGGACCGTCCAATTCACACCTGTTTAATTTGTCATCCAACACATAAAGCTAAGAGGCTGAATTCCATAAAACATTGTATTTTCTGTTTAACCTTTAATGTTGCTTTCTGTTGAATACAAGTAATATTCAGCCATCTCAGGAAAAATCAGAGAAAAAATATTAAAGTCTTTCTATGGGACTACAATGGAATGCAATAACAGTTGATAGGTTCACCTAGTGTAATGATACTTTATAAGTGATTTTTCAAAGATAAAGACACTTGTGATTGGTTGGCACAAAATCTCAGGCTCAGATATCTAGCTTTAGGTATCATTTGATTCTTGCATTTTTTATTTTCCTAATATCCAAGGAGCTCTGGGTGACCGAGTGGTCTAAGGCACTTGCCTTTACAGATCACTAACAACTCATTTCTGTCCACTTGGGTTCAAGTCTAGGCTCGTCCAATGTGGGTATATGGGAAGGTCTGCCAGTAGCTTCCTGTGGGTCAGTGGTTCTTCGCAGGTTGTTTCTCCACCAAATATACTGGCACTATGTATAGCATATTATGTGCTGAAAAATGGCATTAAACACCATAAAACCAAACCAATTTCAGAATCTCTAAAGAACAAGGAATAACAAATGTATGTACAGAAAATGTTTATGCTAAGACCTCTTTGTAACTGCTTGCAATTATAGGACTTCTTGTGTTTCATATTTCTTTACTGCATGCAGCTGGAATGTTACTGTTCCTGCAAATGTACCATTTTCTGAAATCCACGAAAGTGACAAAGGATGACATTATTATTGATGGTATTTCCATGAAGTATTAGATGCTTGTAAATAAATGAATTTCTGTAGTTCAGGATTAAAAAATGTGTACATATACAGTATTGCTGTATTTGAAGTCCATTGAAAATAAATTTAATCAAGAGAAAAGAAAAGTACCGTGCTACCAAACTTTTCCATATACACTGTAAATGTATCTCCACATGACACCTACCGATAAATCTTATTAACCAACCCGCATATACTTCTTGAAGCTAAATGTAAATGTTTTTTTAAACACATGATAGGCCACAAAAAATGTTGTTTCATATATGACTAGGTATATTTGATTAAACTACCTAGGCAAATATGGCAAAGAGAGAGAGAGAGAGATATGCATGTAGATTATGTAGTGGCATGTTTCATGAACTGTGTCTCAGATTTCATGTGCTAATTTAAGGAAAACTTTATCGGACCCAAAACCTGTGCAATTTGAAAACCAATTAAAAAGCTTAAAGGGATGAATTATTGATTTGGCAATTACTAGATTAATATTTCTTCTTTATTTTACTCAATAATTATATTATCCATATTGTGTAGGATGTTATTTCTAGTTTTATTTTATGTTGGCTTGGAAATTAAACACAGTACACAAATGACATAACCAGTGAGGTTCAACATATCACTTTAGTGCTCAAAGATGAACAGATGAGACGGAATGAATCCTTCAGAGTTGTACACTGTACCTTGAAGCCCCATCAACACATTGGCTATCACATCATATTGTAACTACCCTCAATAACTAATCAAATGTAATTTCTTCCTTATAATTTTGAAGCCAGTGAATGAAACCTCGGTGCTTCACTGGAAATCATCATAAACTGCACTGTCTTTGATTGTCTTAATTGGATTTTTCTCTTCTCTTCATCTGAAACATTTATTTACATCGATTAAATCTTGAGTGGTTCTCATAACTGTTTTACAGTATGAAGAACTTGTTCATGTAGAAGGTGATGAATTATTCATGAAGATGGAATCATTAAGTTGAATCATTCAACTACTTGCAGACATTATAAAATAAATCTGAAGAATTGGAAAATGATGGCATTGATGATCGATTATATTGTGCTCACAAGCTCAGTCATCATTGCAAAATGGGAACAATTTAATATAACTTGCAACATATCCTTATCTAATCTTCTACATATCTTGCTCTTTGGTTTCCCAAGTTTACACAATAATCTACATGTATGTAATTCTTTTTGACCAGTTTTATCTGTTCATACAGTGTATGTTTGTCTGTAAGCCTGTGTCTAACTGTGAATATGTTTGCACGGAAAAATTTGTAACGTTGAGATTTAACCTACTTTTAACCTTGGGATGCACTGCTTCAACACAGTTAAATATCATACATGTAGTTTTAACCCAAAGAAGAGAAAAAAACTAAAATTTTAAACAACTGTCTCACACACATGTATAGAAACTCTTTCCCAGTGGAAAAAGAGAAGTTGGAGCCAGTCAGTGAAAAAGTTCTAGACATGCCACACATTTATTCCAACATTTTATACAGTTAAAACCATGATGGTGTTGCTTTCAGCAGTCAGCTGTTATGATACACATGTTACCCTTCCAAGAAAAGCAGCTGGTAACTCACTCTCTTGACAAGATATACTACAACTATTTATCTTGGAACACAATAACATTTTAAAAAGTATATTGCTTAGACTGTTATTTAAATAATGTTAACTTAAAGAAAAACTATTGAAAATTGTCCAGTACTGATCTACTGGCCCTACTCCTTTTTAGTTCTATTGGTCATAGCACAAGTTTGTTATTGCTAAAAATCTTTCAAGACAGTAGAGGTTCATATTATGCTTGGTTTGATTATCCATTATGTTGGAATAAAGCAGCCACACTTCATTTCCAGTTTTGCATAGCAGCACACAATGATTTTGTTTAAATGTAAAGTAAAACCATCAAATATATATATTTTTGCCCATCAGTAATTCACAAATTTCATGTCAGTAATTTGCTGAAATTACAATATTGGCAGATTTTAATTATCCTTAAATACTGTGATTTACAGTATATTTGCAGTTCCATTTATAAAAATGTGTAATTTATGAAGACTGGTTTTAAACATTGTACTTTTGAAGCTACCACTGTCTATACTCATTTACAAGTCGAGTCCAACTGCAAACAACATAGACCCTGATCTGGGGGCACATTATGTGCTGGCAGATCAGGGTCTGTGTTGTTTGTTCTACTGATTACTCCAAACAAACTGTATGGACCCAGATCTGTGCATTTTTGCAGTTGGACTCGACTTGTAAGCGAGTATACAAGGTGTATCTCCTTTTTTTGCATTTGTAGCTCATGAAGATGAAGTAAGGGATGATGATTTCAGGGCTCCTTTATACAAGAATGTTGAGATCAAAGGAATCACAGTGCGAATGAAATGGTGCCCAACTTGTCAATTTTATCGGCCACCAAGGTGCTCACACTGCAGTGTCTGCAATACTTGTATTGAGGTAGGTTTGTTTGAAGTTTATTCAGAAATGAAATATGCTCCTCTTATCTCAATCAGTCCACAATATTATTTTCAACATCAAGTTACTCTTACTGTAAGTTAAACAAATTTTAATAGGCATAAAATGATGGGCTGTTCAGATTGATAAATTTTATTGATTAACCCATTGATTAACCCTTTTCATACCTAAGTCCAATCAGACAGGCAGTTTGTAGAACTGGACATTTTTTCAGTCAGTGGTGTATCAGCATGAGAGAATGCAGTGACACTGGTCAATCTGGCTTTACTGGACAAGTTTTTCAAATAATTTTTCAAATTTGTGTACCATTTTAAAAAGCTTAAAATTTTCTTTAAAGTGATATATTTTCATTGAAAATTTTCAAATGTTAAAAATTCAGTTGAAATTAAAGTTAAGTAAACTAAAAAAAAAAAATTTTACTTATTTTTTTATAACTTACTTTGAATGCATTTTTTCGATCTGCAACATTCATTTTACCTCATGTAAGTATGAAATGTGACGAATTTTACGCCGTTTAAGATGGCGACAAAATAATAAAAATCCATAAAGAATGTCAAAGGTTATTGCAATTTTATTAACATTTTCTCACATGAGAATTGGAAAGCAAACAGAACAGATCCTTACTGGAAAGTCGACAAAGCTGTTTATTTTGTATCAGTATTTTTATTCCATATTAAATTATAATGTAAAAATATCAGAGTTTTATTGGGTTTATTTTGGTCCATTTCCAGGAATGCTGTAAAATTTCATAATATTGTGCACACATCCACAGAATGTCCAGCTAGCTTGAAAACCATCAAACTCCATATCATTGTCAATATCAAAGTCTAATTACCAATGAACTAATTATCATCCACTCATTTCATTTCAATGAGGTCAAGATCACAATCCTCACTGCCTAAAATATAAATTTCCCCTACAAAATTGTATATATATATTAATCAAAATCGGCATCCACAACAGTCATCACTTGCTGTTTCAGTACTGTCCGCCATTTTTATCTTTGCACGTTAAAATTTAGTTTTGAAATAAAATTTTCTGTTAACCAGTTATAATCATCTCTATTAATTTTGTAGAAAAGTCAAGATCACTATCTGCACTTCGTAAAACGTAAATTTTCCCCACAAAATTCTCTATATTTTCATCAAAATCGACACCCACATCACTTCCATAATTCACCGTTCAGGGATGTCTTCCATGTTAATCTCTGCATGTTAAAACTCGTGTTTGAAATAAAATGTTCAAATAATCAGTTATCATCTCTGTTCATTTTGATGAAGTAAAGATGACGATCCTCACTGCCTAAAATGTAAATTTTCCTCGCAAAATTGTCTATATTTTCAACTTATTCAGCAAGCACATAACTGCCATCACTTGCCGCTTGAGTAGTGACCACCATTTTTGATCTCCGCACATTACAACTCGATTTTTAAATAGAATTTTTGGCAGTTTTGGGGGTCTTTTAAACTCATTCTGTGACTGCATTTGTGTACACATAATACAATGATGACATATTACACAGTTAAATGTGCATTTCTGCGACATGTTAGACGGAATGTAGTGAACATACGACAGGAGTCATCCCAATGGCAAAGGTAAAGTACGATTGGAGTCGTATACCAATGGAAAAGGGTTAAAACACATTTTTAGACATCAGTCATAAGGTAAAACATTTTAGGTTATAATGCTATCCATCTGTCTGTCTGTCTGTTACCAATTTCTTTTCCTCACAATAGTTCTTCATCTACAGTTACCAAACTATGTGGATGGCTTTTACTTGGGGCTTATAAGAAAGAACCCTATCAATTTTGGGGTCAGAAGCTCAAAAGTCAGTGTCAGTGTGACTGAAAGAAGAAAAATGGTTTCCACACAATATCACGAGCTCTTCAACATCTACAGCAGGGATGACTTCAACAATAAAAGTTTGGGGCCCCATTCCCAATTCCCACGCTAGATCAAGCATACCTTGCAGACAAATCTTGGGCCATGTGTTGAATTTAAGCAATTGAAAGCACAATATGTGTGTATCATCCATTACCAGTATGTACTATCAACTATCCCAACAGCTAGTCCTCAAACAAATTGTTCTAATTAAGGAAGGAATACATATCTATCACTGTATGAAAATGGGGAACTGTCTGCTCTCTTGTCAGCGTTTTGACAATGCACATATGTTGGAGAATCTGAATACTTACAGCGTCCATGCTAAGGGGTGATTTGGGTAAAATAGTCACCATAGAGTCTGTCATTTCTCCTGAACTGTCCCAAAAGGCAAAGTTCACTTTGCCTTGCATCGATGTCATGACATGTCCCCCACCCCATTTTGTTTCAGTACAGTGTATTAATAATCAAAGTAAAACAGACTTTTGTGTCTATTTTCTCATCAATGAAGAAGGTTAGATAGAAAAGAAATCTTATTTTTTGTACTTAATTTTGGTGCTATTTTTATGATCGATCATAAATGGTGCAGGGACAATTCATTGCTGCATCAATGTATCATGATTTAAAATGCGCCGATTACAAACACAACTTATTATCAATTGCTTTTTTTTATAGAAAAGCTGAAATCTGAAACATACCGTATCCCATTACAAAATAGAACATTTTTCTGTTACCCAAGCAACAGCAAATGTCATATTTATTATAATTTAGACATCCCTGTTGGCCAGCTCCAAATTTAGGAGTACCTGTACTAAGTAAAATATTGCACAGATTGAATTTTGGCAGTGTCAGTTTTAGAGGTTTCAGCTTTCAAAGATTGACAACTAACATTTCTGAGGTGCTAAAATGATGATAACTACATGACCACATGTACATACATTATATTATTCTTAATAGTAGAGGTGCATGGTATTACTGGTATACCGGTTTACCATGGTACTTTTTTCTGGTGGTATGTACCATGGTTCTGTTTCACTGTACCTGTACTTCAGTAGTTTCCGCCAGTAAGGAATGTACGGAAATTCTGGAGTAATCTTGTTACGAATTTATTGATATTAACAGCATGTTTTCATTTTTCAGAAGAAACTAATTCATTTTTTAGATTTTTTTTATTTACAAAACAGTTACAAATATAATTATATTTATGATCCTTTAATCACATGTTTGACATGTGTCACTTATTCCAACATGGTGGCCAAATGGGATGTTGTGAAAGATATTCAGACCCAATCCAACTTTTGGAAAAATTTAAGATTCTAAAAAAAAAATCATTTTTTAGTTATTTACTAGCGCATGTTAATGTGAAAAGTACCTGTATTCCTTTGTAAGACTGCAAATCGTCCTAAGATTTTCAGGAGAGCAGTTGTTTTCTGTTTGAATGTTACGTAATTTCTCATGTCACTAAATATTTTCTTGTTTGTTGAGCAAGTGTTTTTTTTTTTTGTTTACTGGCCCTCTCTGATAAACATCTTGCCCGGGTGTTGGCATCCCACTCACAGTTTCCCTGCCTATTATATCAATAGTACACTTAGTAAATTGTAGGCTTCAGTTTCAACATTTTCTATTTTTATCAACAAGCTATCTAATGTCGGCACAATGTCTTTCACAGGGTGTCACCAAGGGTGCAAGAGACAATTTCTATGCACAAATTTAATGCGGCATCCACCTGCCTCATATAAAAATTCATAAAAAATAAAATACACAAGCGAGGTCAAAAAGGTCCATATTTTTGGATAGCTATAATAAAACAAAATAAAAGAATATCATTCACTTGACCTGACAAGTCAAAGAAAGCTCCTGGGGTCAAGCTAGACTTGAAATTTAGGGAGAAGTGACTTCTCCTTTTGGACAGAATAGGGAGAAGTGAGAGCAGAACAGGGAGAAGTCACACCGATGCAAAAAATGCAATATATATATATATATATATAAAAATGTGTGTTTGTGTGCTTTGGTTCTCTTATTTGAATTGTGACTCCTATATTTCTCATTATTCATATTTGCATTTAACATTAGTTTTAAGCAATATTTCATCTTCAAGTAGAAAATTCTCTATGTTGTGTGTATATTATAAACACATTTTGTAAGTGTATGAATGTATTGTACTCATATGCAATGTATTTTGGCCTAATGACTTCAAAAAAGCATAGCAGAAACTATACATTGTAATTAGTTTTAACTGACAGGAGTACCTAGATTACAGTATTGTAATTACAAACAGGTAAAAATACTTAAGCAGCTGCCACCTAAAGAACAAATTTAATTTTTTGTTAGTTTTTTCACTAGAAAATGACAGTCAAAAACATTTCCAAATTAGTTTGAAACAACCCCTATATTAGGCTATAACACGCACATAAGAGCACATGTAAATGTGTCTTCAAGATCATAGTGTTCATCCATTCAAACCAGTGGTCACTGATGAGTACTCTCAACTTTACGACTGCATTTTGAGGGAGTTGATTCTAAATTAAATGTAAATCCTTTGACTGTCATTTTTTGGTATTGTTTTTAAAAGTAGATGCATCTATTTTTAGAAACAGGGATTTTTTCTTCATATGACCACTCACTTTCTAGCTTCCCTATATATGATTGAACATTTATGGTTTTAATATTAGTCTACATACTCGTAATAACGTCGTGTATTGGTTGGATATTTTTTTCTTTGCTATTCTTTCTCGTATTTGCACAAATATGTGTGATGTAAGCTGACAACCTTGACCTTAACTTACAGCACTTATCAATTCGACAACATAGAATTGTCCCATACGTTTGTGACCAACAAATTTGTATTTTTAGGCTAAATCTTCTATCACATAATAGTTAAACTTTGCTTTCTATGAATTGTATAATTTCCTTAATGTATGTGACCAATGAATTACAAAAACAGACAGTCTAATGAAGATGTACTTCCAAGACACAGCGATGTCCGCCGTTATTACCCCTGAGCAGGTTCACTTATGGTTTCAAACTGATTTTATGAAGAAAATAATGCAAGCACGGCAGTTAAAATCATCAAAAGATATATTTAGAAACTGCTTTCCCCGATTCTTTTCTTAAAACACAAATTGATATTTACACATAGATAATTTAGTTTCAAAACACAAATTATTAAGTTTTCATCAACAAATGATAGGCCTAACGTGTGGAAATCGGGCAGTGATATCTTGCAGGGGAAAAGAGTTTAATGGTCAATCAGCTATTAAAACACATGCCCGTGAATGTGCAAGAGTTTGTTTTGTTGACGCAATTGATGTGAACACATGCTAAGGCAACATGCAATCCATTTCGTTTGGGGCTTAACACTACTTGGCTAGTATGAGGGCGCATCTCCAAAGCCACAAACTTCAAGCACTCGGTGTAGATCTAAAAAAAAAATTAAAAAAATGACAGGGCGAAGTCAATTTTGCTTTCCTAATATAAGAAGGCGAAGTTTACATTTTTTCGGCGACTTAGTTGCCACTTCACTTGGTATCGTGACCCCTGAAGCTCATACCAACAGAAGTTTTTGCAACCCAACCCCAAATTTATGTATGCATTTTTCACGTCCAAAGGACATTTTTTACACAAGGTGATGCTCACAGTGCAAATGCAAGCCCTTTCCCTAGATGATAATTTTGAAAAATATTGTGTACTTAACAGCTTGATGCAATTCAAAATAGTTGCCATCCAGGCCCCTTTTGAGATATTCTACTTGCCTTGAACCCATGTGTCTACTGCTATAGGAGGCGAGATCTGTTACTACCATAATGATGGTAAGTCTTGGGACACTATAAGTCTTGGGACACCCTTAATTATTTTCAAAAGTAATTTTGTATGACCTATAAAAGTTTGGCCACGAAGTTAAAGCAATTTTTTCATGTACTGTAAGTCTTGGGATACATAAAATATTTTTGTTTTCTACTGATCGATCAGCATATTTTACAGATCGTAACCTCATGTAAATTAAACATGATATCGAGGTTGTTAAGGGACTCTCATTATGCATTATTACATGGAAATGTAATTTGTTTGAAAAGTCAATAAATATAATGAATTTCTCTCTCTTTTTCTTATTATTTCTATCAAATTAAAATATGTATAATTTAATCAGATGATGACAAGAATTGAGCATTAGCGGTATGTTATACCCAATAACTTCTCCCTTTTGTGCTACTGTTTAATATTGTCAGTTTGTGCATTACTGCATTAAAAATGTCGAAAGTCACCTGTAATTATGGGGGGGGGGGTCCCTGAAAATGGAAATACCTAATTCATTTAAATGTGATACCAGTATGAGAACAATGAAAATAATGTTTATTTCAACTCTCGCATTTATTGTGTGCATGTTTACATCATGGCATTGAATCATAGGCACCACTGCACTAAACTTGAATAATATCTCTAAAATACAATAAAGAAGTTTAAGAAATAATGCTTTTAAAATAAAAACTCCATGGTAGTTTGCTTTGATGTAAGCGACCTTAAATAAGTTCCTGTTTACTCAGCTAGGTTAATTGTGCAAATATTATTCAGTAGAAGCCAATCGCATCAAAGTACCGGCATTGCCTCCAGACAAAATTTGCTCTTGACCCAAGCCAATTTCAGGGTTTTAACAATTAACTGGCCTGGATTGCATGTCGAAAAACAAAAGGCAAATCCGCCAATTACAAACAAAAGAGATATCAAAACAACCAGCTTGCCAAAATCAAAAGTGGAATGAATAATGTGTGGAAATTTACGATTTTGTGAAGCTGAAACACAAAACTAAAATGGTTCTATGATGCTCTTAATCGATCTATATTCATAATTTTAACATGTATTACAATCATTCTTTCATGAATATATGACAGTTATTTGAATTTATGCTGGTTATGTGCTTTATATAATTAAACACGCATACCTTTTCATATAGATTACATCACTTTGTAGGATCGCTTATACCACTGAAAAACAATAACTGTCGAGCGCATGAATCAAAAAAAAGAAAAAAGAAACAGCAATGAACATGTAGCTGAAATGTAATCTGGAAGAATGCGATTTGGTAAAAATGTTGAATAAAGCAAAATCTGCATCAAATAATTTTGGGAATAAAAAAGAATGCAAGTGATGCCAAGTACGATTTTCACTGTGTAAGTACTGTACACCAAAGTACAGGTCTTCCATTAAATGTAAGTGGCCCGTGAATTATGAAGTCTTTATTTACCTTTATTTTAAATCATGTTGGAGAAATCGGAAAAGATGCACATGGAAAATAATAACATAAAACAATCATAGTAGTTTATAACAGTTTATTGATGTGGTAATTGAACGAGCTGGTCACTGCTGTGTGACATATGGCAATCTTCCCAATTTTATGTTTACATTTTTTTTGTGTCTACAAGTTTTGGGACACAAACATTTTTATATATTTTACATGCATATAAATCTTGGGACATGAAAAAAAAAAAATTTTTTGTGTCCCAAGACTTACTGTCATTACGGTAGCCAATTATTGGTATTTCAGTGTCTACATACTGTGAAGTAACTATGGGAGGTGTACATGCCTAACAACACAAGCCTGAAACACCTAATTGACAAATATATCTATATCTTTATTTATTAAAAATAATAGCTGAAAAAAGTCACATCAAAGCCTTAAGTTAAGAAATTTTATAGGGGACAATTTATGAAACTATTCCTGCAACACTGTAGCGCAAGCTTAATCATCCCATTTTAATTACAGTTTTTAGATTACAACTTATACAACAATTAACATACATGTACACATAGCAAATTCATCTACTATAAGGTACTGACCATTTTAGTTTCGGGGGTGGGTGGGGTGACTGCAATTTTCTTTCGAGCAGATAAATTTTTTTATTTTATCTCGAGACAATTATTTTCTTTTATGAAATAATATGATGGATATATTAATATGGTGTTATTTTGCTATAAATCAGAGCAACATATTTTTTCAAGCTATTGACAGACGGAAATTTTGAAACAAAGTCCCTGGCCTTGCCCCAGAACCTTATTAATGTTCGACCCTAATATAATTACAGTACACCGTGGTATGTATCGTAGTTTTTCAGAAATACCGCGGTATACTGCAGTACAACATTTGTTTGTGGTACCCAGTTCTACTTAATAGAAGGAAAAATTTGTTACACAGCATGATTCTTCGTGGATTTTTTTATCCATCAGCTTACTCCTCATGTTTAGTGTACTGAAGAGAGTTTCCTGTCTTAAAAATACCTATTCCACTAGTTTTTGAATGTAACTTGGGCAGAGAAATATCTCTGCTTGATTTTAAGGATAATTGACGAAACCCCAAACTCTGCCCACCACAGAATTTTGTCCAATTAAAAATTCACTTTCATACTGTGTGGAGTGACTTAACATTAGCACCAAGCACATGCAGATAGAGCCTTCAAGCTACACATAGACAGCTATTCATGAACAGTAGACTTTAATTGCCAAATTTTATCACGTGGATAGAAATGAAAAATTATATATACTTTGTCATGGTCAACATACATCAGCATGATTTAAATGATCTTAAAATAAGAGAACCAAAGGTAGAACCAGTTGAACCAAAAGGTATAGTTTCAGAGATGCTGCCAGGTCATGCGAGTGTGCAAATCATGTACAATTTTTATGAATTTGTTCGCTTTGAAATCAGTGATGCATGAAAATTCTGCAAATTAGTTAAAAGTCATGCATATATAAATGTATTCTGCACAGTATAGATATTTTATTCAACTGTAATGATAAACTGAATACATAAGAATCTATTAAAAAAATTACGAAGTAAGGATACTTATTTGATCAAAATATCTCTGTTCATTCTAAAGTACATTATGCCGATGTAGGTTAATACAAAAGGATGCTTGTAAATTCCGTAATTATTTATAACAGAAACATGTGTCCTAGGTGGGTTCTGCAATTGATTCCCTTTCCTCATATGTGCACCAGCAAACTTTGGTCCATTTCCTGAAGGTGAGGGAGTAAATTATAGTCAAGCATGGCAGGGCTGAAAATTACTGATTATTTTCAACTTCAAGTCAGTGGTGGTGGCAAGGTGCAAAATGAATGGCAGAATGAAAAAAGTGAAGGAAGAAGTGAAATTTCTTACAAAACAGATGATGATAATTAAAACGATGATAGATGCGGGGTTAGATGAACTGCCAAAGAAGAAACCAAAATTTGAAGCAAACTTTCAGAAATCTCGGTTGTTACAGTACAAATTGTTACAAAACAGCAGCAGGTTGAGAGGTATGTTGTGTAATATTTGTAAAAGTTGTGAGAAAAATAATTCTTTTATGTCAGAAATCGGCTGTTTGAATATTTAGACATTGACTCCTACACCACAGGCCAAGTCACCAGATCACATGCATTTTGGAGCAGAGATATCCAAGAAACAGTACCTATGAGCTGTGGAAAATTTTACAAAACAACCATAAAGAACAGTTTCCCAACTTGTTGCTAGCTACAGTATGCATATGCCCCATCAGATGGCAAACTATGAAAGGGGGTTCTCCACACAGAACATTTTTTATACACAGATAAAGAACAGATTAAGCTCAGAAACAGCAAATTAATGCATACACAACTGGTGCGGACATCTTATGAGGATTATGATTTCATTAGGGCCTTAACAGAGTGGAGCAGGGAGAAAGACGGATGTTTAAGTGTTGGGTAAATAATGACCAGTGGTGATTTCCTCCATCCCCTCTTTTTTTTCTACTACCCCCTTGTTTTGGTGATAACAGGGAGATCTCCTCTTTAGATAGCGTCCTGGCAGCATCTCTGCAGTTTCGTCAATCAATTACCATAATAGCTACATCCAGAAGATGTTTTGAAATGTTAAACAATTTAATAAATAAGTCAAATAAAGTGCATCATAAACATCTTGTGTCACGCAGCAAACGATACAGCTTTCACCGTGTCATACAGTATGCTGCTAAAAAAAACTTATATTTTAGGATTGAACCATAGTTATTCTCACTGCACCTTAAGTGCAAGAGTTGCTGTAAAGCAACATTCTGATTGTATAGATGCTATGCAAGTTTGTAATGTAGAAAACTCGTACATGAGTACTTAAATGTTGCTACCGGTAGGTCACACCTTGTATTTTGGAATGTGAACAACTAGTGTAGGGGTACGAGTACTTCCTGAAGCCACACCTTGTATTTAGAATGTGAACAACTTGTGTAGGTGTACAGTAACTTTACTAGGTCAAATATGCTGTTTGGAAGGTGTGCATGTGTAGTAAAGAGATGACGAGTTTTAGTTTACCCCTTGCATCTTTATTAATTTTTCGTTTCAAATTTGGAAGCGTAATGAGTATTTTGTCAGTTTAATTGATGTTTGCATAATAGCAAAGCTGTTGCAACATTTTTCAAAGTTTTGAATTCACTTTTTTGTTACTAGGCCACTTCTGAAACTTTAATAAATTAATCAAGATACAAGGGGTGGCATAGAACTTTCCATCTCTATGGTACTAGAGTGGGTAGTGACCCAAATGTAATGTTAAATTCGCATTAGAGTCTATAGTGGCCCAAACATAATGTTAAATTCCCATTAGAATCTATAGTGACCCAAACATAATGCTAAATTTCAATTAGTGTCTATAGTGACCCAAACGTAATGGCAAAATGCCGTAGACAATCATAGTTATCCACAATGGTATATTCCCAAAAGTTCCATTGTAGATGCCCCCTGCCCAAAACAGATATGTAGATAAAGTCACCCAAACAACAGTATGACTTCCTAAACATGCACAGTGAATGCCCTCATAGTGCCATCCCTCCCCCTCTACTCATGGAGTCTGGAAAAAATGGAAGGACGCACAATGAAAAGACAAAATTTAATACCTTCGGTTTTTCTACAAAAAAGAGGGCAAAAAATAGCATTCCATGAAAAGCTTGGGCCTTTGTGATACCCCCATTTGAACACACCTCATTGTAACGTGATTCCAAATATAATGCAGTACTACTATGGACCCCATGACCAAAATCACACCAATGTATAGGCTGAAAGAAAATAAGGTGAAACGTAGTCTCATATCTTCATTTCATTTTCAAAACACTATTATTTAACAAATTTTGATAGTGATTGTATATTCCACTAATTGGTATATCATGCTATTCTCAATATATCACAGTTCCGTACATATCATGGTTCTCAATATAACATGGTTCGGTACATAATGCGGTTGGCGGTTATGGACCCCGACCACCTTGTTATAACAAGGGAGAGCTGTAATGAGTGATCAGATTATTTAATTTTTGTTATTAGAAAAAAATGTACTGATGAATAGACAGTCTGGACAAAGAAAGGTTAAGTTTATTTTATATATGCTAGATTTACTTCATCAAGTAGTTGCCTGTCATTTTTCATCATAATTGATCATTCTTTTTTTATATTATTGAACTTTGAATGATACTCAATCGGTGTCAAGGTAAAGTTAACAACAGATTCTGTGTGGAAAGTAAATGCATGTAAGAAATATATTCTTGACATTGCATTTATATTAACAATATATACAGTAGTAGGTAACATTCTTACATTTCAAAGTGATCGATTCAGAAAAAAATAAACAAGTTTCTAAAATGGCTTATCTTCTCATGTCTGTCTTCCCATTGATGGAAGGAACCTTTGGCACTTAGGTTAGTCATATAATTGTTACGACTTGGGGTTTGAATATGGAACAAAAGAAAGAAATACTCTAACAAGCTTTCACAATTTCCAAAATACAAATTTATTTTCCTAAAATATAAAATATTTAAAACAAACAAAGTGAAAGAATTAAAAATAACTTACAGTGTAGAAATTCCTTCAATAATCCTAAATTGTTCTATTGAATTCCCTAATCTGGAAACTGTCCAAAAGTATTCCGAATTAGGACATTAATGTGCTTATGTGTCAACAAGAATCACAAATCTAAATCCAAATGTTATTAAATTCAGGTAAATTCCTGTGAACGTAGAATATCACAAAAGTTCTTGAAATGATACTGATAATTCCGACGGAGTTGAATAATGTTCAGATTTTTTAATAATAGTACATAATCCCAAATGTACTGTTTAGAGTTAAGATTTCACGAACAATAAATAAATTTCCTCTATGGCTTTACGAACTGCTGTAACTGTAAAGAAAGAACCACGCAGTGATTAAATCTTGTTTTATATTATCTATATTGCGTAAAACAAATAAAAACCCAATCTACTCCATTTCAAATAAACACACCCGAATTGCGATTCTAATTCTTACTTCAGGTAAACAAGTTATGTACTCTTACTGAATCATGGGAACCAGGTCACGAATAATACATTTCACCACGTGCTACTCACGTGACGTCGTGTGTCAAGTTTAAGCAACATTCCTAACATAAGATATACATGTACTCAATAATAGCATTGGCTACTAAAAAAAATATAAATTATAATACAAAGGTCATAAACCAAATGAAAAATATATTATAATTTAAAAGATGATACATAATTCTGTAACATAATATCTACATATCCTGTTGAAGTCGGTTGTCATCCATCAGATTTTGTACCAATTTTAACTAGTAAATATTAAAGATACCAACAAATTATATATAGACAAAACCGACAGTATATCAAATAAATATCACTGCCTGGGATTATATACCTTAAGTTTCCTGCTTGCCACCAGTGTGTTTGATTTTTAATGTACTTGCGTGAAATGTGTGTTTGATTTTTAATGTACTTACATGAAATGTTAGTCAGTGATACTTACTTGGGTTCAGCGAAAGCAATTTTCTGATATTTTTAAAATACTTTCCAGTTTCCTGATAGAATTATCTCCCATTTCATTCCCCTATCCAACTTGTTCTTGATAACTCCAGCTCGTCCTCTCCTACTCGCTCTTGGTTACTTCAGCTTGTCCTCTCTTTTGTAGAATGCTGATCACAGAAATTTGTGTCACATATTAGCGTGACTATCTCCTAAAAATTAAATGGTTGTCCCTAGCACATTCTTCTTCAACCCTGGTGAGGCTGATTGTTCAGGAACCTTTCATGATCCAAAAGTACAAACTTGGACATGTGTATAAATCAGACTTCACTTATAAACAAGAAAAACTATTCAACTGTTCATGTACGTTTTTTTATTTGTTCAAAATAATATTAAAAATTACAATTCAAACTGATTGAAAAGTATTGTAGTTCCTTCTTTTTCCCAGAGTCCTGGATTGCTGTATAGGTAATAGCAGTAACTCGTATATAAAAAAAAAGTAGAAATAAGATTTAGCAATTTTTTTTTTTCTTTCTCCAATTGCAAATAAAGGCAAGTAGTAAAAATAGTTAAATCAGAGCCCTGATAATGATTTTCATTATTTCACTCCACATAGGTCATCAAATATTGCAAAGTTAGATAGAAATTTGTATTGGTTTACATTAAAAACATTTCAGGAAATCGCACTCTTTCTTGGAAATTGTCCCAAAAATGTAATTTGAAATTCTGGGGAAGTGCCTTTTAATTTGGGGCTGGGTTTTTTTTTTTTATTTTAATTTTTTTTTTCTTCACATCTCTACATTGTGTGTGAACACTCCATAATACTCTGTTTCATTTTCTCACTTCAGACATTCGACCATCACTGCCCGTGGGTGAACAATTGTATAGGCCGGAGGAATTATCGCTTCTTCGTCCTTTTCTTACTTTCCCTTACACTTCATAAGCTGTGCATTTTTGCCCTCAGCCTTCTTTATGTTTTGGACCATCGAGAAACCCTAGCAGCTAAAGAGAATGTTGCATCGTATCCTTGTAATATCTTGTAGAGAGACGGAGGTATATTGTAGTCCTCATGTCCATCTAACCTCCCATCCAGCTCAAAATATCATTAGCGCAACTAATACTGCAGTTTTTAGCTCACCTGGCTGTAAGGCCAAGTGATCTTGTGGTATGGCCCTGCATGCATCTGTCCATCAAAAATTGCTTGTTACCGCACCTAGTCCATATCTCTGATCTGTTTTTTTATATCAGACTTTGAATATGGGCTTATATCATCAAACTGTTGGTGAGGTGATCTTGTATCTGATTATCTGACCTTGTTAAGGCCATATTTGTGATCCAATTTCAGCCAAACTTGAACATATGCTTATTAATTCTAGATCTTGGAAAAGTTCAATAATGCACAAGATCCACGCATGTTAATGAGATGATCTTGCATCTGATTGACTGAACTTGTTACCAGTCTGGATGCCTTATTTCTGATTGATGAAACTTTTATATATACCTGCACAAGATCCACTCGTATTAATAATGTTTTATTGCATCTGATTGACAGAGTTTGCTATTTGCTTATATCATAAAGATCTCAGACAAGTTCAATAATGAGCAAGATATGCGCATATTAATGAGGTTATCTTGCATCAGATTGGCAGATCTTATTACCATTCTGGAAACCATATGTCTGATCTGATTTTGATCAGACCTGGAATATGGGCTTATATCATCAGGATCTTGGACGGGTTTGATCAGTATTGCTACTACTTTCTCTGATCTGGGGTTTTTGCACCCCCTGGGTCGTTAAATTTGGGGTAAGACACAAAATTGGGGATGTGTATTATGAAGAAAGTTAATTAGTATTGTTGCACTGGAGTATAAAAAGCAAAAAAATATAAATAAAATATAAATAATAACAAATTTCATAACGTGTTTATGCTTGATACTTCTGATCCAGTTTTGAGTAAACTTGGTAAATAAACTGAAATAATCAAGACCTTAGATGGGTACAATTATGAGCAAGATCAATACATATGGATGAGGTGATCTTGGATCAGATTGAGTGTATCAGCACTCAAGTGACTATATCTGATCAGATTATTATGAAACTTAGTACCATATATACTCGTGTATAAGCCGATACGAACTGCAAACTGCATAGACCCAGATCTGCCAGTGCATAATATACCTGCAGATCTGGGTCTATGCAGTTTGTAAGGACTAATCAGTAGAACAAACCACATAGACCCTGGTCTGCTGGCGCATTATGCGATGTCAGATCAGGGTCTATGTTGTTTGCATTTCGACCCGGCTTATACGCGAGAATATACCTTATTAGGCTTGTATCATCAAGATTTCCTGGGAGCTTTTATTGTGAGCAAAATCTGAACATAATGTAGTGTAGTTTAATGCAGTGAATAACACAATCTCGTTAGTGCAACTATTCCCATAGTTTGTGATGGATTGCAATGAAAATTGGTAAATGTTATTGTCATCATTTGAAGATGCACATACTTAAATTACATTGCTCCCTCAATTTTTGTTTGAGTTATTGCCCTTTTATCTTGTAGATAAATGTAGTGCATGTCACAATCTTACTAGTGCAACTAGTCTCACAGTTTAGAATGGATTGCCACGAAACTTGGTAAATACTATGGTCATCACCTGAAGATGCACATATTCACATAACACTGTGCTCCCCAAGTTTTCACAAGTCATAGCAAATTTTGACTTGCAGCTGAATGAAGTGTATGACAGTACATGTAGCCTCTTTTGATGCCAATTTTTTGTAAATATTTTATAACCGTGTTGACAAATGCTGCTGCTTAGAGCTCTGTAGAACATCAGCTTAAGTCAGGTCCATGTTAAGTTCACATGCAGCAGGCCCAATTGCATTAGAATCTAGCTGGTTCAGAGTTGTGTATTACACTACCTTGTGAACACATGCTGTTGTTGACAGTACATATATGTACCAGCATTGATTCTTAAGGACTAAGCATGTGGTTCGCATTTCCATGTAATTTCATTATGTTTTCTGTTCTTTTATTCATTTTAAATGGCAGTGGTTGTCATTTGAAATTTAATAGTTCATATCTCATTGGATTATATTTCCATTGTTACAGTGGGATAAATTGATGCCATTCAAAAAAAGCCAAAAGATGTGCCTCTAGTCAAGTCAGTGCGCAAGTTTGTTCAGATTTCTTTTAATAAAGTTAAAACGTAAAATTCCCAGAAGTGTCAGTGATATATACTTTCCACTGATCATGATGTAAACTTGTTAGGCTACATTGTTTAAACTAAATTTGGAGCGTACATACATTTTTGACATTAACTACAAATAGAGGTCATGCATATACACAGACCAATCTTTTCTAACCGTACATGTATTAAATATACAAGACTCCTTTGAAATTATTTTTTTATTGTCCAGATATATAATCAACATAAAGATGATTGATTTTTTCTTTGGTATCTGATTGTTAATCACTCTGATGTCTCAGTCTTTCCATGGGTGATTTCGATGCATTGACTAGTATTCAGGTGTCAGTCAGTAATGTCTACCTGCCCTCTCTGCGATGGACATGCACAACATGTGTCTGCTGATTCACAGTGGTGATTTGCTAGGTAGTTTTCCCTTCACAGCTGAGTTTCAACAATGAGCGAGAATGGAGGGGATTAAGTGCCCCACTGCGATGTGTGGAGAAACAAAAAATTACATGAGCTCTACTGTATTCACCATATTTGACAGAAAATATCCTGGCCTGGAACTATTTCAGATTTGTTCAAATGATACTTATCTGCCATGAAATATGGTTGCTGTTACTAAATATAGAAAAACCTTTACATGACTGCTTCATAAAAACCACTTAACAGAATTTGACCAAATTTGGCTGCATCCTGGCATGAAGGTCTTTTAAATTTGTTCAGATGATGCCAGTCTCTAAAAGCAGGGAGAGATCTAAGGGACAATGCTGGTTGTATAAATAACTGGTCCTTTTTGTGCTGAAAAGTGATCCTATTTATATAGTCTAGGAAAGAAGATCAATGACACCAACATTAAAAAACATTGTAACAACTATGTGCTCCAAGCAGTTCTTTTCCCTCGGGAGTTTCATTGCTTGTGTAAATTTGCATTCACAAGCAGACATATGCCAACTGCCCAGGTGAGCAGTATCAAGCCCACTTGGACTGCTTTTTTACGAATCACTGTGAAACTTAGTTCATGTTATCGTCATCATCTGAAGATGCACATATAGACAAATCTTTGTACTCTCATCATTTGTGTAGGAGTTATTGCCCTTTTGACTTACAGCTGGATACAGTATATGACAGAATTCTGTGAATGCAGCTCCACTTGCAGTTTTTAATGGATTGCAATGAAACATAGCACATATTATGGTAATCATCAGAAAATATGCATATTGACCAGTCATTGTACTTGCACTGTTTTGAAAAGAGTTGCACCCTTTGTTTTGATTATAGACTCGTCTCCATCATGGGACACGGGTGGGATGCAAGAGCGGCATGTATCTCTACATGAGCAAATTGCTCACCATTCTTCTACTTACAAATTGAGTTAGATCTGGACTTTGCAAGTAATGTATTCATATTTAATTTCAGCATAGTCCTACAATATTTATATTGCCAAAAAGATAATTGAGAAAATTGCAATCTTTATTGTGTTGCAGATATACAAAATTTTCAGAAATTGAAGTGATGCTAATCCTGCTAAAGTAGTATTAGAAAAGTGCAGCTCATAAACAACAAAAGAACTTAATAATGTGAATAATAGTAAAGTGTCATACAATATGTATATCAACATTAAATATCAACAGGATCAGGTGATTTCAAATATTGTCAGTTTCAGCTAATAGTATATACTTGGTCTAGACATCCAATATTATCATTCTTATTCAAATGTTGGGTTAATTGTACTTTTTGATTTACAAATTTAATTGTTTTCCCCCCACCCATGAAATCATAATTGTCTCTTTCATGACATTGCATCAGAGAAATAGATTAATTAATCTAGATTTATTTCAGCTATGTACAGGAAGCAACAACTTCAATTCTGTTAGTAATCCTGTATATTGTGTTTGACTCATGTACCAAGATTATCATGTATATTACCTAGTTTTTCTTTTTAGGAATTGCATAAACTTTAAAATACTTTTATATTATCTGTTTAAAATCCTTAACCTTATGTAGCATGGTGATAATGTGTATTATAGGCCTGCTTATCATTCCTGTCAGTGGTCTAACAGGCTT
The DNA here is from genome assembly GCA_029931535.1 of Margaritifera margaritifera. Lineage (NCBI taxonomy): Eukaryota > Metazoa > Mollusca > Bivalvia > Unionida > Margaritiferidae > Margaritifera > Margaritifera margaritifera. Next base: position 4,928,023 of record JAQPZY010001654.1, read on the forward strand.
TCATATTGTTTTAGTAGCCAGAGGTAGAACTACAAATGAACAGGTACTTTATTTCCCTTTAATTTTCCTTTGTTCAAGTATAGCTTTTTAATTGGAACTTCTTTGAATTTTTTGGTGTAATATGTCTTGTACTGAATTTCAAGTTTGACTATGAACCATATTTTGATTTCTTCTGTTTTTTTAATATACACATGCCATATGGTGGAGTGTATTATGTTACAGTGTTGTCTGTCCATCCATCTGTTATGTTTTGTTTATGCTTAATAAGTCAAGTTGTCCATGATCTACAGCTACCAAACTGTGTGCACTGATTGCACTTGGGGTAAGGAAGAACACCTAATGGTTTTGAGTCAAAAGGTGAAAGGTCAAGGTGATTGTGACTGAAAGAAGTAAAATGGTTTCTGCACAAGAACTCGAGTTGTCAACCATCTGCAGTTAGCAAACTTTCTAGATGGCTTGTGCTTGGCGCAAGAAAGAACCTTACCAATTTTGGGGTCAAAGATCAAGGTCACTGTGGCTAAAGAAAGAGAATGGTTTTTGCATAATAACTTTAGTTCTAGACCGCATATGTTGACCAAAATGTGTGGAGACTTTGCTCTAACCAGTAGAATAATAATGTATGAAGCAAGTCCACAATATTGCATAAAGCACAGTGACCTATGAATTTTCTTTTGTTTTTCAAAAATTGATATTATATAAAGTATCTCTGCATGTATTTTTTTATAATCTTGATCAAAGAAATATTGTGAAATGTCTTATCCAGGGCAAATCTCCATTGTAAAATCCAGTCAAGAGGGACAGTGATACCTATAATGACAAAACTAGTTTGGTGACTGGCTCCCCTCCCATTTTTCACTTGAATGTACTAACTGTGGACCAGTCTTCAAATTATTTTCATATATGAACAATTTCTGGATGTACAAAGTTGGGGTTCTCTTTTACCTTAAATATTCGTTTGCATTTTCATACATACCGGTACATGCATACATCAGGGTTCATTTTAGGCTGTGCCCTTGCATCAGTGACCCTTATTTTTAGCTCAACTGGTCATAGACCAGAAGAGCTTATGGGATGGTTTTTTGTCAGTCAACTGTCTGTCATCCATTAGCACAAATTTGTTACCGCTACTCCTCCTAAACTACTTGGAGGATTGCCATGAAACTGTATACACACATTCATCTCATGGTTTAATGGGTCCTAAATGAAAATGGTGTCACTTGGACATCCAATATTGCCACCATGGCAGCCATCGTGAAAATCTTATCGCTACTCCTCCTGAATGGATGGTCATATCAACATGAGGCTTTCACTAAAAGACTTCTTATGACATCTAGTTGGTCCTAAAGGAAAATGGTGCCGATCTGACATCTGATATGGATGCCATCTTGAAAATCTTATCGCTACTCCTCCTGAACAGGACGACATTTTGACATGGGGTTTTTACCAAAAGACTTCTTATGATGTCTAGTTGGTCCTAAATTAAATTGGTTTTGATCTGATGTCTAATATGGCCACCACAGTGGTTAGCTTGAAAGTTTTTTTTATTGCTACTCCTCCTGAATGGATGGTCATATCAGCATGGGGTTTTCACTAAAAGACTTCTTAGGATGTCTACTTGGTCCTAAATCATGAAAAGGTGCAGATCAGACATTCAGTATCACCACCACAGCAGCAATCTTGAAAACCTTGTTATTGCTACTCCTCTTGAACCAAAAGTCATATGGACATGGGGTTTTCACCAGAAGACTTCTTATGATATCCAGGTGGTCCCAAATGAAAATGGTGCCACTTGGACATCCAGTATGGCCACCACAGTGGTGGCCATCTTGAAAATGTTGTTGTCACTGCTTCTCTGAATGAATGATCATATCAACATGGGGTTTTCACCAGAAGACTTCTTATGATATCTAGTTGGTTCTAAATGAAAATGGTTCCAATCTGATGTCTAGAGGCAGCCATCTTGAAAATCTCGTTATTGCTACTCTTCCTGAATTAATGGTTATATCAACATGGGGTTTTCACTAAAAGACTTATTATGATGTCTAGTTGGTGCTAAATGAAAATGGTGCTGATCTGAAGTTCGATGTCTAATGTGGCTACCACATTTGATTTTTGACTGACTGAATCAGGCACATCCCAAGCTTACTGAATCAAGTGCACTCATTGCCAAAGAAGCACGAGATAATCAGTTTCATTGACTGACAGAAATGTATTACTGTTTTTAATTAGCTGGAGCACCAATCGAGAGCACATGGTCGATGATCATTGATAGAAAGTGTAAAGAAGAGACTATAAAATCTTTAGCAAAAACACTGCTGCATTTTTTTTCCCAAGTAGCCTACACTGAGGAAAAAATGTAGACTCAAATGTCCAAAATATATACTAGAGGGGAATGGTTACTTGAGCACGAGGAATTCAAATCCCAGTAGACCCTATGGAAGGCTTGCAACAGGGAGGCTGATAATAATCACAGGTGCTTGGGTCATGGATTTATAAATGTATGCAATACATATTCACTTTTCCAGCATTATATAGTTTGAATCAATCATCATCAAGTCAGACTATAGCACGGTTTTCTGCAATTTCCTTTTCCACTAAAATAACCTGTCCTGGACAGTAGACAGATTTTTAAAAAAAATATTTACAGAAAGTAATCTATAAAATGTAAGTGCCTATGATAATGATATATGTTTGATTTTCTTAAACAAACAAGAAACAGGTAAAGATATTTGTGACCCATTTTTTTAGCTCTACTGGTCATTGACCAGAAGAACTTGTACGATGGTCTGTTGTCCATCGTCCATCCATTCACAGCAGCCATCTTGCTTGCACCACTCATTTAAGCATGCACAGGGGTTGAGAGATCAGATGAGTTTAATAATGGTGGTATCATCAAGATCTTGGACAAGCTCAATAATGAGCAAGATCCACACATATTAATGAGGTGATCTTGCATCTGATTGGCCAGGCTTGTTACTATTCTGGAGACCATATTACCGATCCAGTTTTGATCAAACTTAGAATGTAGTTATGAAGATCTCCAATTAGTTTGATAATGAATAAGATCCATGAATATTAAGGAGGTTATTTAGTATTTTATTTGCTGAGTTTCTTTTCATTCTGGGGGACATGTTTCTGATTCAGTTTTGATCAAACTTGGTTTTGTTAATATTAGATGAGTATAATCATGAGTGAGATCCATGCATATCAATCAGGTGATCTTGCATTTGCTTGGCTGAGCTGCCTACCTCTCAGGAGGCCATATTACTGATATAACTTTGATCAAACTTGGTTTTGTTAATAGGCTAATATCTTCAAGATTTTAGATGAGTATAATCATGAGTGAGATCCATGCATATCAATCAGGTGGTCTTGCATTTGCTTGGCTGAGCTGCCTACCTCTCAGGAGGCCATATTACTGATATAACTTTGATCAAACTTGGTAAATAGGCTGGTATTAAGATCTTTGTTGAATGTGGTAAAGAGCAAGAGATTGGTAAATATTGATGACATCGTGCATCTGATTGGCTGAGTTTGTTCCCATTTGAGAGACTGTCTGATCTGTTTTTGATCAGACTTGGTAAATAGGCTGATATCCTCAAGGTGTCCGATGAGTTTTATTATCAGTGAGATCTTCACATATTAATGAGATGATCTTGCATCTGATTGGCCAAGCTTCTTACCACTTGAGAAATTGTATTTTTTGATCCAATTTTGATCAGGCTTGGTTAATATCATGAATTCAGTATTTTTTGTGGGATAGCAATTTTTGTGGATTTCTTGGTCGCTATAAACCATGAATTTAAAGGCCTAACAAACAATGTGCCTCCTGTGGAAAGATAGGAACACTGGAATCCATTCCTCAACTGGTGACTTTAAATATGAACAAAAACAAGATGTTGGATGAGTTTTATTATGCGTCCAACCAATGCAAGTCTCAATTTTGTTTATGAAAAATATATGCTGAGGAGTTTTCCAGGGTCTATTTTATGACACGCAAATTGTGTGATTCACACTTATTTCTAAAACAAATGATCAACAAATTCAATAGAATGCACAAAAATCATGCATTATATTTTCAAACTTTCCTTTATTTCTTATATAAATGCCTCAGATATTCAGTAAATTCCCCCTTTTTTCCAAATCGAAGAGTGGATTTTTTCCTAAATTTTCAGTTGTACAATAGACCTCTTTTTTCATACCCAGTGTACCAAAACTCAATAACTGTTTACGATATTATTGTGTAAAAAGTCAGACTGTAAGTAAAAGACATTTAATTGAATTACATTCTTGAATAAAAATGTATTGCTGGCATGTTAAAAATGTACACCTAGTAGTAATCTCTATGCATTCACCTGGTGGGTTATTGTGGTATAGTCTGTCTGTCCATCTGTCGATAACTCTATCTCCTAAACCGCTGGGTGGAAATTCACTAAACTTGGTACATAGGTTACCATGTGGTAACCATTTGTGAGAGGGGTATAATTTTGATGCCTCTCTCATAGGGGTGAAATGATTCATTGATATATCGATGCATCAATACTTTTGCCATATCGATACACGTATCGATACATGAGATGAAGAATCGATACAAAACAATATCTACCCTATATTAGTTACTTTAATCTTCAGCAGTCATGAATAATTATTAGTCGTTGGCCTTTTTATTCTTTAAACTGAGAATCAATAATGTATTGTATTGTAGGCTGTGTATCGTTAATTGTATCGATACGCGGCACAGGTGTATCGTTTCACCCCTACTCTCTCCTGGGGTTCCTGAAAGGGGGTGAAAAGTCAAATATACAAACATTGCAGCTGACATTTTGAATATTTTTGGACCAAACTTTATGCATGCAGTTATAGCAGGTAGACACATAATACATGTAACAGATCTTGGGTTATGATCCCAGGGTTAGGGTCAAGGTGGGGGTGGGGGATATGTAATCAAAAGTTGGGGATTTACTATGGCAATTGATGGAAGTAGCGTTGGTTTCTTTTTACATGCCAGATAATACCATATTGATGGAATTTCTTTTTCTTGCGTTAGGTAACAGGAAAATTCAAAGGTGGTCATAATCCATTCACCCGAAGTTGTGCTGCCAATTGTAAATATATTCTGTGTGGTCCTCAGTGGCCAAGGTATGTTGGTAATAGGACTTTATATTTTTAACCAATAATTTACCCGAAGATGTTTTTAATGAAAATAATGTAATGCCTCCAAAATTGTATACCACTTTGCAGTCTTATCTTTGACAAAAATGTCAAGAGAGCTCACAGAAAGTTCATTCCAATACATATATGTTTAATTAATGCTAAGAATCAATTACAGTAACATGATTTTTATTGAGTGATTGATAATGGGGCCTGGGCCTTTCAGTTTTGGAGAAAAAAATTGATTTTATGGAAATACAATTTTCACAAGTAAATTGCTGAAATTGGGAATGTGCATAATTTTCAAATATTTTCACATTGGGATTTGGTCCTATTTGTGGCCTCTGAAGATCCCTAAAAACAATCACTGAATATTTTAAATTCCAAAAGTTTATGGCTATATTAGTTACAATATTGATTGAATTTTGAGGATTAGAATATAATGAATCATTTGAATCCATTCTAAGATTTCTATTACTGTCTGTACTCGCTTATAAGTTCAGTCCAACTGCAAACAGCATAGACCCTGCTCTGCCATCACATAATGTGCCGGCTGATCAGGGTGTATGTTGTTTGTTCTACTGATTAGTCCTTGCAAACTGCATAGACTCAGATCTGCTGGTGCATTATGCGATGGCAGATCTGCGTCTGCCTCTGACAGCTGTATTTTAGAGTTGGACTTGACTTATAAGCGAGTACGTATGGTTATTCAGCATTTTGTTTAGGTTTATTGTTTGTATACTTTATCACAATATTTATGATTGCAATTGTCTGTATGGCCATAAGATTGGATGGAACTATGACATAGAACTAAATTGTACTAATTATTTAGTCATTAAAACATATCCATTAAAATTCTCAGACTTTTACTCATTTTATTTTATTGAAAATTATGCCTGAGAGAAAATTAATTGGTGAAGTAGCTTTCTTTGAAAATGACTTCAGTATTAGTTGGAATCAGAAATTAAAAGATTTCTTCTCTTTGCTTCACTGGAGGTTTACTTACATGTATTCAGCTGTAATAAGGCAACTCCTGAGTCTAATATCCATTATTTAGTCAGTTTTTTCAGCTTATATTGTTAATATTATATCTGCTGATTGGTATCATACTTTCTCTTTCAGATTAAAAGCTTATGTACCCAAAACAAGAACATTACAGATAGATTCATCAAAAGTCACATATATAGCTGCTGATAAAGATGTGAAAATTTATACAGATTCCAGTTCTAATGGAATCAGAAAAAATACAGCTGTCATAAGCAAAAATGTAAGTATCCTGAAAATATTAGGTTTTTGTGTTTTTTTTATCAGGAAAATTGATGATTTTAGACACAAGGTTTTTGTGTTTTTATTGCTAGTATCAGGATAATTTATAATTTTAGATGCAAGGTTTAATGTAAATTTAGTCCATCCAAGGGATATCTTTCTTTTTAAGTATTCTGTATCTTTGTTTTTCTTTGCTAATTATGCCCCCACTGCTTGCAGCAGGGGCATCTTGATTTGGTTTTGTCCGATTGTTTGTATGTCCCAAAAAACTGCTATCAAGATTGTGCAAAAACTACTAAGAATAGACGAACGAAATTTTAGCAATCATATTTGTATGCATATATAGATGATCTAATTATATTTTCATGGTATTATAGCAATTTTGTCTAAATTTTTCTAAATTTTTTGGATTTCTTAAACTGCAATTTTTGGTCAGCAGTGGGGTCATAGGTGTTTTAAAAACACAAATCTAGTTAATCTTTTATATTTTGATAGTTACTATCATAAAGTAGGTTACATGTGTAATATCAGTGAAAAAATCATTTTATAGTTTAAAATGCTGGCGGTATCAGTTACATTAGAAGGACTGTCTGTGTAAAACTTAACATTATTTGGTTTAATGTAATTTTACAGTACATTGGTATCTAGATACAATAAATCTTAATTTTAGGAATGAATAGCAAACATCTGCTTTTGACCACATCTGTAGAGAGTGCATTGATTTTATGATCACTTCATTACAAGAGGCTCCTAATGTGGATTGAAAGCAGTTTGATATAGAGAGAAACTGCTGTATTTTCAAAACTCTTTCATTTTTTTACATAATGTTTAGCTATTTCAAATGTCCTTGTTTTATAGTTCACCAAGAAAAGAAAAGAAAATATGCTTAAAGAACTCACTATAGACCTTTCCATTACAGTTTTAAAGAGTGCAATCATATTCTTATCAAGTCTTTAGGTTAAAAGTGCACCACTGTGAAACAGTATTTTGTGAATTGGGTACCCTAAAGTTTCAATGTTGTTGTTATTCAGGTTATTTCCCATATAATTTTGACGTATTCATTTGTTAACCCAAAGCAGTAATTCATGGAGGATTTTTTTTCCCTCACTTGTTTACATAACATAGTTCTCAATTCTTATAATATGCGATGATATATCAAGAATGTAAAGAGTGAAACCATCATGTGTTTCAGTTGTGTGATTTTCTGATGACTTGGGAATTTTAGTTTTGTTTTTGGATAAATAGTTTGTCAAATTTCAGAATTCCTCTGTAAGTTCAAAGTTGAAAGCTTATTTGATAAAAATGTCCAGGTTGCATTTAAAATAATAGGGCAGTTGGGTTATTGCTAAATTTGCTTCCACAATGACTTATAAGACTTTGGACAATGAAATTTAGCAAACGCAAGTGTCATGATTAAAGTGTCACTGTTCGTTTCCTTCTCTTCAGAAGTAACTGTTTACTCTAATGTTTAAGAGTGCAGATTCTAAGCTTCATGCAGAAATACAATATTTTCAATGTAATAAAGTAAAAGTGAAGTGTTTGCAGTGTCTCCATATTTTTATTGTCTTTCTTTGGTCAAGCACATAAAATCAGTACCCACAATCAGTACCTTAATTTCCAACTTGTGTAGTAACACGTAGTGACCAGGGGGAGGTAAATATGGAAGAACTTTCCACTGGAAAGGTCTATAGTTTGTACAAGATAAGTGCACAAATTTTATGAAAGAATTCTTATTAGAAATGTACAAGTTTTATCTGCATTCTCAAATTAAAGAAAAAACTAATGAAGTTTTTTCAGTTTTGCTATGGATTAGCTCAAAAGCAAGCTATCCTAAACACTGTTTGAATTGTCCTGTTGTATCAGACTTTTTAGATGTGAGAAAGTATGATTTCAGATTTATAGTGCATGTTTTGTATTGTAAAATATGGTTATTAGTTTAAATTTAATTTTGCCCTTTCTATTATTTTAAGGTCCAAGATTAGTCATTTCAATAAACAGAATTTATATTTATTATCACTATTTAGCACTATTTCAATCCTGTAAGTAAAATTGTTCATACTTTATGTAGCACACTTTCATGTCTTCACTATTGTCACCTATCTATAAGTCACACCTGTTTATTACATCTTTCTAAACCCAGCTTCCTCAGGCTTTAGTACCACACCAAGGTTCTTACCCTTACATAAATTTGCCCCATTGTGCTTCCAGTGTTAGTTCAGACAGTTCAAAATAAGTAAAGATGATTATATTGTTTCCCTTGACACGATTTATTGAAATGTCAATAGTTTTACATTTGATATTACACCTTAAAATACTTTGTATCTCATAATTAGCTCATACCATTAATACATTAAAATATTTAAAATTTGTATGAATATAAACTGATAAAACCAGATGATAGAAAAAGTTATTTCACAGTGAAAGACACCCATCCAGGGTCGACTTCTGAAGACCTTGCTAATTTCCATAATGTATAAATTTAATCAAATCATACCCTTTGAACAGCTTGAGGTTTTGGTTATCTTTAGTAGTTTTTATAAAAAGAGAAACCTTCCAGGTCTTGTTTGCCATAACAAATCTAAGTATGGTAAGAACAGTAAAAATGGAAACCAAATATTTTTAGGAAGAATAATTTCTGTTTTTCTTATATTACATGTACTGTATTTGACGTAATACCTACGTTGTGTTAGAAATTATTTGGGTAAATTTCATCTGGTTTAAGCTCATCATAATAACTGCATACTGATGGTATTATAAACAAAGTCCCAAATGTACATAATAGAAAACTTAGCTTCTTTTGTCTATGTTGGGAGCTCTCCACTTTGGAATTACATTTTCCCCAATATGGTCACACTGGATAAAGCACATATATGTAAGATTCGTTTGTTGAGACCGATATAGCCCATTAAATTAAATGGTAGCAAGACATCAGACATGCATAATAAGTAAGTTCAAATAAATTCATGATGTTCTAGGTGTGTTTAAGTAGCTGCTTTCCTGCCACACAAAAATGTCAGGATCAAATAACACATGCTCAGTAAAGGGGAATGTTTTTGAGAGTTTTGACAAAATTGAATGGCATGTGCTTATAAAGGCACATGTGGATGTTATGTCAAATACACTGATTCATACATCGGGTATTTCAAAACAAGCACAGTCAGTTTATTGTGATAATTTTTAGCGCAGCTGACCACAAGGTCATGTGAGCTTATGGTAAGGTCCTTCGTCCATCATGCGTTGTGTGTCATGCATCATCTATTCACAATTGTTATTTACAACTTTTTCTCTACAACCGCTTGACTGGTTTACACATAATTTTACAGGAGCATTCTGGCATCAGCACCTTTCAAAATTGCTCAATTAATGCCGACCCATCATACAATATGGCCACCCTTTTTCTAAAACCTTGAAAAAAAAACTTTAAACATCTTTTTAAAATAACTGCTTAACAGAATTTTACCAAATTTTACTGATGGTATGCTGCCATAAAGACCACTCAAAATTTGTTCAAATGTTGATAATCCACCATCAAAGATGACCACCATTACTAAAAATAGAAAAACCTTTAAAACATTTTTTCTCAAAAATCGCTGAACAAAATTTGACCAAATTTGACAAAAACCTCCTGGCATAGAGGGTTTTCATGTTTATATAAATGATGCTGATCTGCTGTCAAATATAGCCACCATTACAAAAAATAAAAAAAACTTTAAATGGCTTCTCGAAAACATCTCAACAGAATTTTACCAAATTTGACAGAAGCATCCTGGCATAGGGGTTTTTCAAATTTATAAAAATGATGCTGATTCACTATCAAATTTTTACCTTTTTCTCAAAAACTGCATAACCGAATTTTACCAAATTTGATAGAGAGCATCATGGCATGTAGGGCTTTTAAGTTTGCACAAATGATGCCAATCCACAATCATATATGGCCACCATTATTAAAAAATAGACAAACATATAAACAACTTTATCTTAAAAATAGTCTTAACAGGATAATAGACGGAAAGCATCCTAGCATTGAGGTCTTTCGGTATAATAGTAGTAATAATAAATACTTTATTTTATGAGGGTAACTTGGTTAGTTATAATATACTGTTCTTCCCAGAGGCCCTCTGGATGAACAAACATTGGGAAAATGCCATCCAATATGAATGAAAGTACCAAAACTAGAGTAACCTTGAAACAGTTGTTTTCATAGCATATGAAATCATAACCATTGGAAGAAATTTCAACAGAAAGCATCTTACTTATTCAGATTTTCTTACATTTGGCTATTAGACAGATTGCAGTCAGGTGAGCGATCTCTGGCCCAGTGGGGCCTCATTCATTATTTATGACAAACTTAAACAACCTTTAATAAATATTCTTTATACATGCAACTAAGAAATGTTCTGTGCTCATTGAGACAAAAAAGGAAAGAACCTTTATAAGGGAAATAAATCTAAAAAGAAGTGTTCATATTTTTACAGGCTTTGACTGTTGAGGACCATACCAAATGTTGTGTTCTTTGTATTTATGTTCATCAAGAAATTGCATATGTTGTGATCTTTATTTCACTGTGCTTATGACATTTATATATTCTTTATGTATTAATAATTTTATTTTTTGTTTTTTAGTCCAGCAGATCCTTTTAGCATGCCATAGAGGATTTGCTGTCTGCACCAAACACTCTTTACTGAATTGCTGTGTGATTTATAACTGGTGATATGGCGTAGATCTAGCTCCTGTATAACCTACATACTATCAGCAGGGAACTAACTCCAGATCTGAAGCAAATTGGATCCACATTTATATGGCAGAGGAATTGTAGTATGCCTTGGCCATATTTAAAATTGTGCAGTTTCCCTTAAAATGGAAGACTACTCAAATCATTTACATGCAGAAATCAATCATATTGAAACAAATTTAAGATACGATCATATCAAGTACATAAAAATTAAATAAAAGTTTTAATTGTAATGATGATAAGACGATGCAAAAATACACCCACCTTACGTTTACACCATGTGCTACTTTATTAATGGTACATTACAACCCAGGCACTGATTGGCTAATTATTCAGTCTGTATGAAAATTGCAGCGCACTTCACAGCTTTTCATACTAGGGACTATTACAGAGGAAATTTGAATAAAGTAAGCAATATTTCTTGCATTTATTTGCATGAAAACTTCAGTAGTATCTTGTCAGTCAACCTATTAGCTGAAACTGAGAGATTGTCATGCACAGCATGATATTTAGGCTACCAAGATTTTGATTATGTTGTATCTACATTACAAACACAATTGGTACTGAACCAACTCCATAGACAAAAATCAATTTTGCCCCACCCCACCCCCACTCCAACCCAAAGTTTTCAGACTTCTTTTTGGGAAAGTATTTTCTTCATTCCTAAGTTTTTTGACATTCAGAAAGCTCATCATTATTTCCCATCTGAAAACATAAGGTAAAGATGGTATCAACATTATACATCTTTATTTTGCAGTTATAGCCCCTGGTTGTTGGACCCATTCTGTTTCATTTCTGTAAAGGACTTGATTAATTTTAATTGGATTGCAACCAAATTGGGTTTGCAGATTGATGTTGATGATTTCAGTTGTATTGATGATACTTCAGCAGAGTTCATTTGTCGGCATTCAACATCATTTAAATAGTGTATGGTCTCTAATTGTTATACCCACCCTATTTCATTTCTGCACACTGATTTCCTTGTTGAACTTTTAAACAAATTTAATAGGCAGCGTGATATTAATGAGACCTCAGCTGAGTTTGATTGTTAGTGTTGCTTAAGTACATGTTCAGTATCCAACATCATCTCATAGCAGAGTTATGGTCCCTGATTTTGTCAGACGCATCAACTTTCCTTTCTGCGCAATAACTTCTTGGTATGCAACTTTATATTGATGACACCTTGACATAGTTTAATTTCTCCACATTCAGTTTGTAACGTCATTTAGCAGATTTGTGGCCCCTGGTTCTTGGACCCCATCCACTTTTGTTTCCACACAATTACCTTAATTATTGTTGGATTTCAAGAAAGTTTTATATTATATGAGCTCTGTGCGGATATAACTGAAGCAGAATTTGATTAACATCTTCCTATATCATCCTTTAGTGGAGTTATTGCTGCTGAATGTTGGTTTCATATTTTATATGCAGCTTTATATTGATGAGACCTCACTTGGGCTCCTTTGTTAGTGTTCAACATCATCACTAGTGTCTTCCTTTACAAATGTTCCAAAAGTGATTTACATTTCACCTTTGTCACCTATCCATTTCCTGAACAAAACTACACTCCTCTTCTTTCAGCAAAAAGCAGAGGACATAGTTTCCCGAAATTAGCTTGTTCTGATAAAACTTTAAAACATCTAGCGCATTTTGGTTGAGCTTCCTCAGCAGCATGTAGGTTGATCATTAAATAGTAGCTTTTGATTTCTTTTTTTACATGTCTAGATCTTCTTGTCATCATTAACTTCAAATGTGCTTTGTTTTATGTGTTAGCAATCTGCTTGTCATGATTATAAAGTTGTGCTAAAGTAGTCCATTTATTAACCTTTATAAAATACATTATATCTATCTCAGTGTAAATTAAATCAGTAGTAATTGAAAAAAAATGTACATGCAAGCTCTTACAAAAATGTAGATTGAATGAGTCAGTATTGTCAACTGTAATATCAGTAATTCGGTACTTGTCACTATTGCCTTGCCTACCTCTTCCAGGAGTCCCTTCCCAAGCTCATACTTCTGACCTCCCATTAGATAGAAAGTTCTAGAACAGAAAGAACACAGACCCAGTCTAACTCCTTTATCAGAGGCCCATGCAGATTACACCACCTCTTTTCCTTGGACACTATTCACTTTAGACATATTTAATTATCTCTTGGAAAATTGCCTTCGTTTTTGTGTCTAAAGATGAATTTTTGCAGATTATTCAGATTTTCCGTAATTACTGAGTGATTATACCGTCACTCCTGTTTTTCTTGCAGCAAGTGCATATGAATGAATAGTTTCCCATTTTATTGTCTATGGCCCAACATTGTTTGGTACCTTGTAGTGAGTCGGCATACTTGTAAAAGGATGAAGAAACGCCCCTCTTCCCACTATACTCCTCGGTCCCAGGAGAGTATGGTACCTTTATCTCCTCAATCGAAGGAGTGTATGGAATCTTCCTTTTCCATAAAGAAGAGTACTGCTCCAATGGTACAGTTTCATTTTGAGTCCTGCAGTACTTGGAATATAACTCCTCATTCCCATTGTGTTGCTGTGCCGTAAAGCACCAAACCAAACCAAATCCTCATTCCCAGGAGAGTATGGGACCTTTCCCTCCTTAATCCTGGGAGGATATGGGATCTGTCTCAGAGAAGTAGAGTCATGTAACACCCCTGACTAGTCACAGTACTTTGTAGGGGGTGGAGGCCCAGTTAAGGTGACAGAGAGCAGATCACGCCTCTGTGAGAAGGGATAGCAGCAATCTCACTCTAGGTCGTCTGATGGTAGCTTGTCCATTAGATCATCATCACCCAACTGGTCTTTGACCGGTGACCAGGCATGCCACTGGTCACCAGTCTTCTAGCACCAGTCACCTCTCTTCCAGCACTACTCAACTGTCAGTGGAGCTACATCATCTGTTTGGAGACAGGGATCAGGTTGATACCCCTCTGACTATGCCACCAATCCATCCTGGTGGGGATAGGGAGTTGGCCTGTATTCATCTGACTAGGAAGGGGATTGGATTTGGAATCCCCCCTCCCTTTCCTATGTTCCCTTCCTCTTTATGGCGCCATGGATGTCCATGCCTTGGCCTCGGTGCAGATTGGATTTTGAGGATGCTAGCCTGCTTCATCTGCTCAAGTGGAGCTAAACAAAGAGGAGGGGGCTGGTCTGTCTTTTGGATCAGACTCTCATCTCTCCAATCTTGTCAAGTATTTTGAGCTACAGAGACCAGTATCTTACTCACTGAAGCTGAAATGAAATCTCTTGTGTTGTGTGACCATTGTCAAAACCCCCTTGTGAACCATTGAGTGAAACTTCCTTTGAGAACCTTACCTTTAAAACTGTCTTCCTGCTTTCCTTAGCATTGGTGAGGAGAATGAGCTAGCTGCATGCCTTGTTTGTAGAAAAAGGTTGTTTATGGTTCAGTGGTAATTATAAGTCAGTTTCTATCCTTTGCAAACCAGGTTTCTTAGCAAAGAACAAGCTCCCTTCATTAGCTCCACTTTCTATTAAGATCCCCAATTTCAGTCGTATCTGTGCAGGGGATGATCAAGATGGGCTTCTCTGCCCAGTTAGGGCCTTACGGTTCCATCTAGCTGCTTCAAAAGAGTGAAGGAAAGATCAAAAGCATCTCTTCCAAATGATGATATTTCGGCATCCACCATTTCCAGGTGGATTGTTGTCACTATCAAGAGAGGTTATCGGTCCCTCACTGAGAGGGACTTTTCCTTCATGAGAATTTAAGTCCATGAAGTCATGGCTATCACCACTTTCTGGGTCTATCTTAATCATTCTTCATTGGAGGATGTTAAGAGAGCCATGTTTTGGGGGTCACACACTACTTTCTCCTTTTATCTTTGATCTCTGGCACGCCATAGTGAAGGCTTTTTCTAGTTAGGCTCGATAGTATTGGCTCAGAAAGTGGCCCAACCTTTTGCCAGATTACAGTAGTGAACACTTGTACCGTAATGGCAAGTATATCAGTTTATATCAGTTTCTTGAGGCCATCAACCTCCCTCCAAACTGGCAAATTCAGGAAGGCAATAGTAACAGGTAACATGTTACTGCTATTAAAATGTAGTTTGGGGAAGGGGGATAAAACTAATTTTAATTATGTAATACTTACCTGTCACTAATGCAAGATTCCTGCCTCCCATCCCATTCCAATGTCTTAAGTTTAGTTTAGGTTCGAGTCAAAGAGGAGGTGTAATCTGCATGGGCCTATAAAGTGGGAGTTGGACTGGGCCTATGTTCAATCTGTTTTAGGTGCTCTAGAACTTTCCATCTAATGGGAGGCTGGAAGTATGAGCTTGGACAAAGGGACTTGCATCACACAAGCGGTAAGCAAGGCAATAGTGACAGGTCAGTATTACAAAGTAAAATGTTTTATTCCCCCACCCCCAACTACATTTTGAACATAAAATTTGGAATACCGGGACGTAAAATAGAAAACACTGTGGTGTAGTGATAATACATCAGAGGGTTGTCAATAGACAATAGAGGGTTTAATCATGGTCTTGCAATTTTGGTTAGGAACTTTGACAAATCTGTAAAAGAAAATTAATTTAACAGAGCTCTCAATCATAAGAGTCCCTGCTTCCAGGATCTTCAGTTCCTTGTCCTGCACCTACAGAATTTAATCTATAGTTTTCTATAAATGGGACTCAGTTTTTGAGAAAAGTGGCCCTGGACTTCCGTTTTCACAACCCTACAGAGAGCTCTGAATTGGTGGTTCCCCTTTTAATCTGTGTGAGACATGAATTACATGCATTGATTTAAAGGATGCTTATATCTTCAACAGTTATTTTAAAAGTACTTAAGTCAGGTCACTGTGACCTCAGTTCTTTATCTGATGTATTGTTCGAAACAAAAACATGCATAAATCACAATTTATCCTTTGCAAGAGGAAAAGGTCTCATTAATTTTATGATTTTTTTCTATTAAATACAAAGGCACATTTTTATAATAATAGATTCTTTAGTAGGGAGAAAATGTGATGTTGACAGATTAGCATACATTATTTAATTTGCTTTGTACTCGTAGGTGCAGACAACAATAACTTGATGCAAGCTTTTTGTAAGCTCCTCTTGAATACTCGTTCCATATTCATATTGTAATGTTGTGTAGTTGACTGTTGTAAATTATTTATTTAATGGGTCTTGTTTTGAAGTGTATTAGTTTGACTTTGGATATCAATTTTTAACGTAAGTCAGACACTCTCCTCCTTCCTGCAATTTACATCATCTGCTGTTTAATATTTGAATTTAACATGATAAATATAGAAATATGAACACATTAACAACTGCTGCAGAGATTTTTCTTGCCAGTGTGTAATGAAGATTATATTATCTAATCTCACTAATGCAATTGTTTATTACAGTCCTTATAGCAGAGTTACTTGGAAATGAAGTCAAAGCTTATACTCCAAAGTGATTCCAATGATTAGGAGATTTTACACAGTAGATCAAAAATTGTAGCTAAAAAAGGAAGACAGTTTTCCAAAAACTTCTTGCAAAAATGGTCAGGGAATTAAAATCATGGTATCAATTTATTTTGTTTTACAAAGTTCAGAGTTTGCATCTAGTGACCTTAATGTTTAGAACCAAAGCACAATTGATAAAGGTGTTGTTATTGGGTAGCTTTAGCTTTTGATTCATGGGCATTCTTACTTTGCTTTTATATATAGATCTGGCTAAATATAGTGGGAAAGGGAAATAACTCTTTATCACCTTGAAATTGTCTGGTAGGCCATGAACTATATCATTATAAAGTACAAACTATATGATAAGCTGGAAGAAAAAGACCAACATTAAAAGTAAAGCTTTATATAAGTCATGAAATTTAGACACTCTTCTTATGAAAGTAATTTGTGCCAGAACTTCAAAACCCTTTTGTATTTTTTTCTCCCAAGAAATAAGCATGTTCAAGCCTTCGCCTATTTGTATTACAGCCAGACCACTTCTTTGTTTCATACGCCAACTAGTAATATTTGGTTAGACTTTCTAGGTAATAAAACTGTTTTAAAATTTTTGCTTGTAAACATGATAAATTTCGACTCTGATTATTTACCACTGTACCAAATGTAGGAGACTCGTGCCAACTTCCCAGAGTTTGATGATTTTTGATTGGACAATATCTTGACTACTGATTCATGGAAAATATGGAAAATTATGATACAATGCTTTTACTCAGTTACCGTATATACCTGCTTGTAGGTCAAGTTCAACTGCAAACAACATAGACCCAGATCTGCCATCACATAATGCACCAGCAGATCAGGATCGATGTTGTTTGTTCTACTAATTACTCCTTACAAACTATAGACCTGGATCTGCCAGTGCATTATATGATAGCAGATCTGGGTCTGTGCAGTTTGCAGTTGGATTTTACTTTTAGCGAGTATATACAGTATATGGTACATAAAGTTGTATTTTTGGCTCAACACTGCACAGCAGTTTGTTTTGTCTTTTGTCTATTATAAGGAACAAATATTTGTAGCACAGGATGCATTTCACACAAACAAAATTTGTATGCCACAATTTTAGATTCGACGAGTCAATATTGTCAACTTTGAACATAAAATTTTGAATACCAGGATGATAACCTATATGTAAACAAGGATGTGACCTATATGTTAATCCTGATTAAGTCATGAATCTTTTTGAATATGTGTGGACACAAGTGGATTCTTATTCTCTGTATATACTTTTATTTATCCAAGTCTTTAAAATTTTAGGCATATATACTACCAATTTATTATTTTAATATGTAGAATTCATCTTCAAAAATGTAATTTGCAACAAAAATAAAGGTATAGAATTTTTTTTATAAATTTTGTGTCCAAGTTATTTCAAGCTTTATTTTCCAAGCCCTGACTTCTGAAAACTGAACTTTGCCCATGTATGGTCAGTTGGTCCATTGTTGAAATATTGGGTGGCAGGGATTTAGAAGTTTAGAAGTAGACTTTACTTTTGTACTTCTCCTAGACCTATAAATTAAATTTAATTTGATCCATATAAAATATCTCAGCCATAAAGTGTGATCAGAGCTTGATGTAATGCTGTTTGGTCCAGTCAATGTAAGATGTAAAGCAAAATTATATTAATTTCATCAGTTCTCTAGCCATATCACCAGACAATTTCTTTTCATTCATTTTCTTCATTTCAGGGAGTGACCACAGCTGTTTGACAATTTACTAGCTTCCTATATGTGCTTTGATCATGTATATGCTTTACAACTTGGCACCTAACATTTGGTGTTTTGTTTGCACATTTAATCTGACACCCCTCTCCCCCTCTGTTGTTTGCCCCAGGCTCGAGATCAAATGAGATTATCGCTGGTTGATGACATTGACGATGAAGGTGACGATGACTCCAGGCATAGTCAGTCCTTGGATTGTGAACCGTCTCCTCCCATGCAGAAAAAATCAGGTTCTTACACAAATCTTTTTGACACTTCACAGCCCACCCCTGTTGGAGCCTCTTTGCATGCCAATCAGTCTCGAGGATCCCCTAGGGCCTCTCGGCCACGAAATTTATACAATCGTTCCCCACCAGCAGGAAGAAGGCAACAACAAAAACAACAACAGTCAGAGGGACGGCCACCACTTGCCACTCCTGAAAACTCTTCACCAACAGATATGGATGTGAATACTCCATCAAATTTTAGTATAAATAGCCCTGGTAGAGACAGGGCCCAACTAGGCTACTCAAAAACACCACCAAGCTATGGAGCTGCACCCCAATATAGGCCAAACCAGTATATTCCAAGTCATGGTGCTAATCCAGCCAGAAGGACTAATGAAAATAATTATGCTCTTGGTTCCAACCAGAGTAGATATCGTGATTCAAATTCTAGTGATGTAAACAGACCAGTAACACATTCTAGACCTCCTGTGTATGGAAATAGTAGAGGAAGAACAAATAATTATCACAGCTCAACAAACAGGGTGCCACCTACACACCAACAGACCAGCCGAACATTGCCAGCACAGGGGCGGCAGAATTATGAAGCTGGCAATGCTGATAACCATGTAGATCATCGAAGGCCAATATCTTTTGTGAAAGCTTTGGAAATGTCCGAGGCTATTAATGCAGTTGAAACAGAACAGAGGGATCAAGAGAGGAGGAAAAGAGGAGAGGATAAAATGAAGAGTGTTTACGACACATCATATGAAATATCTGTATGAGTGAATTTTAAATGACTTTTATTAAGTTTATGTTTGAGTGATTAAACATGCACAATTATTTTCATCATATATTTTTATATACATGTAGGACATATCCATGTTTGTATCTAGATTGAGTATGATTGGTTTGAAAATCTGTGTAAAGAATAGTAATATGTCCTTTAGTATAGCAAACATTTGTCAGAGACATTTATCTAAAAATCAGACTGACTATAATAGTAGAAGAGGAGTGAAACCAAATTTTGGACATATAAATGTTGTTCAACATTCTAGAATTTTCATGTAACTGAACATGTTATTAGTAATGGTTGGTTATGTTTTTTGGCTCCAGAGCATAAACATAACTGAAATTATGTATCCATGTGCAGTGAAACTTTCCTAAAGCAATCACTCAGTAACCCATCCACCTCTGCAGACTGAACAGATATTTTAGTTCTAAATAGACAGTTCTGATACTAATTGAACCTTCATACATTGACCACTACTGTAAAATGACCAAAATGCTTGGTTCTATCTGTGTCCAGTTGAGGGAAGTTTTACTGTATTATTTCCAAGAATCTATCCAGTTTACTATATACATGTACGACCTGTTAACCTACTGTAAAATCTGGATAATAAGTATATATCAGAAGCTTATTTTTAACTCGCCTCTACAGAGTTGAAGAGACCCATTATACTACCCCCCCCCCCCAGCATGGGCATCAGCTTCAGTATCTGCATATATAAAAGCATATACATATGTACAGCCTTACTGCATCTTGACCAGTCCTAGGTCCTAAACAACAGTATGGAATGGGTTTTAATGCAGCTAACCCCAATGAGGGGGCCAAGGGTACCCATTTTTATATGCATTCTTGGTCAAGTTTTTGCATTCAGCTCAGTTTTTGGCACCCTGTATACATACTGTTATATCTCGAATCATGAAAGTTTGTGAAGGGATGCATCTTGACGAGTACTACACCTTCATCACAAAAGTAGGCTACTCTGACCCATATTTCACTGGGTTGAGTTAAATGTTATTTTAAGTTTATTTCTCGAGCTCTGTTCATTCCATGCAGAATCTTCAAACTAGATGATTATATTCATCTCTATTAATACATCACCCTATAACAAATGAAGGACATTGTGACCTACATGGCACATTTTAATGGCATGGCTTAAGTTTTTGCATATAGCTAATGCACAAAGAGATTTTATGCACTCTGTATACATGCTCTTACACCTGGTATTATGAAACTTGGCATGGGGATGCATCTTGACGAGTACTGCACCCTCATCACAAAGTAGGTTACTGTGACCCATGTTTCACACTTCACTGATTTTGGTTACATTTTGTGTTTTAACTGTTCCTGCTTGAATCATTAAAACTAGATGATAGTATATATCTCTATTAGTACCATGCTCTTGCAAAAAATTGACTGTGCTACATTCACATTTTACTGGCACAAGTTAAGTTTTTGCAATTAATTCATGACCACAATCTGTTTCTGCATGCTATGTACATGCTGTCCTATCTAGAATCATCAAACTCGATGAGGGTATGCATCTTGATGAATACTATTTCCTTATTGCTGAAGTTGGTCATTATGACCCATATTTATGCTTCATTGACTTGGGTTAAATTTTGTGTTTAAAGATATTTATTGTTTGCAGTTTATGTTCCAATCATGAAACTTGATAATTGAATGCATCTCTGTTAGTACTACTATCATCAAACCAAAGAAGTCTACTGCAACCCACATTTTATGCATTAAACATTAAATAAGGTTCCTGAGACCTGTTATAATAAAAATTAGAGTAAGTCTGCTTGTTGTCAGTTGATAATTATTTCTATTAAAAAAAAAACTATGTGACATAAAATACTGTTGTTGGGTGAAATTCTAGAGAATGGTTTTCTGAAAGAAAAAATAATTTTTATAAATAGTTTGAGAGAAAACTAGTGAAGCATGGATGTCACTAAAACTGATGCATCAGCAAATCCAGAATCGAAAATGACACATTTTCCGGTACATTTAATAATTAAGCATATAAATGTTTTCTTTTTTATTGCAGCATGTTATACCTCAATTTAATGTTTTTATATTGAATTTCACAAATACCTGGCTGCCATGTTAATTTTCATGAAGCAACAAAATTTCTAGCAAGACCCATTATAATATTTTTGATCCCTGGTATGTATATATTTATTTGGTTTAATGGTTTGGCAGTACAATTCTGGCTATATAGTTCCAATTTATAGTTATCTTAAAAATGTAAAGATAACAAAATTGGAGCAACAAAAAAACTTCAGTTATAAAAGGGGTAAATATTTCTTTGTTAATATAACTTTAGTCTCAGTTTATTTTTAGTATGACAATTAAGCTTTGTAGAGGTGAGCTATGTAATTGTTTTGTACACCCTTGTTGAAATTATATAAGGTTTAATGCACATATATTTGATACATATTGCCATTGAAAATTTTCAACTGCTGTTTAGTATACTGTATTATAATTGATATCTTACCTTAATTACTTTTTTAGATTGGCCTAAAATATGTAGATATGTATGTTGTTGCATTTAGCTGATATACATTTGAAATTAGAAATACACCCACTAGATAAAGAAGAGTTACAGAGAAAAGACTTATATTTCCTTATTGTATTTACTTCCTGCATGTGTATATTGTATTTACTTCCTGCATGTGTATTTATTTATGCTACATGATAATGTAAAAGACTGTATATATTTTTGATATACATTTATTATTTGTTTGCACCTTTTATCCAGATTTTACAGTATAGTGAAAGTCTAGAAACAAATGTCCATGTCATTCACTTAAATGATAAGTGCTTAGTGTCCACTGCCAAAATTAATTGTTCCCTGCAGGTAACCATCAGCTTAATAGAGTCCTTTAGGGAACTGACAAAGGAGCCACATTAAACCTTGAAAGCATGTTTTTAGCTCACCTGGTCATAAGGAATATAATGATCTTATTGTATGGCCCAGTGTTGGACAACAATTGCAATTTTTATCTTCTCAAAATCACAAAACCAATTTAAACCATACTTGGCATATAGCATCTCAACATGAAGGCTTTTCAAGTTTGTACAGATGATGTTGATCTGCCATGAAATATGGCCACTTGACAGAACTTGACCAAATGTGACAAAGCATCCTGGCATAGAGGACTTTAAAGTTTGCTCAAGTTATGCCGATCTGCCATCAAATATGGCCACCATTACTAAAAATAGAAAAACCTATAAGTGACTTCTCAAAAACCACTGAACAGAATTTAACCAAATTTGACAGAAAGCATCCTGTGGCATATAGGGCTTTCAAGTTTGTACAAATCATGCTGATCTGCTATCAAATATGGCTGCTATTAGTAAAAATTAAAAAGCCTTTCAACAATCTCTTCTCAGAAACCACTCTACAGAATTTGACCAAATTTGACAGAAGGGCAGGTTCTCAGTTCCATTTAGGCCTCTTTTTAGCACAAGAAGAATTGAACATTCTGTAAAGTACACAATAGATTTTTACCTGTTGAAAAGATTGTAAAGTTGTTATGAAACTATGGGTTAGCTGTCACTTTATCTTGTTTACTCAACATGTAAATTGCACACCCAATTTCAAAATGTGTATATATCCTGATCTACATTTGTATAATGTACTGCTGGAAGGTCAGGGTTTATGCTGTACAGTGGGATGCATATTGTAATTGGATTTCATTATGTCTTTCCCCCGCTCACCTCAAGTGAGACATTGATTTTGTGCTGTCTGTCCATGCATGCATCTCTCTGTCCACCTGTCCATTCATCTGTCACACTTACCTTGCAAACAAGATATCTAAAATACAATTTTGTCAAACCAGACCAAATTGGATATTTATATACCTTGTGTGGGTTCAAATATCCATAGTCACGAATCAGTCTGAACACTCAGTTTGAACTTGGACTCGAAATGCTAAAATGAAAAATCACACTTAGAATATCTCAGTATTATTGAAATTTGGCATGTGTATAGGGATTCAAATTTTAAGATCATGCCAAAATTTTCTTAACTCTTAACCCCACTCAGAATGATGTTATAGATCAAAAGTTTTTGAAATTTGAGGAGGAGTTAAAATTTTGTGAACAGACATTTTTGTGACTATGGGGCCTAATTGGGCTCTGGTGACATCTTATTTTCAAGATCAGAGGGTGATACTTGTGTTAGTTCAATGACAGGCGGGGGAAGGGGGGGGGGAGGGGCATGTTTTTGCTTTCATACTCCAATCCCTTTTACTATACTCTTTGGTTGTGATTGACACTGATTGCCAGAATTACGGATACTGCCTACATCATGGATTATGCGTTTGTAATTATTGAAATGTATATCATTCAAGAAAGTAATAAAGGCTTGAAAATATACAACAACAGAAGAATTACTTACGTCTGAATGTCACATTCGTATTCAGTAGAGACCTAACTATTAAATGATCACATTTTCTTGTATATTGTGCCTGATTTGCATGTTTATAATAAAAGTAAGTAGGTGAGAAATATATTACTCTTGGTCTTTACAGATTATACTTGTACTGTACAGCCATACATCACTGATCTAGCCCTAATCTTCCTATTACAGATATGAACTGCACAAGGATTGAGAAAAAATTAACTTTTAATTTATGTTTTAAAAAGATTTTATGAATAGAGATCAATAAATTTAATCAGTTACTTTTATGAAATGTAAAACCTTCAAAGGGATTTTTCATTTTTATATTGACTAATGGCATTGATATGTTCAAGAAGTTACCATCCAAATAAAATTTCATGGATTATTCTCCTTTGATTCTACATTCAAGTTAGCTGTCAAGATTATACTCTGAACTTCCATATTATACAGAGATAAAGGGTTGTAGGTCTAACTGTTTTCATGTCTTGGTGACCAAATAAGATTTGCAAACTGTTATCTGTCATTTTCTATATTTATCATGCTTTTTTTAAAGAAAAAAAATGAGAACTTTGAAAAATAAAAACCTGCTCTTACCAAAATAGATTTTCCAGTGAAGTAGGATGATGTACATGTATGCTAGAGTACTGTTATATAATTTATGCATCAGCACTATTACTGCTAGATCATTTATTAAAAATGCAAGTGTTGTGACAATTTTTGGGTAGATTTATCATATAAATTTTACATATAAAGAAAAAATATGCCATTTTGATGAATGATTGTGAACATTTATATCAAGTACAAGTTTGACTTCTGTGGACATAATTTTTATTATCACTGTAGATCAGAAGGCTGTGTCCTAGCAGTACTTGACATTATCAAAGTTTCAGTGAACTTTGAAAATGATTCCTGAATTATACTGTTTGTTGTCTTATTATAAGAAAGACCAAACACCAGCAAATCCTCAGGTACAGTTAATCTCAAATACATACAATTTTGTGACTATTTTTTCCCCCCTTGTCTACAGACACGAGATGTCATGCTTGTGTTGATATGAAATGGTTAATTCAGGTCCAGTTGAAGCCATTTCTTCAGTTTGCCCTTGTTAATTATATTTCAGCAAGTTTTCCCTTGTCCTGCTTTTTGTAGAAAATGGGGGATATTAAACTGGGTCTGTCCATTGATTCTTCCATTCGTCCTACTTTCATTTCCACATATAATTCACTCGGTTATTATTGGATTTCAACCAAATTTGGTATGCAGCTTGATAATGATGAGACTTTGGCTGAGTTCTGTTATCAGCATTCTGCACCATTGTTTAGTGGAGTTATAACCCACGATTGTCACACCCACTCAATAATCACTTCTGTACAGTAAATCCCATAATTATGCACATAAATAAAAAAACCTATTTGTGTTGCTGTGCTGTAAAACACCAAACTAAACCCTAATGGCCCCCTCACTGGCCAGGTGGATAACATGTTGGTTTGTGGTGACCATCCATCTGTCTGTCCATCTATCACACTTTCTAGTAAGCATGATAGTTTAAAAAAAAAAAAATAATACGGAGTCATACCAGACCAAAATTTTATATGTAGATACCTTGAGGAGGTCCCAAGACTTAATTCAGGTTCTGGTGACAATTTCTATTTTTTCAGTTTTTAGATGCCTGCCATAAGGTTGAGTATCATGTTATGATGTTGTCTGATCCATCCTGTTTGTTCCCTATTTCATTCATGCACAATAATTCAAGTTCTCCACCATCTACCATTAGCAAACTTGGTAAATAGTTGCATTTTGTGACAAGGCTGCTTTAAGACTTAAAAGGTCAATGGTCAAGGTCACAGGGACCAATTAAAGAAAAACTGTTTACACACCGTAACTTAATTGATACTTGACCAAACTTTGTAAAAGGCTTGCATTTGAGATGAGAAAGACGTATTGATTTTGGCGCCAAAGGTTAATGCCATAGTGACTCTAAGAATTAAAATGGTTTCAGCACAATATTTAGTGTTTGTTATCACCTTCTTTGACCAAATGTGAAACTTTGTGGATTTTTTGCATTAGAGACCAGGAAGATGCATTCATTTTATGGTCGGAGGTAAGTGTGACCGGAAAAAAAGGACAAACAATTTTCACAGAACTCCTTAAGTTCTTTACCACATACCTGTAATTGATTGGTCCACCCACTTTCAATTCTGCACAACAACTTTTTTATGATTGGATTGCAACCAAATTTGGTACACAGCTTGATATTGATAGTATCTTGGCTTATTATCAGCAGTTTGTGTCATTATTCAGCAGAGTTATATCCCCAGGTTTTCAGACCCAGTCACTTTTATTTCTGCAAAAATATCTCAGTTAATTGGATTTCAACCAACCTTGGTACACAGCTTGATAATAATCAGATCTTGGTGGAGTTCAGTTGTCAGCATTCTACATCATTTAGCCAAGTAACAGCCCCTGATTGTCAAACCCACCCACATTTGTTTCTGCACATGAACGACTCCCATTTTTTAAATTTTAAACAACTTAGTAGGCAGTTTGATATTAATGAGACCTTGGCTGAGCAAGATCATCAGTGTTGTTTAGGTACATGGTTGTCATGCAGTATCTTCTTTTAGCGGAGTTATGGCCTTGTATTGTCAGACTCGCCCACTTTTCCTTTTCATGGAACATCTTGTTTGGTATGCAACATTATGTTGATGACACCTTGGTTCAGTTTGATTTTTTCAGCATTCAGTCATATCTGCATCATCATTTAGTGGACTTGTGGTTCCTGATTGTTGGACCCATACACTTTGTGTTTCCACACAAATCCCTAATTATTATTGTATTTCAACATAATATGAGCAGAATTTGATCGTCAACTTCCTATGTCATCATTTAGCGGAGTTATGGCTGCTGAATGTTTGACCCACATTGTGTATGCAGCTTTATATTGATCAGACCTTGCCTGATTTCCGTTGTCAGTGTTCTGCATCATCAGTGATGCCTGCCTTTACAAATATACATTAATTCATTTACAATATCACCACTGTCATCTAACCCTTTTCCACACAAATCCACTCTCTCCAGCTTCCATAAAAAAAGCAGGGGATATCAATCTTGGAATTCACTTGTTTTAAGGTTAATGTTGCAGTACATATAACTTGGGGGTGGGGTGTGGGTGTGAACTTAGCTTCGTCACAAAAGTGTTAATATATCCACTTTTGCCTTTATAAAGAACAAAAGTGTTATATTATGCCGTAGTGTTGGCATAATGAAAGATGTATCCTGCAGATTCATTTTTTCTGGTCTGTGTTCTGTTTCTGGCTTGCCAGCTTCATTGATCACTGTAAAGAAAAAACACCTTTGTGACATTTGAGCTGTTCTGACCTACTTTACATTTGCTATGGACAAAATGTGTGATGTGGTTTGTACAAATCGTGTCAGTTTACATGTACATATGTAATATTTTGTCATTCTCCATTTTTCATAATTAAGCTTTTTTGACAAGTGCCAGTGTTGTCTTGAGAAAGTGTTAATCTCTAAATGCATTTAAGGACTTGATCATTTTTGTAGCGATAAAGGGAAGTTAGAATTTGTCAGCGCCTGGGTTGCCTTGGCAGTAATATTTTTCATAACAATCACTACACTTCAAGTGTGAAATGATGCAGTATGTGAATTAAACCGAAAATATGTTAATGCCGGTATTTATAATGTGTACAGTAGCGTACTAATGGAGCAGTTGCCTGGGGCACCAGAGGTCTTGGGGCACCAAAACAGCTGATAAAAATTTGGGCCTCGTATATCATCGTTGCCCCAGGCGCCATTTACCCTTAGTACACCACTGAATGTGTATATATATGCATAATCTGCATGTATGTGACCGTACAGTTGGTATACATATAAAATTTCATATACATTCCACTTATATAGATAATATAGGCTTGTCTCCTCCCAAACTTAATGTATTTTGTTGATTATAAGCTATACTTACTCAGATAAGATGGCACTTTAGTAACTAATTGGTGCTTAGAATCAGTGGAAGTCACATATTGTCAATAAATAGGTCACAGAAAGTTCAGTTAAAGGCCCCACCCACAACTCCCACCCACCATAAAAAAAACCAAAATAATTTGCCTTTAGCAGTAATAGTTACACACTTGGTGTCATTAATATATGTGTAAATATATATATATATATATATATACACTTGGTGTCATTAATATATGTGTAAATATATATATATATACACTTGGTGTCATTAATATATGTGTGTAAATATATATATATATATATATATATATATATATATATATATATATATATATATGAGCTGCAGTGCAGGAAAATGTCCCTTAGGGCATAAAATTCACCTTTTGACATTTTGTGCACTTTGAATATACAAAATTTTCCCAAAATATAATGCAGTTTATTTCATGCAATTATTGTGAAACCCATGTTAGTGGAAACATGAGGTAGCAGTCATGTTGTACACAATTTCTTAAGGTTTTGGTTGAAGATTTCAATTTGTATTCTAAACCCTATGATGGATTTTCATTATACTGTATATACTCGCATATAAGCCGATACAAACCACATAGACCCAGATCTTCCGTCGCATAATGCGCCGGCAGATCTGGGTCTATGCAGTTTGTAAGAACTAATCAGTAGTACAAACAACATAGACCCTGATCTGCCGGCGCATTATGCAACAGCAGATCAGGGTCTATGTTGTTTGCATTTGGACCTGGAGTGTACACGAGTATATACGGTAATTAGCATGAATGATTATCAGTCCTAGAAAAATTCCATCAAGGTTTTGGTTCAGATTATTTCATTTGCTTATATTTCCTAAACCCTGTGATGGATTTTGTTAATCCTTGGGATGATTTACAGCAGAGTAAATTTATTGTGAAACCCTTGTTCACCCCTTTGATCTTCAGGTCAAGGTTAGACAGCAATTCTTAGATAATGCGCTTGACATGCAGACACTGGCTTCTTTTAATGGATATTGATAGAGATACATTAGTTTGAAGGACACATAATGAAGCAATGATTCCTTCATATGACATCAGTTTTCCATGATGTCATATTTTCTGACGGAACATTTTCTCATGTCACATACATGTATGAAAGCATAGTCTGCAATTTTATTTTCAGCTCTGTGTGATTTGTAGAGTTTAGCTTCGTCATTTGATAATTGCTGGCCATATTCAAGACCTTTAGTCGTGAAGTTACCCAAGCACAAAGTTCAAGTTGTCCCAGTACAATGAGACCTTGAAAAACAATACTTGCTGACTCTCAGTGTAATTTAACTAAGCATGTGTGTAGACAAAGCAGAGTTGATCCAAACATGTTGAATTTTATCTATCTTTAATTGTAAAGTTATTTGGAATTATAATTTTCAACAATTTGTAGTTAGAGCCCAAATTCTTGTTAGCACCATTCCATTTATTTGAAAGTTTCCTTCCAAAATTAAGTTTTGAATTGGTAGTGAAAGTACAAACTTTGTTCTCAAGATGTTTTCCAAGATCTGAATTTCAGGTGCCAGTTCTCCAGTTAACAATTGAGTTTACCATTAAGACCATGATTTTACTTATGTATTCAGCCCTCCCATTTTCTTTTAGTGGCAAGTTCATATTCGAAAGTACAAGACTGGGTCAGTGTAACAATGTAACATAACATTTTAAGAGTCTTGTAAAAGTAGATGGCTACAATGTTACAATTTCTAAAAGTTGAAGGTTTTAAGTCAGCTTCCAGCAGCTAATGAGAACACTTTGTATTACATATACCCAATAACAAAACTGCAAAGTTGAATAATGCACCATAAGATCATAGTCCGTCTGGCTTGTTTTATTAGCTAATCCTGCAGTTAGGCTAACTCCACTTATGGTATGGCCCTGCATCTGTCATGTATTATGTGTCCATCAGCAAGTACTATTTTAAACTTCTCAAAAACCACCAGACCAATTTTTACCCATTTTGGTACAGAGCATCCTGACGTGAAGGGCTTTCAAATTTTACAAATAATGTTGATCCACCATCAGATCTGACCACTATTACTAAAAAGTGAAGAAAAACTTAAAAACAATGTCTAGAAAAATGCTTAAAAGAATTTGACTAAATTTGATGGAAATCATCCTGGGTTAGAGGCCTCTCAAGTTTGTAAAACTGATGCTGGTCCACCATAACATGTGGCCACCATTACTAAAAACAGAAAAACTTCCACAAAACCACTGAACAGAATTTTATCATATTTGAGAGAAAGCAACCGGACATGAAGACCTTTCAGATATGGACACTGTTACTGAAAATAGAAAACCTTTAAAAAACTGGTTCTCCTGAACCATAAATAGAATTTGACTAGATTTAGTAGAGACATCCAGGCATGAAGACATTTCAGTTTTTAAAAATTAATGCTGATCCACCATGAAACATGGCTGCTATTACTAAAAATAGAAGAACATTTAAATGATTTTGCCAAAACCACTGAATAGAATTTTACCAAAGTTGACAGAAAGCATTGTGGCATGAAGACCTTTCAAATTTATATAAATGATGCCAATCCAACTTCAAGTATGGCCATTGTTACTCAAAATAAAAAAAACTTAAATTACTTCTAATAAAAAAACACAAAATACTGTTCAATTTAATTTAACCAAATTTGACAGAAGGCAGTCTGGCAAAGAGGGCTTTCAAGTTTATACAAATGATGCTCATGCCATCAAATATGGCAACCATTACTGAAAATAGAAGAAAAACTTGAAAGGACTTCACAAAAACTACTCTTCAGAATTTCACCAAAATTGATAGAAAGCATCCTTGCATAGATAGCTTTCAGTTTTGCACAAATTATATAAATCCACCATCAGATATGTCCACTGTTGCTGAAATAGAAAAATATTTAAATGACTTTAACAACACTGATCAACAGATTTTGACCAGACTTTAGAGAAAACATCCTGGCATAACAGCCTTGCAAAATTTGTACAAATGATGTCAAGCCACCTTCAAATATGGTTGCTGTTACTATAAATGGAAAACAAAATTTAAAAAACTTCCCAGAAACTTCACAGCATAAATTGACCAAATTTAATAAATCATTCTGGTAATAAGGCTTTCAAATTGATATAAATGATACTGATTTGCCATCAAATATTGCCATATTTATTAAAAATGGAAAATCCTTTAAATGACTTCTGAAAAGCTACTCAACATAATTTTACCACATTTTACATAAAGCATTCTAGCATCTAGGACTTTTAAGTTTTTACAAATGATGCCAATCTGCCATAAAATAGAATTACTTTCCATAAAGAGTAAAACTTTTAATAACTTGTAAAAATACACTTAACAGAATGTGATAATATTTGACAGGAAGTGTCACTGGCTTATATGCCTTTCAGATTTTTATAAATGATGCTCTTCTGCCATCAAATATGGCTGTCATTGCTAAAAGTAGAAAAACATACACAACTTTATCTCATAAAAACCACTGAACATAATTTTACCAACACTGACACAAAGCATTCTGGCATAAGCACCTTTCAATATTGGACAAATGTTGCCGATGTGCCATGCAATATGGATGAAGATGCAAAACTTGAGAAACCTTGAAACGATTGTTTTCATAACATGCAATCAGCAGAATTGGAAGAAATTTCAATAGAAACTGTCCTACTGACCCAAATTTATTGGCCAACTGCGCTTGCATTGTCTGCTAGGCAGATGTCAGCCAGGTGAGTGATATCAGACCCACTTGTGACTCTTATTGTTTTCAAACTCACCATGTAGACCTAGATATGTTGGTATATTATGTGACAGCATATTAAAGTCTATGCTTTTCACAGTTGAGTGTGTGTTAAAACATGGTACCTGATGTATATGAAAGTTTTTAGGATGTGCTTAAATCTGGCCTGGGGATCATAAAACTTGTGTGCTTGAGTTTGAGCTTAAGATTTTGTGTCAGCCAATCACAAATGACGTTACTTTTTATACGTGGCTTTTAATTTGGCTCGGAGTGAAAACTCAGTCAAGAACTCCAGCACAGAGTTTTATGATCTTCAGGCCAGATTGCAAGATTCTTGAGTAAAGCTTTAAGAGGAGTTCAAATGTACCATATGTACTCTCTTACAAGTCAAGTCCAGTCACAAATAGCATAGACCCTGATCTTCTGGCACATTATACGATGGCAGATCTGGGTCTGTGCGGTTTGCAGTTCTTATAAGCGAGTTTATATGGTATTGGATAACTTGGGCTTGAACTTAGCAATACAGTCTGCACAGACCAACCTAGGTACAGTATAGCAGTACAATCTGCACAGACAGTCCTAGGTAACAGTATAGGGCATTAGGCAAATATATTTTACACTTAAATAATTACCAATATTTTTAGGAAGAGATCATGTGTTACAGATGGAAATTATGAATTATCAGTTTGTTATTTGTGTTTTCAGTTGGACAGAGTAATATTTTTCTTTTATCCTTTGTGGTCGTTGTGTTTAATTATAAAGTGATTTATTTATATTTGATGAAAAACGGGTTTTTGTAGATGGTTAGATTAAAGCATTTAGAATGTAAAATCCACAATTCATCATAGAATTCAATAAGTCAATAATTACAAAATGATCTGCAATTGTTTTCTTTTTTTTTCAAAGTTTATCAAACCAGATTTGCAGAGATACTACCACTAGAATACCTTGTTGGTAAATTCCTTCAGTAAAACACTGAGAAGAGTATGCTGAAATTACGATATTTACCAACAGTGCACCCAAATGCAAACGCCATGGACCTTGATCTGCAATTGTTTAGTGTGCAGGTTGATCAGAGTCTAAGCAGTTTGCATGAATTTACAAGTAGAACAAATTAACAACATAGACCCTGATCTGCTAAAGCATTATGCTTATGCTAATTGCAGTTGGGCATGCATTATACATGAGCAATGGCGGTATTCACATTCAATCAGTTTATCACAGAACGCTCACCTTCATTACCATCATGATGTCATAAATAAAAACCATTAGCAATGCAGTGGCATGACACCTAGAAATGTCACATACCAATGCAGTTGAGTAATGCAAAGCCATAAACATTATGTCATAAATAGACTCTTGTGTGAATTTGACATGAAATTAATGAAACTCGTTGAATAATGCATATACCACTTGCTACAAGCAGCTCATGGATTATAATTGCATTCAACTTGCTTCATAAATTTAATATCATATGGACACTTGTGCAAGATCCTCTATATATTATATTGCTAACTCATTTATGGTCTGAAAAAGAAGTGATACCACAATTTCTGACTTTTTTGAGGTTGATAGAAAGATTTTTCAATGCCAGGGCCAAGATGGGTATATTTTTTTTGCTGGGTTTAATGATTTCCTATTTGAAAATTCAGCATCCAGCTATTCAGCAAATCAGAAAACAGTAGTAGTTATGCTGTAAAATATTATGTACCTTTACATATACCATTCAAGGCAACTTCTGTGCACATGAAATGATCAATGTTGACCCATCAGAAAAATACACAAATGCACACTAATGTGATATGATTATATCTTAAAGCAGTGCATTTATTTTATCCATTTTAATATAATTTAAGAAGATGTACCTAATAATAAATGTAAATATGAGGTGTTTTTATTTATCGGGCATGTATATAGTTGATTCTATGATATATATGTAGATGTGCATATAAAGATAGCAATCATAGAAATGAAATGGTATATTCACTTTCTTGTTATAAGTATGTATGTATGAAATATTGTGAGCCATTTTATAAGAAATCAATAAAAAGACAAATACTAAGAATACTTTGATTTTATCTTTTGCACACAAAGTGCCAAATTAACTGTTCTCGCCACTTATTGTGTCATCAGTGGCACATGTAGCTTAAATACAAGATGTATTAGTCATAATGTTCAGCTATTCATCCTCTATCAGCTGTATTTTGTATGTCTCTGTGCTTCTGCTACTCTCCATCCATCTCGGTCTGTCTTTCCATCCATGAATGTTTCGTGTCTGTGTGATAACATGAATTCTGTGTACATGCATTCATAGATGAGTTGCTTGTCTGGGGTCAAAAGATCCATGTTACTATGACCAAAGGAAGACAGCTGTTTTTGCAATAGTTTCAAAATTCATTGAAGAATTGATTGTTGTTTTTTAGCTCTATTGATCATAGACCAGAAGAGCTTATGGGATGGCCTGTTGTCTGATGTCTGTCCGTCCGTCCATTAGCACAAGTTATCGCTACTCCTCCTAAACTGCGTAGAGGATTGTCATGAAACTTTATACAAAAATTCATCCCAAGGTCTAGTTGGTCTTAAATAAAAGTGATGCTGCTGATAATCCAATATGGCCGCTACAACAGCAGTCTTGAAAATCTTGCTATCGCTACACCTTCAATAACAGACTTTTAATGATATCTAGTTGGTCCTAAATGAAAGTGGTGCCAACCTGACGTCCAATATGACAGACACGGCAGCCATCTTGGAAATCTTGTTATCGCTCTTTCATTTGAACGGAAATTCTTATTGTCATGGGGTTTTCATCAGAAGACTCGTGATGTCTAGTTGATCCTAAATGAAACTGGTGCCGCCCGAACATCAATATGGCTGTCATAGTCGCCATCTTGTCAGTTTTGTTATTGCTACTACACCTGAATGGATGTTGATATCAACATGGGGTTTTCACTACAAGACTTCTTATGATGCCTTGTTGGTCTTAAATGAAAATGGTGCCGATCTGACATTGAAATATGGCAATCACAGCAGCCATCTTGAAAATCTTGTTATTGCTACACCTTCTGAATGGAAAGTTGTATCAGCATGAGGTCCTCACCAGAAAATTTCTTATGCTATATGTTGGTCTTAAATAAGAAAAAATTGTGGTGATTTAATATCCAATATGACGGGTATAGCGGTCATCTTGTAAATCTTATTGCTACTCCTCCTAGATGGGAAGTCATATAACGTTGGGTTTTCACCAGAAGACATCTAATGATGTCTAGTTGATGTTAAAAAAGTGCCTATCTGACATCCAGTAAATCCACCATTGCAGCCGTCTTTCTCGTTATTGCTGCACCTAAATGAAATGTTATATCGACATGAGGTTTTCACCAGAAGACTTATGATATCTAGTTGGTCCTGAATGAAAACGGTGACCTCAAATATGTGACCTCAAATATGGTTGCCACAATGAACATGTTGAACATCTTGTCACTAATTTTTCTGAATGGATGGTCATATCATCATGGAGTTGTCACCAAAAGTCTTTTAATGGTATCTTGTTTGCCCTAGATGAAAATAACGCCGATCTTACAGCCAGTATAGCTGACAGTGGCTAATTTGAAAATCGTATCGCTCAAGAACATCAGAGATGGTTTCAACACTCTGCAGTTGAAAAGAATAAATGGCCTTGTCTTGAATTCCTGGAAATTATTTTCGGACAGTAGTACGTCCGTCCCTTCGAAGGATTTTTGTCTGAGTTTCATACGCCAATGAAAATAAAAGAAATTTTTTAAAAATCGGTGCTTATAATGACAATATTAACAAGTTTCTTTTTCTGTACTTCTGATGGTTCCACTCTTATGTAATTAGAACATTCAAGCTTTTTACACAACTGCTAAAAGTTGATTAGATAAAATATGTCACTGGTATAAACTGCATTTCATACCGGTATAACGCAGGCAAGTCACGCACATTGGTCTAGTTGAACAAACTTTTGGCCTTGTACTAGTCTCGGTCATTACTGATGCTCTGTGCACAGTGCCATCCATATCGATAAAGTCATCATTCATGTGAGTTGCAAATGCATGAAATCAAATTATAAAAATAATTATATAAAAAAATATTTATATTACTGAAATAATAAACACTGAAAGTGTCAAGCTGACGAGATATATGTGTTGTTAAATATGTCTGAGATGTCGGGATGCTCGAGAGAGAGATGAAGATTCTATACTTGGTAAAACCAAAATGTTTCAAGAACAAGATCATGCCTTACATTAATTTTTAAGGTCACTTGTCGGGCGATTATACACGTGGAAGTATCGAGAAGATGGTCAATATATACTCACAATAGGGGATGCATGATTGATTGACATGTTGGTGTCAAATGACAAACAATTTTTTTTTTTTAAAAAGAAATTTACTAGTAAGTCACATCAAAAGATTATTTGGTGGTCTTTATAATATAATTAGACCATATGATTTAGCGATTTTGCATGTGTTACCTTTATCTTTTATTATTATTATTATTATTATTATTATATATATATATATATATATATATATATATATATATATATATATATATATATATATATATATATATCTGTATATCTGTTGCAGAAATTTAACATCTTTATCTTTTATATTTGATATTGTATTTCATGTTTATATTTATTTATCTGGAATAGTTTATCTTCCTAAGGTTTTTGTGCAATTTTTCATTTTTACATTTTTCGAATTTTATATTTAATTGGCACCATATAGCCACTATTGTGCTGATTGCCGTAAAATGCTATGACAAAACCTCATTCACATAGATCAGCGAGTCCAAAAAGTAAAACCTGCCAGTGGTCGTTTGTCAGCAACTTACACCAGGTGGAGCTTTGTTACAGTGACAGTCCGAGTGCTTTTTGGAGGAATTACTGTGTATTGCTCTCAAATCATAGTACTCTGTTATAGTACTCTGAATAAATCAAAATGCAAGCCTAGACCAGCGATTATGTCAATAAGTAAGTCAAGTTACGGTTCTCTGTCAACAAATAAGTGACACTACTGTATCGAGTTTTAGGTGCAAATAAGGGTGTGAATAATAATTACATATTGTACCTCAGAGGAGAGAGAGAGAGAGAATTTATTATATATAGTTAATTTATTGTCGCACCAACAAGTGGAATTTGTACTGAAACAAGAAATAAAAACTCTAATTTTTAAAAAAAAATCTGAATCTTAATATCAAAAAGGTGTTGATGGTCTTGGAGTTTAACATGTCCAACAATTTATGAGTATTCCTTCTTGCTTTCCTTTTTGAAATTTTTAGCTCATGTGGTCGTAAGCCCAAGTGAGCTTATGGTATTGGGCCTGTCTCCGTCATGAATAGTTCGTCAACAATTGCTTGATTCCACGCTGGAGTTCATATTTCTGATTCGATTTCACTCAAACTTGGAATATGGGTTTATATATCAAAATCTGGGGCAAGTTCAATAATGAGCGAAATCCACAAGTATGAATGGATTTTTATCATTTGACCCGGTCTGCATATATCTGAAGAATACCTCGAACAATACCACTTCAATAACTTTGACTTTTTTCAAAGAAATATTTCTTGTATATTTGGCCTGACTTGGCATGTGGTTATATTGTGACATTATCTGAGACTAGTTCAGTTTCTATCCATGATATCAGGTTCAAGGTCAAAAGTCATGATGAAGAATTTTGTTCTGTAAATACACGTATCTTGTGAAAATGATAACTCAAACATAAGAAAATAGTTTTGTTACCAAATTTGGTGTGTTGAAGTTTCTCGAGAATATCAGAGATGGTTTTAATACTCTGTTTAATCTTTGATTCCTGGAAATTAGTTTCGCCCAGTAGAATGTCAGTTCCTTAGAATGACTCTTGTGTACAAATTCCTTTATTTCCCATTATATACAGGAAGTTTTTACAGATTAAATATATATTATGTACCATCGACATCACACATGGCATGAAGTGGACTTAGAGATAGGAAAAACGGAGAACCCGGAGAAACCACAGACTGGTATTTGTTCCAGCTGCTCCTGTCGTTCCGACTGATAAAGCGGCGCAGCCCCTCTTTTTGCGGTTGCACTCCAAATAGGTCAACCTAACATTGCCCTTCGAGTGTCCCTGGGTGTTGTCCTAGCGGTCTACACTGAACTGCTCTGCGTCTTTTGGTTCGTAGGCCCATAGCATTTAGATGTTTCAGGTGGCGTATCAGTTATTTTGCTGCTGCTTTATGTGGAGTACGTTCTTGACTTTGAGTGTGCTTGTCGTTCCGACGGCACAGCTGAAACTAGTGCCAGCACGGGCTTGGTGTTGGTGCTTATATATGATGAGCTTTTTCTGGATACTCTTGCGGACTTCCTGTTCGGTAGGCGCGCGTTTAACCTCCCACCCTACCCCCCTCAGCCTGTGGCACAGCGACACGCCTGAACTGAGACAGGTACAACAATAATATTTTGGCGACGAATGTCCTGTGGGTGGTACAAAAGAGGGACCAGTGTGTCTGGAACGTGCTTTTTGTGTCGCTCGAATAAAAGTTGTTAAGCCCTATTATGTACCGCTGTGCGGGATACCACGAGGGTGTCAGCGGGCTTCCACTGGTCCAGAATTAAACTCCAGCCGCAACATGCTGGAAAGGCCTTCCGAATATGCTGGCACCGGACACTATCATATTTGAAGCGCCTTCTCTTTTTTCTCCTCTTTTAGACAAAAAAAAAAAAAAGTTTTTAATGGCCACTTTCTTGGCACGGTAGTCTTCTTCAAACTCATTGTAATAGTCGACATACTATCGCAGCCAGTCGTGCCGCAGATCCCGGCTATGGGTATTGGTTGGCCTTAAACACCACAGCAGACAACTTGAACTCCCTGCAGCTCTGGCCATTCGAGAAAGGTTCCGAGAATGTGCCAGGGGACTGATAATCTCGTCCCAAATAATAACCCGCGGAATGTATTTCTTAGCCATACGTTTTGGTATCTATTTTATTTGTCCGTATCAGCTGCGGTAGTTTTTTTTTGCGAGTCGGTGAGTCTTAATAAGAACGACCGGGTTGCGGTTACGAAAGACGGCGGTTGCGCGTGTCGTCTTGCCAAAGCCTCCTCTGCCGTTGAGATAGGAAAGGAGGTGCGTTGCCAGCAAATCGTCGACCCTGAGAACTGTTGAGTCTGGCACTGCGGAAACCGCGGGAAGCGACATCTAATATACGGGCTCAGGCATGTAGGCTGCGCTGTCAGTGGTGGCCAGGAGGTTTTCATCCTTAATACGCCACTGTCCGTAGGAGCAAAATTTTCTGTTGCTCTCTGACAGAACATGCCATTTGTTCTTGTATATAGGGGAGGCACATTCGTAGCAGATGGGCTCTTCCTTTGCATATTCTTGCGAAGCGCATCCATCTTGATGCAAATAGAGTCAGATGCAACCCGTACGGCCTCAGTAAGAAAACTTTGCAGCATGTTGATAAAGTTAATGCCTACGTAGCCAAGCATGGAAACCCGGAAGTGCGTGTACTGCGGTTGCGAGCCATCGTGGTATGTAATGAAGTTCACGAAGGGTGTCTTGTCATAACGAATCAGCAAGTTGGTCGCGCGGCGGGTGCGCACAAGAAAGTCCAGCTCGCCTTGGTCGGTAGACAGTCGGCGCGTCATGCACTTGTAGTCGTTTGCACTACCAGCTGTAAATTTGCTGATGATAATGCAACCAATTCCCTTTTCTTAAATCAGCCAGATTTTGGTCTGTTTCTTATAGTAAATAGGGCCTCGATCACCTCAAAGTGCATGATCATGCCTGTATAGACCATAAACTGCAACAGCGCGATGGGAGCCTATCCGCGGTCGTTGCGGTCAGCCTCGTTTTCTTGAGGCTTGCTAACCTGATGGTTACACCAGGCAGGGATAACTGTGTGATAGTCGAGAATAAAGACCCAAGAGCGCAACTGTGCAAATCCCGTCAGTCTTGAGTGAGAGGTCCGTTAATAGCCACCTGGGTCATTCCGTTGTTCCGAGCCACACGCCCTGCAAAGTGCGTAGCGTGCCTAAACACCAATACCACACTCCGTGCAAGGATGAGTTCCTCCACACTGCGAAGTCCCTGTGCGTTACTTTACAATATTCGTTTATACAACTCTTGTCACACTTTTCAGTACTTCCCAGTGTGATCCAAGCGCAAGTGTTTTTGCCCCAGGGAATGTTACTAGGTATACGTAGTTGGCTAGTGTATCTTTAAATGGAAAATTCAACATGTTTAAATGCTCTCTATATGATAAGGCGTTATAGAAAAATATCTAACATTTGTTGTTTGTTTGGCAGCCGCCTCGAAAAAATAAAAGTGGAGACAATCTAGAGTCCCGGGCCGACGAGAGAGGGGGGGGGGCGTCCCTTATGGCTCTAGAGAGTTTACCCAATATATAAGCATCTTTTTCGAATATACCTAGTTTTTTGTGTTGCCCTTTGGGAACCGCGGTGGGACGTTTTAAAAAATGGAGGCTGGCTGTTTGTTGGCCGTTTTGGGGTGTCGGGAAAGGCGGCTGGAGGCCTGGCGACTGTTGGCTCTGCTTCCAGCTGTCTAATCTGTTCATCCCCCCCCCCCCCTCCATCGCAAGACGAAATATGACTTGTAAACAATGTGAACCACGCCTATAGTATACATATGGTGATCAGAAATATTCTATCCTACATGCAAGAACAATAAATAATTATACCGCTCTAAATAATGTCCTGTTTATTAACCATGTAATTTAACCGAATCTACTTTAGCCACCGACGATTGACCTGCTACTGCAATGTTCACCTCAACTATCTTTTGGTCCAAATTGTAAAGTTTTTAAAGCTGCTAAATATTTAATTAAGGAAACCAGACGATTTTCGTTTTCTTCATATGTTTGTAATGATTTCTTACAATACCTATGCAGAAACTGCAAATTATTAAGCCCGACGTCCAAACCCATGTTTTTGACCTTTTCATCCAGCAATGTTTAACCAAAAGTCTGGCGGACTCTGTTTCAATCGAATCATAGCAGCATATATTTAAGCATGCAGATGCCGATATAGTCAAAAGTGAGAAATGAAAGAGTGGAATCGAACCATCGTCACAAGCCATAAGACCTCGTAACGGTTTTTTTGCCTGAGGCTTGCTACGATGGGATCTAACAGGAAAATACATTTATCACTGTAACAACGTATTGGACAGAATAATATGTGTTGTAGTACATGTTTGGCTTGACTTTAAGTGAAATATTGGGACCCAGGTGCCATATGACAGGGACCCAGCATAAATTTGATTCAAAAGTCCGGGACTCAAGGATAAAAAAAAAAATGAAAAAATAAAATGAAATGACACGAAGTTGTACATTTTCAGATCCAAGACACATATCCTGATAGATACATAAAAACGTCGGTGTCTACTAAAATTATTTGCAAATGGGCCATCTTGAAGTTATATTCATTATCAGGAGTAGTGGTAAACTGGAAATTTAACTCCACATGCAGCGTTTTTCGCAGCTTGCTGTGTAGATGGCCACGCCTGACCCCCCCCCCCCCCCTAGCTGGGAGTTTGACTCCACATGCAACCTTTTTGTCAACAAGCAACAGGGGGACCTCTCTTTTGGCGACCAGTATCGGTCGGTAAGATGGGCAGCCAGCCACTGCCCACCAACACCCAATCAGAGACTCGGAGTGTCTATGCTATACCACCAATAACGACAAGTGCGCGCAATATGTATTGATGGGGTTCCTATAGCAACATGGAGCAGTGGAGCGAATCTTAAGAGGATGAGAACGATGAAGGTATAATGTTTGAGTGCGACCACGCCGACGATACATATGACACTGAGTACATCTGCAGTCCGGAATCCTTTGAGAATTTATTTCCGGCCGCTGTCAATATCTATCTTACTCGTATAGGCGAATCAGATCTAAGCCGATACGACCGAGTTCACGGCCCGCACCTGACGTTGTCTGGTGTTGTCAGGTCGCCTCATCTACGACAGACGTCTTGCGCGAATTCTTCTTTAGCGCATCAGAAGAAGGGTTTATGGAGCAAGTAGATGTGCTCTAAGATCCGTACGAAACCGGACAGCTCAGGCGAGCGGGTACATATGAGAGTGGTCCGATAGCACAACGTCTAGGAGGTGGTGCTACAACCAATGGATATATCCTAGACCTTGAGTAAGGCTCGTAGGCCGGAGGCGCGCCCGTATTCCGTTCTTGAGGGTCGTGTAATTATTCATCTCGTCCAAAAGGAGAGAGCACTCGTCTTCGGACAGGAGGCATCCCAGAAAGCCCAATGTTTCTGTCATACTAAGGGTGACAATAGGGTCATCGCTTTCTTGGCTTGAGTTCAGCTTATTGTTAGAGAGGACCCGAATCTGATCGTGTTTTTGCATCTTCACGCGAAGACGGCGGACCGTATATTGCCCAGGCAGCCAGAAGAGTCCGCGCACGAGCGACATGCCTTCTAGAGGGATCGCGAGAGGGGCATCCGCCAAGGTGGCATGCACGCCAACACCCGCTATACCGACGCATATGGCACTGGTGTTAGACGCCGCCGCCATCGTTCACGTCCCGCCATACCTTTTGTAGAGCGAGCGCCGCTGCTCGATTTCAGCTCTGAGTTGAGCCTCGATATCGCCGATCATCTTCAAGCGGTAGCTGTATGGGCTCTGTTCGGGAGTCAGAGTCGGAAGGGTGAGATACGTAAACGATGCGAAACGTTGAAATCGTCTAAGTTACCACTTTGATAAGTATTCTAACCTTGACGAAAAACGAAGATCTTGCTGCGATTTTGTACCATTCTGATGAAAAAATACGTAGCACCAGTTCTTACCTTATTCATCTCCTCCAAAAGGAGAGAGAACTCGTCTTCGGACAGGAGGCATCCCAGAGAGCCCAATGTTTCTGTCATACTAAGGGTGACGATAGGGTCATCGCTTTCTTGGAGCCGCGCAAAGGATGTGTCAAACACATTAACAAAGCCTCCCCCTCCCACGATCATTACACGGTATATTGCAGGCTCGGACCGTCCGCTCCCCCCCACTCCCCCTTGGCTCTCCGCGCGCAAGGAGACGAAAGCAACATTTGCCATATTGGGGTTCCCTCTGGGGTAGGCAAGATAAGACCTAACAATTTCAGAAGTTAATGGAAAATTAACCACTCAAGTTAAAAGATCGCGAAATTGGTAGAACGCACAGCCGGATCGACATAAGCCTTTGTAGTCGCGTCTTGGGGGTCCACAGGTTCTCCTGCGCCCACGATTTTGTTTGCATTCATATTCAGAGACACGGGTATATCTCCCAGGGAGGCGGCGACACACACACGGTCAACGTATGAATTGGTTGCCACGTCTTGGGGGCCGACAGGTCCCCACGCCCACTATTCTGTTTGCGTTCATGGGGCCCCACATGGTATCGCCAGCTTTGGTCGCTCATGCAAGAGCCCTTTCGTTGGCATAGGTACGCCAACCATACCTCTTGCTGACGTGTGGAACTCATTGTCTTGGCGATCGACATATGCGTTGATAGCTGCATCTTGGGGATCGTGAGGATCCGCCACGGCCACGATTTTGTTCGCGTTCATATTCAGGAGCCCTCCATTGGGCAACCGGATCCGCCAAGTCGATGACCTTATTAAAATTCATGCCCAGGTACCCAGTCATAGCATCGCCCTCCTTATTGAGCTTTCTACCGGCACGCCTCCGAATTTCCTTATCGAGGGTATCCAGAGCAGCCTGTATGGATGGAGGCATGGCATTAGGGTCGGGAATCTCCTGCTCTATAGGAGTCACCACAGGTTTTGAGTGACCCTCGAACGTGCGCTGCTCAGGTGTGAGTAATGCGTCGAGCTCCTCACGGGTAGGCCGTCGGTGTGGATAATTCCAGTGTAATATGAACGACACCCTATCATCTTGGTGCATATGCAGCCTAAGCCGACGCAGGTTTTTTTCGCCCCTGCCGGCGAGGTAGCTCACAACAGCGGCGTAGAACTGTACATCGATCGGCTTTGGCAAGGTGTTTAGCTCCAGATCTCTCCTCCAGTTTACGGCAGCTCAACGTAGGTTATACGAAAGTATTGTGTCCACCCACTTGGCGCGGAGCGGCAGTGAAGTAGCACAGCAAGGAGGCGCCCCTCGAAGAATCAAAGAAGTAGGTCCAGATGGCACCAAACGTCGCGGAGACAACCATTCGCAATAGTATCGCTCTACCCATACATCTAAAATCCCTATTTTACCGTGTTCGATGGTCTGTTTGTTGGGAAGGTAAATGGCGTTATGTCCATGTTTGCGCCGGATGGGATGTTGTCGGTGGCGACCTTAAACACCCGGCCAAGATATTCCACGTTTCAAACCTTATAGCTGTCCATAGAGACACACACACCCAGACAAGACCCCACTGCCGCCACCAAGATTTTCGCGGCAGCGTCTAGGTAACCAGGCCCAGCAGCGACATTTTTGATTAAGGATGTTTTCTTCTATCTCAAGAACGACAGAGCAATTCAACAGGTTTACCGGGTTGCGCTTTGCGACTAAGACGTTCACCTACAACTCCTGGAGGCCATCTTCGCGATGCTTGCACCATCGGTGGCGCGAGATAGAGACGGTTCCCGACTCGGCATACTTTTCGTCTCCCACCATAACCATCTCCAAGAGAGTGCTGGGGTCCCCATCCACCAGGTTGCCCTCGGTGTTGATCTGCTCGAGATGTATGTAGAGGCGCAGGATGTTCAAACACGCCTGCGGGTTGGGCCCCACTTACGTACCCACGGAGTAGAATTCCTCGGTGAGACCAAACAGAGACGACAGCCCCGTGAGCAGTTGAAAGAACCAGGAGGCGTTCGTCACCTTAAACGTCGTCCTTCCCGCCGAGGGGTCATAGGTAATGAATAGCCCCGTTAACGGAGTCCTGCAAGATCTTCCCGAGAGTGGTCACATTTTAGTACTCATCGGGAATTACAACCCTGGTGGTCACAACGCAAGCACCAACGTTGTCAAATACACCAAAGCTCTTGTTGCCTAGTGCCTATAACTGAGGTTTGTGATGACGCGTCCTCTAACAGTGGCAATTTCTTTGTGATGTTCTAAAGCCTCTGACATGATGTTCTCCAGAA
This sequence comes from Margaritifera margaritifera, assembly GCA_029931535.1. Lineage (NCBI taxonomy): Eukaryota > Metazoa > Mollusca > Bivalvia > Unionida > Margaritiferidae > Margaritifera > Margaritifera margaritifera. The sequence goes on from JAQPZY010001654.1 coordinate 4,972,597, forward strand.
CGATATTAAACAGCATAGGCGAGAGTTACCCTTGACGCACGCCCACTGTTGTTGAGAATTACTCATCAACTGTACCATTTACGAGGACTGTATTGTCTGAGTTTATGTATAGTACATGGGTAAATTGAACATAAATCTATTTCAATACAAATTTGGCAAACATCTATTATAACTCTCATACCTTGCTGAACAAAATTCATCTCGGAGCAAACCATTTAAAATAAAGTTTTTTTATCAACTCAGTTACTCTTTTTACAACTTTTGTACCCTTTTGTCCTTTTTAATTTTCATTCACTTACATAGTATCACTACTGTAGGCGATTAGCTGTCTGATAGCTTATAACGTGCATCCATAACTTGTCAAACTTTTACTATTGTTTTTACTGCTGCTTAAAGATAGTTAACGCTTCTTCCAATCAACACTTTCTTTTTCAAAATAATTATGTTCTTCTTTATGAACACCTTACCTACGATTATGAGCGTTTGATTTAAATGCATTGTAGAACATTGTGTAATTTATATCTGATCTGCAAACACAAATATGTCTCTCATAGTTTATCTCTACAGAAACAAATCTAGTTGCTACAGCCCTAGGAGTTTTGATAATTTTCTCCTGGGCATAATCCTTAAATCTATTTGAACTTTGGATTTTTCTTTTCATTTTCTTTTTTCTTCTTCTACATAAACGTTATAAATCATTTTATTATTTATCTATAATTTCGTAAAATCGTTGTAAAAATACTGACTGGATTATTTATATTGATATCCATTCAGTAATTTTTTTCTGTGAGAAAATGTTTTATCAAAAATGTATTCTGGGTCATTCCGGATACAAATCAGTTTAAATGGGTTGTGCTTCAGAAACGTCCATTCCCATACCTCTAGCAAAATTGTATTACAAACGCCATAATGTCTTGAAGTTACATGTTTCAAAGTACAAGTGAAATGTTTGTTAAGTATTCGCAGATTGTATGCAATTAATTGCTGATTAATTTTAGTTCTGTAGAAACTTGAGGCTAACGTAATTTCTCTCATTCTGATTACTTACTACATAAATGAGTGTAATTGATGTACTTCTTTGCACATATTTAATTATTAATAGTATTTTTTGCATGTGTCTATTATGTCATTATTACATTGACCTGAGCATAATTTGTATAGTCTATCGATATACCGACAAAACTGGCTCTATACGAACAATGGGAGTTAACATTACGGCCGCCATTATGAAAATATGGCTCTATACGGACAAGGGGAATTTAACATTATAATGGCTCTTTACGGAGAAGGGGAAGTTAACATGACGTATCCATGCTGAAAATGGAATCTTAAAAATGTCCATAGGTTGAACATGATGGTACGGTATGGGTACAAAGGGGAATAGTAATGTTAAAAATGTTCATAGGTTGAAGTCATAGTCATAGTCATAGTCTGACCCAGCAATCAAACATACTGACAAACATACACTTACACCTTCTAACCAACTAGCAATCGCACCTACTGGCTATCACCTAAACTAACTCCTACAAAGGGTAGGATGTGAAGTAAATGGGGGGGGGGGGGTAAAAATGGTAACAATAGAAGTAAAACCGTTATAAACAAAATTAACACCTCTACCACCCTTATAACCCCCGTAATTTCCCTACAATCCCCTTATAAACAAAATTAACACCAATATCACCCTCATCGCCCCTATAAATCTAGAGGTGAAGTGTAGGGAGAAAAAAAGGGTATGAATATTTATTCATATACAAACGAACATACTTATACACTATCATGCATGGAGTGTAAGGAGAGATAAGGCTAGGAGTGCTCACACGTACACAAACATACTATCACTCATGAATAGCGTAGGAATATTCACACACATATGCACACAAACATACTGATATACTATCACACACAAGACAGAAGAGTTGAAAAAGAGTTAAAGTTTAAGTTATGAAAGAAAAAAGACAAAGACACACATTAAAAAATTGTCAATGATTGAGCTGTATCTCTTTTTTCCGAGAGGGCCGTGTTTGGGCCACTGGTCGTTTTAGTGACCACACCTCCCAGGCCGGGCTCGACAGACTCCACGTCTTCTGTTCCATTGGTCACCACCACAAGGGTTGATGGAGACTGCTAGCCTAAAATGAGGCTTATTGGCCTCCAGCTCCCAGTTCTCTTCCTGCGGAATCAGTGGAAGTTCTGGCTGTTGCTGCCACAGTTCATGTCTCCTTGCTTCTTCATCCAATTTTCTCAGTCTCTCTTGTGCCCTCTCCCACCTTCGGAATTCACACTCCTTTTTCTGGCGATTCGTCTCCCGCTAATCTTCCTCCCATGCTCTCTTGATCTTTTTCCGTGTCCTCTTTCAGCACTTATCGTATGAGCTGCTTAGCTGACCTAAAGGTGACCATCTTCCTCGTCAGGTGTCTTTTATACGGATAGCACTCCATTTCCTCCACCGGCCCAGGGGTGCTCTACCCTCTGTAAGCACATGGCTTCACTAAACTTTCCCACCTGTCAATACTGAGTCATTCTTCTGGGTTGTCGAGTCGACGATGGTTGGCAAGATTGGCGAACGCACCTTTTATATGCTTGAAGCGTAGACGTGAAGGAAAAGGTCTCTAGATGTAGTACACAGAAAGGATAGAATACAGGTCAGGGGAATCACACGAACCTAAAATAAACCATCCTCCTTAGAAAGTCAAAGAAAAGATCGACAGAGAAGAAATTAAAGAGTGTGTCAAAGAATTTGTTTTAAAAAATGCCAAACCAATCAACGAAACGATGGCAAAATTACACTGTTCAAGATCATTGTAAGTCTATTCTTACTTCCCAACGTTGTCAACCTTGTAAATAACATTTTTTTTATTTGTCAGTTGTTCATGAAGAGGGAGGGACTGGACCTAATCCTTCCTTTTCATTACTTTGTTCTTTATTGAGTTAGCAAGACTTTTTTTTTATTTTTTTTATTTTTAAAAAATGTTTTTAACACTGTAGGTGGGAGTCGTGGCATCCAAAGTCTTACAAGATGTGAGTAGTTTATCAATGTCTGACCATTTTAACACTTTCAAATTAATCAACCTTTCTACAACATTCAGATGCCAAGTGGTAAAACGTATATTTTGTGGAGGATGCAATTGTTTTTTGGGTTTCACTTGAATTTGTACAAAGTCTCTGTAAATACGTTCTCGTAGCCCCAAAGGTAAACTACGAATCCTCTCCTCTTATAAAGCATTCATAGGAATCATATTCTGAACCGACCAAGGAAAGGTAGTGACAACATCGAGACCATCTGGAATGTTCAAGGAAACCTGTATCCTTATACTCTCATTCCTGAAGTTACACACCACAACTGAAACACTGTGCTTTATCAACTTATCCCAAGTACACAGATCCTGATCCCGCTAAAGATTTTGGAATGAATTCTTCCAAATATTTAGACCATCTCCCTTTGAACGTCCGAAATCGACTGATAAAATCACAACAGTTAAACAAAGCCACGGGAAACGTCTATTTTTCTATGATTCATAATTTTAGATAAGCTTATGATGTCCAGATTGGTTCGTGAGTACGCTGATGATATCCATAGATGGGCACACGGACGGCATTCCTTTAAATAGTTGAGAGAGATGGTGCTGCATCGCTAATGTTGCAGGGTATAAAATCACTATGGTCGCAAGGTGCAGCATCACACTCAACTTAAATTAACTTTGATTAAGTGGCTCCATTCCATGGGGTCTATGTGGAATTCCTCTTTGCCCACAATGAAATTTCTTTTATTGGAATTTTTTAAAACTGAAGGATAGTACCAGTAGTGTGCAGTGTTGAGATAGGAAAGTGGCACTCGTTTATCGTAGACAATCTGTTACACTTTCTCCAAGGGTCGACTGACGATTTGATGATCTTTTTAATGAAAAGTTAAGTGTGAAATCATTATTCATCATTACCTGTGCAGAAAAGAAAACAATGATTACCTGGGAACATCGTTACCTCCTGAACCACAGTTCGTACACTGCTCCTTAGAATCCCGGGGTATGTGCTAAAGATGAACTTCCTCATCGAAAACCTGAAGACGTTTGAACATAGGTCATCTAGACGGACGACAGTCATTGGCCAAGAACCCATTGCTTAGCCGTCTACATTCCCAACGACTACAGCGTGGAATATTTTGATTCCTATGGATTACCTTCTCTCGAAGACGATATCATAGACTTTATGAGAAGAAATGTTGTATCCACTCAATTCAATAATGTGATATTACATGTGTATTTTCTTCATCAACGAAGTCTTGGATTCTCATCAGAACATTTACTGACTTGTTTTGAACGTGATTTCTCTAGAAACGATGGAAAAATAGAAATGTGGTTTAGTGATCATTACGGTTATTTGTTTTCTTTAGCGCAGAAACGATGGCAAAATAACACTCGTCTATATTACTGCAAGTCCATTCTTACTTCACGACGTTGTCAACCTTTTAAATGCGTTCATATTTAACATTTTTGTATTTGTCAGTTGTACATGAAGAAGGGAGAACTGGTCCTAATCCTCCCATATGGGTCTTGGTCAGTCGAGAAGTGGGTGCTGGTCAGTCAGGCTGTATGTTGGTCAGTGGGTGTATGTTCAACATATGAACATTTTTAACATTACCATTCCCCCTTGTATCCATACCATCCCATCATGTTCAGCCTAAGGACAGTTTTAACATTACATTTCCCCTTGTCCGTATACATTTTCATTTTTCATTTCTCCCTTATATAACCACTTTCAAAATGGCGGCCGTAATATTAGCTACAATTGTCAGTATAGATACATATTTGTCCGCATCTCGGCACACTATACTACTAGCGTAAATAAAGTTGAGTAAAGACTGATAAAACAAAATTCTTCAAAGAAACCTATAAGATTAGAAAATTATAGATAGGTGAAACACTGAAAACGCATCATTGTAGACATTAAAACACTATCAGTGGATTTTACACCAAGGAGTGGAGGTGTGTTCTTCTTGAGAGAGAGAGAGAGAGAGAGAGAGAGAGAGAGAGAGAGAGAGAGAGAGAGAGAGAGAGAGAGAGAGAGAGAGAGAATTCATTGTCCATGGTCAAGAAAGTTTACAGGAAACCTGTTAAGCTGTTTTCAGCCATTTATTTACATGCACATATGATACACTTATCCTGAAGTCGTATGTGCCAAAGCAGCTAAAGTACAAGGGAGATCCAACATCGTGCAGCACTTTCTCTCAAGAGGTGACGAAAGACGATTATCTCACAAACCTGCCACGATTGCTTCGACTCCTACAAAAAATCGGGCATACTAGAATTTTTAGGAAGTCGTGTTTTGGGACATGAATGATGATTTAACTATAGCTTCAGTTTGGGGTACAAATTTCGAAAATATTTTCTCGTACCGAGATCGGTCATGTGTTTTCTATACACGTGGAAGGAAAAAAATAATAAAGTAGTTTAATTTGGGGGTTATCTTTGTCCTTTAAGCAATCAGGTATAATGACTGAGAAAGTTGATTGATTGATTGAGTGAGTGACAGATATGTTTAGAAGAACCGTCTATTTTTACTGTAGCACACTCTTTCCTGTAATATGCGCAGGTGCGCGACAGAGTTCTATTAGTATAAAGATAAAAGAATGAAAGAAAATATGAAGAATGTTGTTGAGACTAAAGATGGTTTTTAGGAGAAGAATAAATGAATATTTGTCAGATACACGATTCAAAAGAGAAAAACTAACTGCAGTATATTTTTGTCAATCAATTGATCGATCAAAAGACACAGATAGATGGATGAATGAACTAATCAATGAACATCCTAATTTAATGTTCGCATATACTTAAACAATCAAGGTAAGGTTTTTCATATCAGTTGGTGACAATTTGCATTTGTATACTTACTGTGGTTGGATTTAAAGATTGTCAAATTTCAATTTACATCAGAGATAAGACATTTTAAGAGCTAAACTACAAAAAAGTATAAATTTTGTTTTGGAAAATGATAACATTTTTTTATGAAATTCTCAGTGAATATAAAACCTTTCGTTGAGCTCTTTAGACTTGTGTACATATATCTAAGCATTCTATGGCACAGCTTTATGCTCGTATATACATGTGTTAATTGCTAGTTCTATTTTAACTCTCAAGAAAGGTTGATCAGAAAGGAAATTATTACAGTTATGCTTATTGTCAATTATTCCTTGGTATTCATCTCAAAGTGCAAATCAATCAATATACAAGACCGATTCGATAATTCCGCGATAGAGCGCCTACCATGCGAAAATGATGGTTCGGCCTCTTCCCAGCGCACAAGCATTAGTAAGTCACGTGATACAAGCAACATGGCGCTCTGCTGTGCAAGTGCGTGTTTTGTATAAATTTAAAGTTATTTTTGCAGTTTGCATGCTATATGTGTTCACATAACGTTTTCTGTAATAATCAGTGAATATGTAAATAATGAAATTTGATATGGCTTTAGATAGACAGCTAGGTTTTGTTAACTTTTCGAGCACAAAGATGACGCCGGGGGTAGCTGTTACTTAGACTAGACTATGATTAGCAACAGGGGACGATTTTTCAGAATTATGAAATATATGAGAAAGGAATTATTCTGCATAATTTAAGTGCGCAAAATTAAAAAATGAACCCATCTTCGTGATATTTTTGGAAATCAATTCATAGGAAGCATTGAAACGCATGTACCATCCACCATTTTTTATTTTGGTCTTTCGTGATTTTTTTTGGCAAATTCTTGGCGTCATGTTATTTCATACTGAAATTTGCATATTTCCTACATATGGTTATATAGAAATCTTCTGTGAACATTCAGCTTTAAGAATATATTGATTTTTTGTTGTATTCCAGGTACTTCTGAAGTTTTTTGTGCTTTTTTACAAAGCGCCACCCTAACATTTTTGCATGAAATACCATATTCATAAGTCACACACAAGCTGAAATTATATGTTACTCTTCAAACCAAGAATGCATACTCATTACAGTGCTCTTGTACATATATAGTACATTGATCTGAATTCACAATTTAGTAAATAACTATTGCCATTTTAACATTTGGTTATGATCAGATATTTTTGGTAAATTTTTCATACCTTTAAAATAAAACCAGTGAACATAAAAGCAAAAAACATAAAATTAACTTGCTTTGAGTTCTACTTATGCGATGAAGTTTATCACCTCATCAGGTTTAATAGGAAATAATCCAAGCATCAGATTTTAATCACTAAATCAGTGATCAATGAATAGAAAGATAAAATCTGTGAGTTGGCCTGTTAGGCCAGACTGGACAGGTCCAGGAAAAGTGCATCATATGGGCAAAATTCTTGACATATTCCTCATTCAGCTTTTCAAACTGCACAGATTTTCCACTAATTTTTCATTACAGGATTTCTAGAGTGTACATTTTGGAAGTCCCAACTTTGTAATATTTTCTTAATAATTCTGACCATTATTTTCAGCAATATTGCATAGTTCATGAAGTAGAGACAAGTGTTAAAATGTGGAATCAGAGAGGGAACTGGAACCAAGTTGGCTCAAAAAAAATATTTATGATTATGTATTTTTAACAGAGGAACACTATAGATCGATTTTCTGTTCTTTATCATGACAAAATTCATAAAAATGATAAAGTCTCAGTTGGTTTTCTTTCTTCAAAATTATGCAAAATGGTTTAAGATTTATCTGTTGCTGATTTGAAATGTACCGAGGGATGATGTGTATCCTAATTTAAAAACAAACGAATAATCAATGTTTTGGAATGTGTGTATAATCTTTATTTCACTATCAATCAGTGATTCAGTTAACTTGAAAAACATTCACTGAATTTAAATTTGAACTTGTCAAGATGTTGCCTGAAAATAGTTTCAGCAGCTTATCTCACTGTGTTTGTACTGCCTTATTATTGTAAATAATTGAATCTGCTATATTTTAAATGGTCTTACACCAAGTAATTGATTGAATATTTGGTTGGTTGGTTAATTTGATTTCATTGATTGAATTAAATTTGTTGTTTTTGTTGTTGTTTGTTTGTTGTTTGGGATGACTCACCAACTAGCTGTTAGATTGGTTGGTTGATTGATTTTTCAGCTAAGCTTATTTTTTTGGTGACCTCAAGTTTTTTATGCAACACAGAATAATGATGAGTTCGATAGTGTTTAAAACAGATACGAATAATATTTTCAAGGCATTCCCTGTTTGTATTTCAGTTAGCAATGAGGTTCCTGAGCACCCAGTTATTTCCCCCCTGTCGGGATTTATTTACGAGAAGAGATTGATAGAGAAGTATATCAAGGAAAATGGAACAGATCCCATGACGGGGGAAAAATTGGCCCCAGATATGTTGATTGATGTCAAAGGTAACAGTCTGCATTTCAAACATTATTTGTTTTTTTTCATATGAAGTTCAGTTTCTTTTGTAACAGTAATTTGTAAAAATACAAGAACTTTTGCATAGGACATGCAATCAGCTTTTAAGCAAGAAATGTACAATAAGCAAGGCTTCCTAATTACTTGTAATGTGCATTTATATGACTTGGATGAGTAGATTTATTGGTTGGCACTAGAACTGCCACAGAAGTTGCCAGATTTTGCCTGAAATAATACAGACATACTGTAAATTCATTTATTTTAATAGCAGTTAGCATTACCAGCTACTATTGCATTGCATTGCTTCCATTTCCGGGATGCCAAGTCCCCAGTCCTAGCTAAATACTCCCTCCTCAGGGCTTTACAGATCCACTTGCCTGACTCTCAGGACAAGCTCAAATTTGGTTCAGGCATGCTCATGTTTGCAAGGTACTTGTCCATGGGCAAGTAAAATAATTTGAGAGAGAACGAGAGATCGTTAGTTCGTAATGCTTTATGTTCTTCAAGTTTTATCCTCTGTGATCTTGTCACAGTACATATTTCAGCACCTTTGTTTTGCATTTATATGTACCGCATTCTTCAAATACATAACTGCCCGCTGTTTCTTTTGTCTATCGATCCTTTATTTCACATGATATACTGACAGTCTGTCATCACCCTGTAGTCAGTGTCAGGGACCATCTTGCATTTTCTCATGCAGACATAACGATGTGAATGTACTATTTAAAGCAAGTTTTGACAAATAGGAAATAAATATATTTTAACTTAACAGTTATATTTTAGTCCTGACATGTATATGTATACGGGATTTGCCGGCTTTCAGGTCCTAACCTAGCCACAGGCAGTTTGTGAGCTCTGAATGTGCTGAGGTTGCTGACTCTGAACAATTGGTGTGTCAAATATTGTTTTGATACCTGTCACCAATTTCAAGGTGACTTGGTGATAATGCTTAATAATATAACCCGTGAGATTTCTTTGACAGGTGTGTTTGGAAATTAAAAGCACTTATCACTAACGATTAGCCACCTGAAAATATAGCACCTACAAGTGGTGTTTATCATCTATTGTTTATGTGATTGTTACAGGAGACCAATATGTACATACTGTTTGGAAAATAATTAAATGAATAAAAATAAGAGTTCTCAAATCATTTTCAAAACTTGGTTTGTCAAAGATTGGTTAAATGCATGTCACTGATTTCAAGGTGAAAATTGCATGATATGGAAGCAGAAGCAGACATGTGAGTGGACACAACACTTTCTGGAGAAAAGCAAAGAATGAATTAATTGACACTGAAATATTTCAGCGAGAGACTCAGTTTTACCTTCTTTTCTTACTGGATTTGATACTAAACTCTGCATGATCAATTGAATTTTTAACTGGAAACATAGATAAAGGAAAATGTTATGATGTATTAGAACATGATTACAATTAAGTTAACACAGTTCTGTTTTTGGCTGTTTTTCAGTTTAAGGTCTTTTACCTAAATATCACTCACTCTTAAAAAACTAGTCTTTTCCAAAAACCTTATCTGTCTATTTTTATACAAGTATATGTCTCTCCTTGCTCTTCTAACCATATCTGCATTCTAACCCTTCCTTTCTTTCCTCATCTGCATGTACTATTCACATACATTACTTTAATTATTGATATATTGTTTTAAGGTGCAAACAAAAATAACAAGAAGACGAAAGTTCTATATTTGTAAAATAAATATAATGCGATTTCCTTAACAAAAACCCTATACTTTATTTTACTATATTGTTTTACACTTTAGTTGTGATATTTGGTGGTGAAATTTTGAGGCAAGCTCAAATTCCCCAGGGCAAGCTGACTTTTATAAAATTTGTAAAGCCCTGCTCCTGCAATTAGTAATTGGAGGTCTAGAATTTAAAAGATAACGATCCCAGTCTGATTCCTTAGTCATAGCCATCATATAGAATACCTTCCTCTTTAGACTGTCATGCAAGTTCGCATGTGCAAAGAAAGATTGCTTATCAAAGTTCGCCTTTGTTATCATTTTTAAGGTCTTTTTTGTCAATCTTGTACCTTTTTTGTGTCGCTTGAGGGCTTTTCTCCCCAATCCTTGTAGTATTTTTTTGAGTAATTTTTGTGTTCCTTTTGCTAATTTTGAAGGGTTTTTGTGACTTGCTTACCAGGAGGTGCTTCTGTTCATTGGTAACCCCTTCTTAGTAACCAGTGTTTCGTATAAGTATTACCTACCATTCTTTGGTTCCTGGCTATCTTGTTTCTTTTCTCAATTTTTTTTTTTTTATAGAGATTAATATGTCACAGGGTTTGGGTAAGTGTGGGCATGGATGGTTGTCCAATATGTTGTTCTTCCAGACTTGTTTCCAAAGCCTTTTGAGGCTGTGGACACTTAAGATTCTCTCCAGTCTGGATAGGCTTTTGGAGTCCTACTTTCATTCTGATCTTCTTCTGCTGCTCTCACACTTTGTTGTGGTTTGGATGATGGTGTAACAGTGTTTCTGGGGCCAAGAGTCAGCCAGACAGAAGAAGGGGTGGTTTGGTCTCCCTTCTATGCTCCAGCTGCTGGTGTATGCCTCCAACTATCAGGTTAATTCCCATGTTTGGCCCCTTAAGCCTTCCCCGTGAATTCTGGCTGGCTCCAAGTGGGGAGATTGGCTGGGACCTGAGTTTGTCTCTCTGTAAAGGCCTTGGAGCTTAAGGTGCGAACCCTAGTGACAATTGATTCTGAATCAGCAATCGTTGGCTGTGATGAAAATGACAAGGTAAGCACTCTCCATGTCAATCTCTGTTGTTCTTCTCCACAGAGACAGAGATGCTGCCAGGGCATGTGAGTGCGCAAATCACAGTTTTTTTTTTTTTTTACGAATTTGTGCACTTGGAAAGCAGTGATGTGTGAGAACCCCTGCAAATTAGTTCAAAGTCGCGCATATAAAAATGCACTCTGTGCAGTATAAATTTTTATTTAACTGTTAAGATAAAATGTATAAATAGGAATTTAAAAAATTAAATAGTAAGGATAATTATTTTATTAAAATATCTCTGTCCATTCCAAAGTATGCAGATGTAGGTTAATACAAAAGGATGCTTGGAAATCCCACTAATTATTTATAAGAGAAAAATGTGTATACTAGAGGGGTTCTACAGTTGATGCCCTTTCCTCACATTTGCACATGTGCGAACTTTGGTCCATTTCTGGAAGGTGAGATTTATAGGCTGGGCAGAAACTTACTGATTTTTTCAACTTGAAGTCAGTGCTGGTGTGAATGTGCAGAGTGAATGGCAGAATGAAGAAAGTGAAAGATGAACTGGAGTTTCTTGCCAAATGGAGGACAGTAATTCTAAACTATGTGAGATGCGGGGTTAGATGAACCGTCAAAGAAGAAACCAAAATTTGATGCAAAGTTTCAGAAATCTTGACTGTTAACATTACATATGGTTACAACCCAACACTGAGGCGAGAAATATGTTATGTGATATCTACAGAAATTATGGGAAAAATAACCCTTGTGTTGGAAAAAGGTGTTTGAATTTTTGGACGTCAACTCTTAAAAACACGCCAAGTCACCAGATCACATACATTTTGGAGCAGAGATATCCATGAGACAGTACGTGTGAATGGTGGAAAACTCAACAAAACAATCATAAAGAATGGTTTCCCAACTTGTTGAAGCTGGCTAAGCTAGCTATGCATATGCCCCTTCAGACTGCAGACTATGAAATGGGGTTCTCAGCACAGAACACTATTCACACACTGATAAGAAACAAATTAAGCTCAGAAACAGGCAACATATTAATACCTTATGAGTATTTTGATTTCAATAGAGACCAAACAGTGGAGCATAAAGAAAGAGATACGGATATTAAAGTGTTGGGTAAGCGATGAACTATGGTGATTTCCTTCCTCCCTCCCCTATTTGAGGTCGAGACACACTTAAGAGATCTTGATACCTCTGTGGCATCACAGAATTTGAGAGACCAGCAACACTGGTCCCTTGCCATGACTCCAGGCCCATCAAAACTGGCCAGGGAGCGCGCACACCCTGACTGACTGCAGGGACCACCTCAGAAGTTCTTCAGACAGTGAAGGCTTCAACAGACAAACAAGCAGCCCCAGTTCAAATCTTCCATCATGCCCATTTTTCACTAGATGAGGTGGTTGAAGAGGTCAAGGTAGGAAGTCTTTGGATTCCTCCCCCATCATTAAGGAGTAAGGTAGTCAGCGCTATGGAGTTGCACCCTCTCCTGCAACATCTTCCTCTTCCCAGTGCCCCAGTAGGTGCTGGACTAACCCTCTTTTCAGAGGTTTGGTTTGGTATCACGGACAGTGTGTGGCAAGCTTTCCCACATACCCATGTTGGCCGAGCCCGAGACTTGAACTCATGCGGACAGAGGTGAGAGGTCAGTGATCTGTATAGGCAAGCGTCTTATACCATTTGGCCACCTGGTGCCCCCACAGATGAGGAAAATACTGTCACAGTACATGGGTCTCTTCTACAACAACCCACAGATTCTCCATCCTCATGCTTGGCTCATCTCAAATAATCAATCCACCAGGACCAACTGCATTGCCCAGGCTAGGAGGCAATCCACTTTCAAAGTTTACGATGCAAAGTGGAGAATCTTCTGTAATTGGTGCAGTATGAAACGCTTTGATCATAGCTGCCCCTCTTGAGATGCAGTTGGAGACTTTCATTTCTTCCTTTTCAATGAAAGAGAATGTTCTGTTTCTACTGTCAAGGGTTATAGGGCAGCCCTTTCTAGCACTCATAAGTTTTGTAAGGGTTCTGCCATTGGGTCAGATCCTGATCTTTATGATTTCATCAGGTATTTTGAGCTTCAGGGACAGGTATCTCACTCATTAATGTGTAGATGGAAGTTTTGGTGTGTTCTTTGGGCATTATCAGAACCCCCCTTTGTGAACCTTTGTGTGAAGATTCCTTCAAGAACCTTACCTTTAACCCTTTACTGCATATTGACACCTTTTGACACCAACCCCTTTAATGCATATCGACACCTTTTGACACCAACCCCTTTACTGCATATTGACACCAAACCCTTTACTGCATATTTACACCTTTTGACACCAAACCCTTTACTGCATATTGACACCTTTTGACACCAAACCCTTTAATGCATAATGACACCTTTTGATGCCTTTCATGACAAATCTGATTAACCCTTTTCATACTGAAGCCCATTCAGACAGGCAGTTGTATAGAACTGGAGATTTTTCAGTCAGTGGTGTAGCAGCAGGAGAGAATGCAGAGACGTTGGTAAATCTGGCTTTACAGGACAGTTTTTTGAAATTATTTTTCAATGTTGTATACCATTTTAAAAAGCATAAAATTTTCTTTAAGGTCATATATTTTTTGACTGAAAATTTTCAGACGTAAAACTTCAGTTGAAAGTAAAGTTATGTAAGCAAAAATAAATGCTTTACATTTTTTTGTAATAACTTTCAATGCAATTTTCCTATCTGCAATATTCATTTTACCTCCTCTATGTAATTGTATGAAATGGGGGGAATTTTATACCATTTAAGAAGGTGACAAAATAGTAAAAATCCATCAAGAATATCTAAAGTTATTACAATTTTATTAAATTTACTCGCATGAGAATTGGAGAACAAAAAACAGAATAATCCTTACTGGTAAGTTGACAAAGCTTTTCATTTTGGTTCAGTGTTTTTATTCCACAATAAATTTTAATGTAATAATATAAGAGTTATATTGGGTGTATTTTGGTCCATTTCCAGGGATGCAGGAAATTTTCATAATATTATGCACACACTCAACATCGGTACATGTGCGAACTTTATGAGAAGTGAAGTTCTCAAAATGTCCAGTTAGCTTGAAAAGCATCCATGTCTTCATCATCGTCAATATCTGAGTCGAAAATACCAATTAACTATTTATCATCAGCTCATTTCATTCGATGCAACCAAGATAACGATCCCCACTGTCTAAAATATAAATTTCCCCACATAAAATTGTCTAAATTTTCATCAAAATCGGTATCAGCATCACGACCGCTTCAGTTCTGTCCGCCATTTTGAATTACACACGTTAAAATTCAGTTTTGAAATCAAATTTTCTACTAACCAGTTCTCATCATCTCCGTTCATTTCGTCGAAATGAAGCTCACAATCTGCACTGCTTAAAACATAAAGTTTCCCCACAAAATTGTCTATATTTTCATCAAAATCGGCATCCACATCACTGCCGTAAATTGCTGTTTCAGCGCTGTCCGCCATGTTGATCTCCACACATTAAAAGTCGTGTTTGAAATCAAATTTTCAAATAACCAGTTATAATCAGCGCAGTTCATTTTGAAGAAGTAAAGATAGCGATCCCCACAGGCTAGAATGTCAATTTTCCACGTGAAATGGTCTTTATTTCCAACTAATTCAGCAAGCACATAACTCTCTTCAATTCCCTCTTCAGAATATGACCGCCATATTTTATCTCTGCACGTTAAAACTCGATTTTGAAATCAAATTTTTACCAGTTTTTGGGTCTTTTAAACACAATCTGGTAATGCTATGTGTACCTTCTACCTTTATTTCCTTCTTTTCAAAAGAGTACACGTAAACTGATGACGTTTTATACAGTTAAACACGTGTCTGCAAATGTTGGTAACGGAATCTAGTGAACATACGACCGGAGTCGTATCCCGCTGGCAAAGGTAAAGTACGACTGGAGTCGTATCCCGCTGTCAAAGGGTTAAGATACCCAGTACTACCAAATAAAGTCCTTGTACCTATAACTATCATTTATACAGCTGAGAGAATGAATATAGAAAATAAATATGAAGCAAATCATTAGTTTATTCGCATGATTAAAGCAACAGCACAGTTCAATCTACACTCATCTGTTGTATGTAACAGTGTATCCGCCATTTGTAAACATGTGCTCTGCATCTCACAGTTGTGATATGAAGTCATTTGAAATTTTGAATAGTACAGTTGTAAGGCATAATAGAAGCTCTTGGCTGGCATGCAGAGTCAACCTTCTCGAATTTTTATCTCCGTGATTTAGTTCCGCAGAGACAAACTCTCAGTCTGGTGGGTCCTGTGGCAGCAGCCCAGATGACCACCAGACCCAGTTAAAGCCAACACAGCATCTCTTAGTTTCACTGGATTCACCTGTGAAATTTAATCGGTAAGAATAATTCAATAATCATCTTCTTAACTGGATATATAAGGGTCGCAGATCACGTGACTGTAGGCTGTGTTGCTTTAAAGTTAGGAGAGTGGGTTATCGTTCACATAGTGAATCCAGCCTATTATTCTTTAGAAGGATAATCAAGGTATAGGTAGAATGCTCAGCATTCCCTCCTCCTATTACCTCTTATAACATTAATGTGTTCAGGGAACATATTTGAAGGAGAAAACAAATTTCTAAGTAAATTGTGTTTCTCAGAGAATACTTACCTAATCACATTACTTGAAAACCGTCCCAGCCACCCTGCCATGTGAGCATCGTCATTGGTATTTCACCCAGTTTAAAAGCTAGCGACATCTGATGGCAGCAAGGGGAGGTAATGAGCAATAGTTCTTGCCCTTTGTCTATATGATATTGACAGAAACGACGAATTTTTATCTATTTAATAGGGCTGCATTCAGGAGGTAGCTGGCCTATATCACAAATGTTATTGTGATTGGGGGAAGAATTCTTGGAGAAACATAATTTACTTAAAAATTTGCTTTTCAGGGGCATACATTTTTGTGGGTTTGCAAAATATGACATTGTTGTTGATACCTAAATTCAATGACTAGGTGAGGGCCCTTTTCTTTTCACAGTAGGAAAATATTTTATTGGGTCTTTGTATTCATGATTTGAAGCAACCACAAAATTCAGGAATATTGCTAACCCATAAATAAAAAAATTGAATTCGCAGTGTTCAGTCATCTAGCTTACCAGAAAAGGGCTGATCTAGGGAATTTTCCATTCTGGATCTGACTTGTATTAAATTTTAGTCATTACCCATTGATAACCAGTATTTTCTTAAACAAGCCACCTCTTTCTCTGAAACTGTTCTTTTCAAACTAAAGAAATTTGATTTATTACAAAAACATTCATTTCTGCATGTTTATTTCGTAAGACATTTATTTCCTTACAAAATTTATATAACATTGAAAATACAAAACATTTGTGGATGTCAGTGACTTAAAGGCTAAATTCTAGAAAATAAATTATGCCCCTTAATTTTCAACCACTAGATAGATTGTTTTAACTGAATTGAACCACCAGCTGAGAATTTTAATTGCCTTTAGGATTTTTCTTGTTAGATGTAAAGTGAAAGAACTTCAATGAAAAGTAAAATTGTTCAAGGACAAGTGGAAAACATTAATTTTGCATCATAATTTGTACTATGTACTTAGTTGGTTAAAAAATCTATAAAGAAGTGTTTAGAAATTGATGGGAAAATATAGGTTGCAAGGTGATAGAATAATAAAGAAAATATGCAAACTTTTGATGCACAGACTAGAATTAACAATAAAAATGATGAACTTAAGAAGATGATGTATTGTAGGCAAGCTCTGGGCCTCTGTAGGCCTACCTTATAATACTGTATACCGGTATGTGCTGAAAATGTTACAAATAATAAATAAATTACAAATTGTTGTATAAAAGTATTGAAGGTTTGTTTTTGTAAGTTTTAATGGCACTTTTAAAACATTATTGGCTATATCATGCTTAGGAAATGGGAGTTAAGTGCCTTTCCCATTGATGCACCAAGGCAGCTACTCTAGGCGGGTATCTAACCTGTAACCCTTGGATTATGAGTCCAATGCTCTACCAACTGAGCTACTGCGGTGGTGGAAGTAGATTCTCTTTCAATAAATGCTAAAAATATATGTCATGATATGTGTGTTGAATTTATGTTGTATTTTATGTTCATTATGTGTTGTACTAGGTCAGATTGTATGCAAAATCTTGGACATGACCATTGTCACTGGTACCTTCCATATATTGTTTCAAGAAGCATCCACTAGCATATGTTATTGTGCCTCTATTTCATACTGTTCCCTCCATACTGCATAATTTATAGAACTCTGTTGTAAATTTTGTATGTCACTTTTTGATATTTTTTTAAAGCCAAAATTCAGGAGTATGCCTTCCATGCTTAATTATTAGCATGTGATTACCAACCTGATCATGATCAATTGGACGTGAAAGGAAAAAGACTGAGCATTTATTGTTCTCTTTGACGTAGTTTCAATCATTATCAGGCAGGCGCTTTCAGTAATGCTGAATCAGAAAAAGCAAGCATCTTCTAGGCTTATACCTATTTATGTAGAATGGAAGACGTTAATCTTTATGGGATGATTAATCCCTGACAGAATACAGTGATGTATTATTATACTCGCAAATTTAACTTTTTTGAAATTATGAAATTGTAGGTGGCAATTCCATGACAAATATACAGCCAAAAAATTTTTGGCTGCCGGCTTCTGTTGAAACCCTTGCTTAATACAGTTGTATTTGACTGACCAAAATTAAGTTAATACATGTCTTCAGTTATGCCTGACATTGTATTTACCTTTCTTTCAGCATCTCCACTGGTGAAGCCTCGACCACCTTCAGCCACCAGTATCCCAGCGATCCTAAAAATGTTGCAGGATGAATGGGTAATTGATCCATCACCAGAGTGGCCATAACAATGCCTGTTCATTAGCATTATCAACACAAATCATTTTTTGTCTTCATTTTTGTATGAGAAGGTTACCATAAAATTTAAAACAATATCAGATTTGCATAGGAAATTCGGTGAAAAATTGGTTAAAAGAAAATGAAGTTTTAATACAATTGATGTTATTATGTTATATTCTAATATGATGATAGTGTTATGCCACAATATCTGAAAAATTGACAATATAAATGTGATGGCATAATATTTCATATATAGCAAACATTAACATAAACCATGTTTTCTAGGAAGATTAAGTATTCATTACAGGAGCAAAAATTCCACTCTTGGCCTACTTGTCTGGTAAGGATGATGCAGGGCAAATGGTCTCCAAACTCCCCAGTTTTGTTCTTTTACTTTTGCATTTAAAAATTGGGCTACTTACACGAAATTTCACTTGCCCAACAATGACTTTTAGTTGTTCGGGTTAGTTGCGCTAGTGAATTGTTTTCCCCTTAATTGAATGACAAGTGGGTGGAATAGGCAACTATGTGATTTGTACCAAAGTTCTTCCGCATGTTATGCATCATTGTAATATAAATTGTATAAACTTTATTCTGTCACTTCATTCTATGACAAGAAGGTCTCAGATAAACTCAGACATAGTTTAAATGCATTTTATATGTGGAATTACTTTCTCATTCATAAAGGCAGTGAAACAGTTAATTTGGAGAAACCAAAGCTATTAATTTTGGAATCAGCGTTGGTTTTAGAGACCTGTTAATTAGAAGGAAGTGCAAGTGCCAATAATAATTCTATCACAGTGTTGCTCTACCTTTTTGGTGTGACACAATTCAGCGTTGCTCCTTGAGCGAGTCCAGGGGACATTCTCACACCCAAACTGCCAGAGTCCCTGCAGATTTAACAGATCCCCACATCTTGATCATTATAGGTGGACAGGAGTACATAAAATGTTCACTTGACAGCTCAACCAAGGTGCAACACTACAATTTATTATTGAGGCCTTATAACTTCATAATTCTTGATTTTTTTTATTACTCAGGATGCAGTGATGTTACATAGCTTTACACTTCGTCAGCAGTTGCAGACAGCAAGACAAGGTAAGAGCAAAAGTACTTTTTGAGTGATTAGTTTGATAGTCAACTTATGTGATTTAGTCTAACCAGTGTATACCCTAGATGGGTTGTCCCTTGCTATTACTAAATTTTGCGTTCATAGGAATTGTTTATTTTAGTGAGGCTATAGTAAGACCATTCCTCAAAATACCAGCATTATAGTTTCCTCAGTCATTTAGACTGAATAAGAGTACAGATAATAGTAGCAGCAGGTCAAAGTTAGCAATGTTCTTTCAACTATATAACAACTTTCTTGAGCTCATATGCTATCTTTCTTGCTGTACTTGTTCAAGTTGAGGGATTTTTTCACATTAGACAGAAGAAATCTTAATTTGTTTTGACAACCATTTCTGTAAAGCTAAACATAATGTTTTATTGATAATGTACTTGGATGCAAAGAATGAAACATTGAAATGCATGTTGTAATAGATAGACATAATTGTCATGACAGGCAATATTATGTCATGACAGGCAACACAACCCTTTAGAAGAGAAAATGGTGGCAACAAATACATGTACAAAATTTCTTTCTAAGAAAGCCTTGTCCAATGATTAGACCATATTCTGATTTTCATCACATTGACATGGTGGACCTCTTGGGCTTTTCATTGGAGAAATATTGTATGTACGACATGGCGATATTTCTCCAGTGATAAGCCCAGGAGGTCCACCTTGTAAATGGGATGAAAATTGGAATATGGACTTATCATTGAACAAGGCTTTCTTACATAGAAATTTTTGTAACAGTTTATAGCAAGTGGGGATGGGCTTATCACTGAATACATATGGTAATGTTAGTATCTGGGAACATCCACAGTTCTTATTTCAGTTCCTTTTGTAAATTATATATCAAAGTGTGGAGTTTGATCGCAGCTTATATTGGATCAAAGAATATTGTTTAAAGGACGGTGTTGGTAAAGGATGTTTAAAGTTTTAGGGAATCTGATTGGAGGAAAAATATGGCTGGGTATATGAGGTGGTTGTTCAAGGGAGATTAAGATTATTAAATTTTGTTTGTAATTTCTTTGCCATTGTAGAGTTGTCCCATGCGTTGTACCAGCATGACGCTGCTTGTCGTGTCATCGCACGTCTCACCAAGGAAGTCACAGCTGCCAGAGAAGGTAAGATCTTTTCCAAGAAGACATTTCTGACCATATTTTTCATGTACATCTCAATATGTACATTTTATTTGCACCAACTATTTGTACATCATTTTACAATTGTGCTCACTAATAGCCTTAACCTCCCTGAGGAGCTGAAATGGAGATTTACCATAGGTATATAATACTCTTAATAAATGATTGATTGATGGAAATATAAATTTATTAACAAATCTGGGGGTTATCATTAATTAGTTATGGAGCTCAGGAGGCATATAATATTACCCATGTTTGACTGTCATATCATGTACATGTCAAATTTAATTTCTACTCAATAACTTTTGAATGACAATAGATTTGAACCAAATTTGGTATGAGGCTCTACATTAGAAAGGCTTGGGTCAAGTTCCATTTCTCTGTTGAAGACGTTCCTCAATGACAATAAAGTTCAGAAAATAAACTCTGCTGCCTCTCAAATCCAGCTCTCCCAGAGAGTTAGAAATGTAGTCTTTCTCATCTATATATAATATAGTCAAAGAAAAGAAGCTCTCACCAGTTTCCTTCCCTTCCCACCGCTTAGGTAGCTACCTATGTACCAGATGTTTACCAGTTCAAGCTTTCAGTTCAGTACAATCAACTTTCCACAGCATCACCTCTCATTATGCATCAGAAGTGAGCTTGAATTCTACCTATCCATCAAGAAAGTTGGTATACTATTGATTATTAAGGTATTTGCTACATATTGGCAACCTTAGCCAAACTACACTCAACAGCAGCAGTTTTGACTGCAGTCTAACATAAGGTAGCAGCAGGCTTCTCAATTTTGGAGGCAGTACAATCAAGGGAATAGGAAGTCAAATTTCTCTTCCCTAAGCCTCCCAACAGTCACCAATGACTTGCTACCCTGCCTGCCTGCCTGCTGACAACCTACCTATATGCGGCAGACACTTTCATTTTCAGCAGGCTTGGATTTACCTTTTTTCAGCAAAATGTATGGGTCATCCAAGTTGTTTCAGAGGGACTTCAGATTTTGTTCATCCAGTCACCTCCTCTTTTATCTTTCCCTTCCATGATGGAGGATTTGCTTGATCCAGAGAAGGTGGAAATTTTACAGAAATGGATCAGCTCTTTACATGTCATGCAGAAGGTGGAGTGAGCTCGCAAGTCAAACTCACCAGGGCTCTATTTTAGGCTTTCAGTCAGTAGGGATGAGTTTGCGATCAGTCTTGTTCTGACTGACATACTTTCATGCTCCTCCTATCCATTCTGCTTCAAGCACGTTCATCCAGGTTGGGTTCCAGTTCGATCTCAACATCATTCCAAGGGCATTTACCAAGACCATCAACTGCATCGTCACCCTGTTCAGGTTAGCTTCATCAACAGCAACTGCACCATGCTTGGATGACATCCTTCAAGAACAGGTGGTAAGTTCATCTTTAGTGAAGGGCAGGAACAAGCTTTTCTCCCTTCTCTCTCAGCTGGGCTTGCTAGTGAATTGAGAGAAGTCAGATATCACTCCCTCCCATTACTTCATCCATCTGAGTATGGAATTCTTGGCCAATCTCAGTGTCACATATTAATAAGGTGATCTTGTGTCATATTTGCTGAGCTTGTTACCATTCTGGAAGCCATATTGCTCATCCAATTTTTATTAAACTTGGAATATGGGCTAATATCATCAGACTCTTGGATGAATTCGAAATAGAGTGAGATCAGCACATATTATTGATGATCTTGCATCTGATGGCTTATGGGTGATATTCCTCTGGAAAAGTATTATGGTGTGCATGCCAGCTCATATGGTTGAGGAGCTGAAATATTGCTCCTCTTCACTACAGTCAGTGGAAAGGGCTGGATCCGAGTCCTTCACATGAACCTTCTGGAAACGAAGGCTATAGTAAACACATTTCATTTCTGGAAGGATCAACTTTGCAGAAAAGTAATTCTCTGACAACTCCTTGGTGGTGACTGTTATGTATGATGTTTATATACTTAACTTTTGTGTATGATTCTAAGTTGTATGGTTATTTGAAAATACATACTTAACTTTTGTCCATGCTTGTAAGTTGTGACATGTGTCAGGTAGGCCAGTATTTTGGCATTTCACAATTAGACTTTTGAGACACATGTCAGGTAGGACAGTATTTTTCCATTAGAATTACTTATATTCTGATGTGACATGGGTCATGTAGGCATGTGTATTTATATACAGATTTTGGTAAA
Source organism: Margaritifera margaritifera (assembly GCA_029931535.1). Classification (NCBI taxonomy): domain Eukaryota; kingdom Metazoa; phylum Mollusca; class Bivalvia; order Unionida; family Margaritiferidae; genus Margaritifera; species Margaritifera margaritifera. The sequence goes on from JAQPZY010001654.1 coordinate 4,995,043, forward strand.
CAAATTCATTCCTGTTCTAGCATTCCGGTTCTAAAGATCAGTCTGTAAGGAATCTATTTTAGTAATTATTGTTGTGTTGTTGAAATCAGATTTAATTTGAGAGGAATTATTTGTTTACAATATTCATTGGAAATACTAAAGTACTGATTGACTTTTGGATGATTTTGGGATTTATGTGAATTCATTCAAATACATTGTGGATTACATATTTGTGGTACATAAGGAAATTCAAGTCTATCGGAATTCATTCGGAACATTCTGTAATTTTGGACTTGTGATTAGGACATTTAGGATTAATTGGAATTTAACTCACAAATTGTAAGTGTCTTTGAAATTTTTACTTTAACTGTCTGGAATAAATTGCTTTTTGATTTTATTTGACTTTACTGGTTTCACTTTCTTCCTGTTACATATTTTAAGACCTAGAGTCGTAACAGTGACCTTCCTCGAGAAATGGGAGGAGTCAAATCACCCAACCTATGTATCCTGGTCTGAGACTTCTATGTGCTGCTGCTCCCAGCTCAAGATCACTGTCTAGATAAGGCACATTCCTGGCAGGACCAATATTCAAGCTGATTCTTTGTCAAGATGAAGCCAGACTTTTCACACTGAGTGGTGCATTATCCATCAGTCTTTTTAGAGGTTTAGTGTGCCTTGGGGGCATCCTATGACAAGCCTCTTGCGATGAGGTGAAATCACAAATTGCCCACCTTCATCTCCCTAGTCCAGGACCCAGAAGCCTGGGCCATGGATGCTCGCTCAGCCAGTTGGGATGGGTTTTGGGGCTATGCCTTTCTCCAACTGTTTGGGTACAGAGGATAAGACAGAAAATGAGGGCCAGACCTGTAAAGTGGTTCTGACAGCACTTCTCAGATGGGACAAATCTTGGGTGAACAATGTACTCGCTCTACTGAAAGAATTCCCAGGATTCTCCCAACTTGCTCAAGCCCTTTGATCATGGAAAGGATCTCATGAGCTAGAAGGCTCTACACTTTGAAGGCATATGAGGGAAAGTGGCATGTTTTTAGAGACTGGTGCAAGGGCATCAACATCATTCCCTTGCAGGCCTCAATCTCTCTCCTCACTGACTTTTATCTCAACCTTGTCCCCTTGCAGGCCTCAATCGCTCAACTCATTAACTGTGTTCTCAGACTCTTCAAGGAGAAAAAAATAGTACCTTTTATAATCAGGGGCTACTGCTCCAAGATCTCTGACAAATTCAGAAATCATGGAAGATCAGATATGGGTCATGACAAGGACCTCTTGGACTTGCACTTGCTTGCCAGTTTTGATCTGAATTGGTCCTGGTCACTCACATTGTTTCCCAAGCAGAACCTTTCATTTGTTCTAACATGGCTCAACTCAGATAATTTATAGCCTCTGGCCAGAACCTTGCTGAAGCTGCTGTCTTACAAAACATGTTTTTTAATAGCCTTAGCTTCGGCATTCAGGGTGAGCGAGTTGCTGCCCTTTTGATAGACCCAAACTATCTCCAGTCCAGATCAGAGGGTTCCATGATCCTAATGACGCAACAAGGCTTCATAGCGAAGAACAGGTTACCATCTACAGACAATCAGAACCTCGTCATTCATTCACTCTCCACAATCAATATGTCAGGAGAGATGATAATGCAAGATCCAGTCCATGTTATCAGGCACTTCCAGAAATGGATGGAAAACAGTCACAGGTGACGTCTGGAAAACTCAACAAAATCCCTCTAGACTTGACATCTTTGCTTAAGTTAATGTTGCACTCAGCATATCCTAAAGTTTCTTGGGATATGTCTCATGGTTGTCACCTGGTGTTTGGAAGGGGAGGTAATTGGGAAGAGTTTCTTCCCTGTGTGTGTGTGTGTGTGTATGTATATATATATATATATTTATTTATTTATTTATATATATGTGTGTGTGGGAGGATTGGATTTGAAAGGAAGTGGAGTATATTTTTTAACGTTAATGTGATCAGGTAAGTGTTCGCAGAGAAACATAATGTGATAACATTTTACTCTTCACTGTTTTTTAACAAAATTTAATGGAGTTATGGACCCAGTGGACTCTGTTTGATTTCAAACTTTGTCTTTCAGTTGCATCAAAGTTGTTTTTTGCTTAATAAATTTTAAAGGACTGAATGGACTGAAACCAAATTTGATATGAGGCTTTACATTTGAAAGATATAAGTCAGGTTCATTTTTCACTATATTCTGACAAAATTGTAGAGTTTTTAGCTCGCATGGCTGTAAGTCCTTGTGAGCTTTTGCTTTAGCCATGTATCCATCAGCCATCATCCATTGATCAACATTTGCTTGTTACCAATGTTTTTTTAATCCATTTTTGATCAAACTTGGAAGTTAAGTTTATATCATCATTATCTCAAACTAGTTTGAATATAAGCAAGATCTGTGCATATTTAATGAGGTGATCATGCATCTGATGGCCACTCTGAAGGCTTTATTTCTGATCTGATTTTAATTAAACTTGGAATATATGCTTATATCATTGAGATCTTGGACAAGTTTGATAGTGAACTAGATCCATGCATATTAATTAGGTTATCTTGCATCTGATTGCTTGAGCTTGTTAGCACTCTGGAGTCTTTATTTTGGATCCAGTTTTGATCAGACTTTGATTATATACTTATATCATCAAAATCTCACATAGGTTCAGTTATGAGCAAGGTACACACATATTAATGAGGTGATCTTGCATCTGATTGGCTGAGTTTGTTACTATTCTGGAAGACATATTTCTGATGAGATTTTGTTCAAACTTGCAATAAGGTCTAATATCATCAAGCAAAGCAAGGGAACTACCCATGATATTGACTATTGGGAATCACAGATTTAGGGTTACAGAGTTCTTCCCCTTGCAAAAATTATGATAACAAGTAAATATATATTTTATAATATAAGATGCAAGAATTTCAATATAACAGTTTATTTAAATTAGCAAAATAATACACCTCAGGGATTAAAATTAAGAATTTAATATTTATAATTGCACAAAGAGTATAAAATAGGAATATTGTTTGAGAAAATGTACAGTTGCAGGCTATCATAAACTGCAAATTGTAATTAAGATCAGAATTTTGTTACAGTTATAGATATTTATTTTTGTGTTGTTTTTTTTCTAATATTGATTTTGCTCCAGTAAGAACGTATTTGTTGTAAAAACCATGTCTGTTCATAAATTTATTTGCAGAGAAATTATTTCAGAAAACTTTGCCACATTTGAAATTCCTAAATATTAGGAAGTAAGTTTGATATATTTGGTGAAATAGAGTTTGACAGTTGCTAGTATTGCCATGTTAAAGAGCCTGTAACAGTGTCATTTATATGTTATCACATGTACTGTGCATTATTTTATGTCATTTCATATATTTAGTACCATTAGTCACAAATTATTTGGAACTTATATTTTTTATTCCAAGCTTTTAGTTTTAAAAAATACCCTAGTATACTTTTCTTCAGAAACACTTTTAAATTTAATTACCATGAGTAAAGAAACCCAACCCATAGCCTAAAAAAACAACAATCTGTGCATTATAATTTCAATTCATGTGAAACACATGTGACTCTGTAGGCCACAGATTAACGCTTTGCAATAAACTGAACTTTTAAAGATCTTAGATGACTCCAATTATACCCAAGAGACTATGTATATTATGCCTTTACCTTAGGAGACTTTTTTTTTTCAGACTATTGTAAAATAGGTAAATTCCTCATAATATAAAGTTTGAGAGATAGTTTAAATAGTTTGTAGTTTGTGTTCTTACAATATTATATAAGTGGCTTAGTGAAATGATCAAGTTTTGTAAGCCAGGTGAGCAGGATCAGGCCCATTTGGACCTCTTATTTTACTTAAACCTTTGTCCTTTAATTGCATTATATTGGTGGGACATATATGTCATACTGACACATTTCAAGCTTGTTTTGGTTCACTTGTTATATGTATTTAGTTATAAATAAAAAATTATTGTCCATGACCTGGTGAATGTTTGTTTCACAAAAAATGGTATCTTTTTCAGCATTGGCCACTCTTAAGCCACAGGCAGGGATGACAGCTGGAGCGTATGGTGGACCTGCTGCACCACAACCTGTACGTATGTTTGTCTCTACTAATTTTATGGCTGTCATTGCCAGAAAATTCAAAGAAGAATTCTGTTTGCTCAGACTATAGATTTTTGTGAAATTGCATACAAATTTTACATTTTTCTGTCATTTTTTGGTAATATGCTTTTTTCAGGACCAACTCACACATTTTTTCCTACGGTTTTGCAATAATCTCCTACATGCATTTATTTATTTATCTAAACCAAAATTTGTGAACCTTGCATTTCTCCTATTAATAGAAATATGGAAATCATCATTGGTTGTAATATCAAGAAATGAGCAAAATACAATTGTTAAAAAAAATGGTTTGCAAGTTGAGAAGTTTCATGAATGTGAAGCTTGTAAGGATATTTTAGGTAGAAAAAATGTGTCCACAGGTTGAAAAATATGTCCACATGTCTTCTAGTTTAGGTATATTTGCAGCCTAGGATGCGATTTTGACAATCTAGGATAACGGGAAGTTCCTCCAAGGGTTTCTGTATGATTGGTGTATATGTATACATACTTTGTTTTTCTAGTTCCACTAAGTTTTATATTCATTTTAATTTTGCAAGTAGAGCTCATGGTAGAGCCATAGAATATATTTTGATAAGCAACAGCTGCATATTCACGGACACAAGGATAGCCTTTTAGATGAAGGGCCAATTAGTACTATTGTTCCTGTACCAATTAATGTTTTCCATTGTGTTACAGGCATATGCGGCAGAGGCAGGTGCTCCAGAAGCTGCCCAGGAACCTATGGAGGAGGCAGGCATGAGTGAGGAAGTCTTGCAGAAGGTATAGCAATATTTTGTGTAGCTATCATGAAGACAAAGTAGAAACTTTGAGGAATTAATTAGTTACCCTTTCTTGTGTCATTTGTACCCCTTAAGGCCATGCAGTAATGTTTGAGATGATTAATGTCCATCAGTTATTATCTGGGGTGTACACCTGTTTTACCAGTCACTTGATCAGGATAAGTAAATTTGGAAAAGTGTCTTGTCCTGACTTATTTTATAACTTGTCCCATATTTTTTTATTTCATAATTTTCTTGTGCCAGTGTCTAATGTCTATAATGCTAAAAAAAGGCAGCATTTGTAATGATTTGGGTATGACTGTATTGTGTTTTTTATTGTTAGATACTAGATTATGTACTGCAATGTAATCTTGTGATGACCCTTACACATAATTGGATGCCATTTGGTAGGTCATTTGCATATCACACATAGATATGCCTTTTAAAGCTTTTGTCTTTTCAATTTTGATTGTGTTATTTTTCTTTTTATATACACCCATCTTAAGTTGGATGTTTTATGTTAAGGTATTGTGTGTCTGGCCCAAAACTTTTTAATGATTGACGTTTGGAGAGGTTTTCATGAAAATTTCCCAAGTTATATCATGACTAGACGGTGTGTCACATACCATGGTGTCCCTTCCTCAAGGTCAGTCATGGCAAGGTAAAATGTGACTTGTGTCCTTGTCTGGAATATAACTTTTGAACCACTGAAGGTCACAGTAAGGGAAAATGTAAATCTAACTTGTATCCTTTATACTTGACTGGAGTGTAATTTTTGAACCACTGAAGATATTTGAATTAAACTTTAACCAGTTATATATCATGAAGAGAGCCACACACCCTTGATTCAAGGTAAAGATCATGGCAAGGTAAAGTATAAATCAGTGACCTCTATCCATGTATGGGTTTAACTTTAAACCAATTAAGATATTTTAACTTGAAACCAGTTGAGATATTTTAACTTGAAACCAATTAAGATATTTTAATGAAACTATTGCCTTGACAGTGTCTTGTGTATTAACATTCATATCTCCTGCCTCAAGGTCAACATTATTACAAGGGATAATGTAAATTGTGCCCTGTTTCCTTTCCCAGGTCCACACCTTATTATAACAATAGTCACGAGATGGCATATCATGTGCCATAAGCAGTACTAATGTTCCATGCATTTTAAATCGTCTCTACAGCAGATCTTTGTAACCAGCATAGCTCAGGAACCATTCAGCGTTATTTTCATGCAGTTTGAGGTTACATACATTGCTGCATAGACCTAGATGTGCCTTTTGGGTGGTTTTGTATTATCACCTCCATTTTGGGGGGTTTTGTTGTATCAGTATTTTTGATACAGGTAGGGCCCTTGACACTTCATATCTTCACATGAGATTTTGCTTTTAATTGGGATAGTTCAACAACAATTCAGAATATTCCTCTACAATTTGGTATGAACATTGTCTCTCAGACTTACATGCACCTTGATGGGTTTAGTCTCGTCTACGTCATTTTGGACAGAGTTATGCCCCCTGTTAAGCAAATTCTTGTCTTCACATTTAAACTTGGAATGTTGCTTGCAGTCAGAATAGCACAAGAACCATTCAATATATTCTGATGGAATTTGGTAAGAACATTGTCTCTTAGACTAAGATTTGCTTTGTTTGGGCTTTGTCTTATCTGTACCATGATTGACAGAGTTATGGCCATTGTCAATCAACTATATCCTTACATGGGATGTTGCTTGTAATCAGCCTAGCCCAAGAACCATTCCAGATATTCTGATGCACTTTGAATATTGTTTCATAGACCTAGATGTGTTTTTTTTTTTAATGGTTTTTGCCTAGTCTACTTTATTTTAGACAGAGTTATGACCCTTGTTTGTCAGCTTCATATCTTTTACATAGGATGTTGCTTGTATTGATGAGTCCTTGAATGAGTTGGCTTTTATGCATTCCATGTTATCATTTAGAGGAGTCATAGCCCCTGAATGCCCATTTTATCTTAATTTTGGTTTCCTAACACAAGTTCCTCAGTGTAAGGCCACATGGAGTAATGTACACATCACTAGTATGACTTATTTGACTGTTTTAGTGCCTTTTGGTAAGAATAACAATTAATTTTTATTGTTCATTATCAAATGTAAATTCAAGTTTATCTTTTGTGCCAGTCCTACAAAATCGCAACGAGCACTAGAACTTCTGAAAGAACACTCAATTTTGCCTCAAAAAAGAGGACAGAAAACATATTTGGCTATAAATTAAATCAGTTTTATTAGATAATGAAGCAGATTTTAATTTACATTGCAAAATGTGTTAAAATGAATTGTGGAACTTATGGGACTAAGATAAGTAGCTCTTGGTCCGAGACCAGAGGCATTTTACACCAGTCTAAACTGTGTACTTTTTTATGTGCACAGTGTCATGATACGACAACAGTTCACATCCTTTCTAAACTTTGAAATCAATAGAAAAGTTTGAAAAATATTGCTTAGGTAGAAGAATGGGCTTGTATATTATACATCAAAGTTTTTTTTTTTTTTAAAGACAGAACAGAGAATATACATGGAGATTTTACGATAGAGTCTCCAGCTACTAGGGACAAACCAGCTGATTACTTATCCAGTGTACCTGCTGTTTACTGACCTTGAACACTAATTAGTAATTATTGACTGAATTGTCTGTCCTTTGGCAAAGCATTCATTTTATTCCAGCCTCAATAAATAAAGCCATTCTGCGAATGTGTTTGGGAAGTCAAATTTCAGTGTGATATGTGGGTACATACTGTGTATTTCCAATTTTTTGTGGGAAACCAATTTTTGTGGATTTTGTGGGATACAAATTTTTTTTATTTTGTGGTTGCTAAAAACCATGAATTTAAAGACTTGACAAACAACAGTTCTTTTTTGGAGGCCATAGGACCCCTGGCTCAATCCTTGGAGGCCATAGGACCCCTGGCTCAATCCTTGGATTTAAGTACTGACAAAAATGTCATTTTATGCAAAACCATGAAAATGGATACCCACAAACATAAAGACATAGTAATTCACACTACTAAAAGTCAGTTATGGACTGTAGGTACACACAAACATAAAGACATAAAGTAATTCACAATACTAAGAGTCAATTCAGGACTGGGGGGTAATCATAACACAGTTAAGCGGGAAAATGCTGATTCAGAAGAGGATGATACTGGAAACAAGTGGTGCATAAATCTTGCAATTGAAATTGAGACCTTTTATATTTTGAAAAATTTTACTTGCCTGGGAATAAGCTCTAGCTCTCAGGCACTTTTTGGACAGAAAAATCTACTAGTCCCATGGATCAGTCTCTCACAGAAAAATCTACTAGTCCCATGGATCAGTCTCTCACAGAAAAATCTACTAGTCCCATGGATCAGTCTCTCACAGAAAAATCTACTAGTCCCATGGATCAGTCTCTCACAGAAAAATCTACTAGTCCCAGGGATCAGTCTCTCCAATTTGTGCAGCCCTGATTATAAAAAACTGTTTTTGGGTAATCATTCCTAGCAGATTGTTAGATATAGACATCACTTTTCTGGCAGAAAGGACATCAACAGTCACACAATAAATGATCTTAAGATTATGAGATAAAGTTTTAAATGCTATACACACACACACACACACATAATGGTGCAGTTTGCAGTTGGGAGATTATGTTCTGTGAAACCTTTGTTTGTGTTTGAGTTTTTGAAAATGTCCCACATGATTTTGTGGAGTTTACCAAAGTTTTTTAATTTTGCCTTGGAGTTAGTAAGCTGTTACTGTTAATAATGATTACTTGTCAACACCCATTGGTTTCAGCCTCACCTTAATGGCCTATCATACAGTCAGTTATGGTCCATGTTTTTACACAGACAAAAGCTTTGAATAATGGGAATACTTTTTGTCACAATTCAGATTGTATTGAAACTTTGCCTTTCTTAGTTTTATATATATATAGATATAGATGGTGTTTTTAATCCATACCATTACTTGTGAAACATACCTTCTATGTTTTTCTTGCAGCTCCAAGATAAAGCCACACTTCTGACAGCTGAGCGTAAAAGAGTAAGTTTACTATTTCCCCATTTTTATTAAGTTGAAAAAACAAGTTGCACATAAATTGACAAATCCCCAAAACATGACCTTGCCCACTAATAAGCATAGCATTTTCTTTCAAATAAAAGGTTTTCTTCAGAAATTTTTACCACTCTTTTAGAGAGCCGTTTTTATATGCCTGCTAGTAGGTGGAGTTTATCATGTTTTATGATGTTGCCTTCCAGTCTATGTGTACGCTTGTCCATCTGTCCACTATATCGTTTCTACACAATACCTCGAGTTCTCCACCATCAACTTTTTTCTGGATTTTGAAAGTAGCTTACATCTGGGGCAAGGAAGAAGCCTATTGATTTCGGACTACAAAGGTCAAAGGCCAGGGTCACAGGGACTGAAAAAGGAAAACTGTTTCAATAACTTGACTTGTATACCAGAAACATTGACCATACTCTGTAAATGGCGTACATCTGAGACAATACACCTATAGAGTTTGGAGTCCAAAGGTCAAAGGTGGCAGTGACTCTGAGAAGAAAAATGGTTTCCGCATTATATCTTGGGCTTTTTTAATACCAGCTTTGACCAGACTTTGTTGATAGTTTGCATTTGAGACATTGAAGATACCTATTCATTTTGGGGTGAAAGATCATGGTCACATGGACTGAAAGAAGGAATAATGATTTCCATAAGACTATTAAAGTTCTGTACTTCATGCTTTGACTAGCCTTTGTTGATGGCTTGCATTTGAGACAGTGAATACACCTATTGATTTTGGGGTTAAAAGTTCAAGGTCAGAGGGACTCCAAAAAAGAAAACATTTTTCACAAAATAACTCGAGTCTTATGCCACAAACCATGACCAAACTTTGTGGATGGCATATGCATTTAGGCAAGAAAGGCACCTATCAAGTTTGGGGTTATAGGTCAAGGTTACCAAAACTGTAAAAGGAAAAAATGATTCCTGCAAATAACTCGAGTTCTTTGTCTTTTACCTTTACCAAATTTTATGGCAGTTTTGCATTTGAGACCAGGAAAATACCTATTTATAAGGCAGAGAATATCAGCTAGTATTGCTAGGCAATGTCATTAAGTGACAATAACATAGTACACGATTAAAATGGGTACTATGTCTTTTAGTACCTGAGTATCCTGAAGCATGTTGGCTCAGTAGTTAGTGTGCCTTACTCTCAGCCAAACAGTGGTTTTTAATCCTACCATTCAATCAGATAGGGCTGTCTATTGTGGTGTGTCCTTGGGCGAGGCACTTTAGTCCAATAGCATCTGCGCTTGATCACTTTCATGTGTTTGTGTAGTGTATAACACCAAATCAAACCCACCATTGAAAGTATTTCACACAAAAGAAGTAGAATGATAATATTTACCACATGTTTGGCATATAATATACATTTTACAGTATTGTTGGTTTGGTGAAAATTTGAGAGAAAAAAATCGTGTGAAAAATAATGAAGTTACAGCAGTTTGAATTTGTACATCATATAGTAAAACTGGTCAAGATGAGAGACCATAAGTTAACAGGCCTTTTTGTGGTCAGACAAGCTTAGCAACCCGTATGTTATGTAATAAATGAAACCGAGCCCAGATGGAGAGTTTTTTTTTTCTTCTGGTTTTGTGGGGTTTAACGCCATTTTCAGCACATGATAGTGGCCAGTATATTTGGTGGAGGAAGAACCACCGACCACTGATCTTTTGGAAGCTACAGGCAAGCTTTCTCACATACCCACGTTGGTTGAGCCATGACTCCTGCTCACATGGGCATAGGTGAGATGTTTGTGTGTGATCTGTGGTAGGTACATAGAGCTTTGAGATTTGTTAATTGAATAAACAATACTTGACTGACAACAGGTGGCAAGTAGATGGAGCAGGGGGATTTGTCAGTTTTTATTTGATTCAGTGTTTATGTTCAATCCAATTACATATATAATTTTCAATTTTAATTCATGAGATTGATTGTAAGATTAATTTTATTCCAATTCTTCCTCAAAGTATGCCATCCAAAACATCTAAATGGATCTGTGTAAAAAATAAAAAGAGCAGTGAGACCAATGGATGGATAATGTATAGTGGTCCTGCGTTTGACAGGCCCAAACTTTCTGTCTCAGAAGTACAAAATGACAGTCTTGTCTGCAATATTATGAAATGTCCCAGTGTAAGGTATGGTAAAAATCTGGCTATTGTCATGTTTCAGTTTCTTTACTTCATACTGTAATGGAAATATAATAGGACATCACAGTGACCTTTAATTTGGTTTTTATTTGGATGTGATCAGGATTTATTATTTTATAGAAAATCAGATATTTTGGGACATAGAAATGATGTAATCGGTGGAGTAGAGTTCGATTTACATGTCAGTACAATCTTCTGTACTTTTTTAGCATAAAAGTTTTGAAAATAATAGAAAATTGAGACAGGTTAGGTTAATCTTGAATTAAAATAAGCCCTTTGAGGACTTAGCAATCATGTACCAGTATTATATATAGATCAATAGATAACAGACTTCTTGTTTGCCTTTGCAGAGAGGTAAGACTGTTCCTGAAGGTCTGGCTACATCTGAAGACATCCGTCAATATAGACAGCTGGCCTCACATACTGTAAGTTGTGACATGCAAATCTGATGAGTACAGTATATACTTGCTTATAAGCTGAGTCCAACTGCAAACTGCACTGACCCAGCTCTGCCATCACCTAATGTGCTGGCAGATCTAGGTCTCTGCAGCTTGTTAGGAGTAATCAGTAGAACAAACAATAAAGACTATGATCAGGGTCTATGTTGTTTTCAGTTGGACTCGACTTATAAGTGAGTATAAATGGTATATTGTCATTAGAATTGAATTACATATTGCTAGAGCGCACCGTCCAGGTGAGGGGATTTTGTCATTCTTTTTGCATATTGCATCTTGTTTTAAAAGGTTTCTACAAGACATGGAATTTTGTTATACATAATTTTATATTTGATAAGTACTAAATCAGAATGTCTTCATTAGCAGTAAAATAAAAATATACAAATATACAGAGTACTTCAACCTGCTTCTCACTTTTTAACTCGGCATGGCAGAGACCAGGTTATATTCCTGCCACTGTCATCTTTTTTTTTGTCTGCTGCACAACAAAGATTGACTGGATTGTATTGTTGATCTATCAGAAAGTCTAAGGTTTTTAAACTTTTTCATACAACTAGAAATGGAGCTTACATTGTTAAAATTGAAATCCATAATATTTACAAGATATCTTCTGAGTTCATTATCCAAATAAAGGTTGTATTCTAAACTGATTACGGTTAAACTTGTTTCACTGGAATTTGTTTATATTTAAAGTAATTAAAGCGTTTTTTTTTAAGCAGCAAAATGCTGTTTTATACTCAACTGGTCATAGACCAGAAGAGCTTTTGGGATGGTTTGTTTTCCGTCTTCCATCATCCAACATCTGTCATCTGTTCATGCATTAGCACAAGTTTGTTATTGCTACTCCTTCTAAACTACTTGTAGATTGCCAAGAAACTTTACAGACATATTCATCCCATGGTCTAGTTGGGCCTAAATGAAAATGGTGCTGCTTGGACATCCAATATGGCCACTAGAGTGGCCATCTTGAAAATCTTGTTATTGTTACTCCTGAATGGATGGTCATATCAACATGGGGTTTTCACTAAATGAGTTCTTATTATGTCTAGTTGGTACTAAGTGAAAATGGTGCCAATCTGACATCCCATATGACCAAAACAGTGGCCATCTTCAACATCTTGTTATTGCTACTCCTCCTAAATCAGTGGTGATATCAACATGGGGTTATCACTTAAAAGAGTTCTTATGATATCTAGTTGGTCCTAAATGAAAATGGTGCCTATCTGAAATTCAGTATGGCCATGATGACAGCCATCTTGAAAATCATGTTATCTCGATTCCTTCTAAACTACTTGGAGGATTGCCATAATACTTTACAGACATATTCATCCCATGGTCTTGTTTGGCCTAAATGAAAATGGTGGTGCTCAGACATCCAATATTGCTACCACAGCAGCCATTTTGAAAATATTCTTATTGCTACTCCTGAATGGATGGTCATATCAACATGGGTTTTCACTAAAAGAGTTCTTATTATGTCTAGTTGGTACTAAGTGAAAATGGTGCCAATCTGACATCCCATATGACCAAAACAGTGGCCATCTTCAAAATCTGGTTATTGCTACTCCTGAATGGATGGTCATATCAACATGGGGTTTTCACTTAAAGAGTTCTTATGATGTCTAGTTGGTCCTAAATGAAAATGGTGTCAATCTGAAATTCAGTATGGCCACCATGACAGCCATCTTGAAAATCTTGTTATCTCGACTCCTTCTAAACTACTTGGAGGATTGCCATAAAACTTTACAGACATATTCATCCCATGGTCTTGTTTGGCCTAAATGAAAATGGTACTACTCGGATATCCAATATTACTACCACAGCAGCCATCTTGAAAATCTTGTTATTGCTACTCCTGAATGGATGGTCATATCAACACGGGATTTTCACTAAAAGAGTTCTTATTATGTCTAGTTGGTACTAAGTGAAAATGGTGCCGATCTGACATCCCATATGGCCAAAATGGTGGCCATCTTGAAAATGTTGTCATCATTACTCCTCCTAGATGGATGGTCGTATTGACATTGGATTTAAACCAAAAGACTTCTTGTGATATCTACTTGGTCCTAAACGAAAATGGTGCCGATCTAAAATCCAGTATGGCCACCATGACTGCTATCTTGACAGTCTTGTTATTTCTACTCCTAATAAACAGTCATGTAGACGTGGGGTTTTCACGAGAAGACTTTTTATGATGTCTAGTTGGTCTTAAATGAAAATGGTGTGTATCAGACATCCAATATGGCCACCCTGGCAGCCATCTTTAAAATCTTATTTCTGCTCATCCTAAATGAAATTTCTTATCAACATGTATTATTGTTCCATTGTGATAACATAACATTTCTTTCGAGGCCACATTTGTCTGGAAGCAAGACATAGCACTGACTTTTCTGGTGGCGGTGATGGAAGAATAAATAGCACAATACTTTGATCATAGGCTTGACATGCAGGCCCTGGCCTTCTTCTTTCAGGTTTAATTTTCTTATTTTTCCAATGTGTAGTGCCATGAGAACATTTATCTTGCAGGGTCTTCACAGTGCCAGTGTGCCTGGAATTTTGGCTCTGGACATTTGTCTCCGAGATACATCTAAGATTGTTACAGGTATGAATTTTTATTCCCATGCTTGAACAGCATTTAGGATATTGTGATACCCTACATCTGTCTGTCCTCTCCTCCTAACCTGCAGGGTTAAAATTCATGAAACTTTGTACTTATTTTGCCCTTGGGGCAACCATCTGCAATCTCTGTGGTGGTGAGGGGGATGGGATGGGGCATGGTAAAGGTCAGATTATAAAAATTTAAATTACAATGACATTTTCAAATATTTTATGACCAAAATTTGCATATGCAGTTATAGCAAAAAGATGTATCATATATGTGACAGATTTTGCATTATGGTCCCTTGGGCACTATCTGGGGGTGGGGGTAGATACTAAGGGTTAATGTAAGTGGGTTTGGAACATGCAGTAGAAAACAGGGATTTTCAATGGTCAGCCATTGCTGATGCTTTACTGTATATACTTGCTTATAAGTCAAGTCCAACTACAAACAACATAGACTCTGATCTGCCATTGCATAATGCACCAGCAGATCAGGATCTGTGTTCTTTGTTCTATTAATTACTCCCAACAAACTGCATAGACCCTGATCTGCTGGCACATTATGTGACAACAGATCTGGATCTGTGCAGTTTGCAGTTGGACTCGCGGAAGTTCAGCTATTTTCAGAACTCTGTAGGATTTTAAAAACAGAAAGTCATGGTAACAGTTTCTCCTGAAAGTATGAGTCCAGTGTGTCGGAAACTGTAGGCCCACATTTTGCAAATGAGGTCATGAATGGAAGCTGAATGCCCAAAGATCAGGGACTCTTATGGTCAAGGGCTCTGAATTTGTAATTTACACAAATTTGCATTGTTACAACTTTTTGTTTTAGTAAAACTATACTCGAGTCAAGATTTACAAACTGTAGGAAGATGAGGATACATCCAATAGCCAGAATTGTAAAATTGCTGTTAAATAATTATCTCAAGTATGAGAAGTCATATCCCATCAGAGATGGAACACTTTTTAAATAGTTTCACTTGTACAGCACAAGCACCTGCAGAAAAATGCCACCATTACCTCATCCTTCTCTTTATCCTGTGCAAATCATGTAATAAGTACTGAGGACAGGGATGGCACTAAGCTATATGCCCACGCCTCAGATGCTTTTTAGACACATTTTTTCCCCACACTGTATACCATATATACTTATAAGTCGTGGCCAACATAGACCCTGATCTGCTATTGCATAATGTACCAGTAGATCAGCGTCTGTGTTGTTTGTTCTACTGATTACTCCTAACAAACTGCATAGACCCAGCTCTACTGGTGCATTATGTGACGACAGATCTGGGTCTCTGCAGTTTGCAGTGGGACCCAACTTATAAGCAAGTATAGACAGAACTTAAAACATGCCTACAATGGCCAGTTTGTAGTTTGAGTGGGCATGCATTTTCCTGCCTGTCATCTGTCCATAAGAAATTCTATAATTTTTTATGTAGACATTGGTTGAACTTGACCTAGCTCGATGCTTTCCATCTTTAGAGGATCAGAAAGAAAACTGGAAACCAGTCAGTTTATCTTGAGGTTTGCATTAGCAATGAAGAATGCATTGGTAAGTTCTGATGTGAAAGAGTTTTCATCATTTGTCCTCAGTTTGATTAGCAGATTTAGACTACAGGATACTTGGTTTGTTAAAAGCCAAATGAAGATCAATCCTGGAAAAGGACAGAAAAACAAGAATTTATTTTTCTTGAAAGGGATAGAGCTATGAAAGATACTGATGGTTATCTCTCAGTTTGGGAGGCTAAAGCGTCTTTCTCGGTCAAACATAGAATGTCTACTTATGATGATCAATGTAATGTAACTTCTTGCCCACTGAACCAAAACCCCCAAATTTCTGATGTACTTGTTTTCATGGATCCAGAAAATCTGGAAATGGACCAACCAGTTTTTCCAGAAATAGACGTTCTATGGGTCCAAACATTTTTTTGGTGGACCTAGGCTATAAAAATCCATGCAGGGTTCACACAATCTTGAAAAGTGCTTGAATTTTGGTGGTTACCTTGAAAAGTGCTTGGAGGTCAGATCCAGAAAGTACAGGAAAAGTGCTTGAAAATGCTCAGTAGTCCTTGAAAAGTATTTGAGTTGTGAAACGGGTACATTGCATTGGAAAACATTAATTTACTGATATAATCATCGAGAACAGAATTAAAGATCTCTTTGAAAAATCTGAAACATACTCAGTAAAACTTACAGTTGGCTCACTTCTATGCTTATTAGTACTGAGCCTCATGGTGAATGGATGCTGTATTAACTGGGCCATTAAGGCTCTGATAAAAGTACTAGGCGAAGTACCCTACGTGGTAAAAGTATTTGAAACATGATTGCATAAGTGCTATATATGGCTAATGGGGGCCAAGCAATAAACAAAGAGCTGTGTGTTGTATTTGTCGAAAGGAAAAATCGACATGGGTCAGTGGGCATAAGTACTCAAAAGTCCCATCACAAGTGTAAAAAGCACAAAAGGGATGAAATATTGATCATAGGAATTAATTTTGAATATGTTTTGCTTGAGCATGAAACATTATAGAGGTCAGAAACTCAATTAAGATTGCTAACCACCCAGAATGATGTAGTTCAGTTGACTGCAGCTGTTAACCCATCCCCTGCTGTCCCCTTCAGTTACAGTGTCTTTGTCTTGGCAAAAAAAAAATATTTAAGAATTTTTGTCAACAAATGTGTACGAATTAAATACTTAAATCTAAAATTGTGTGGACTCGGCACACCATAATCAGCGTTCTTAGACATGGTTAATTATAGTGCTTGAAAATTAAATTTTTGTCTTTGAAAAGTACTTGAATTTCCTGATGAAATAGCTGTTTAAACCATGTCCATATTGCCACCCCAGCAGGACAACTTTGATCACTTTATGAAGGATTATCCTGTTCTGCTTTCACTGCTTTTTGAGTCTCACTGTGTTGATATCATTTTGAATCAAATTAAATTATATGCCAAATAAATTATCATTTTCTCACAATGTCATATTAATGACACATGGTTCATTTTGAGTTTTGACATGTCAGTGTTGTGAAGATTCTCAGTATAGAAGATTTGTTGTTATTAATGATAATCTTGGCCTGCCCAGAATGTACCTGTAAAGAAAATTTGCAGATATCAGTCTGGGAAAAAATGGCAAAAACTACATCCCTTGTGAAAGTGTCAACATCATCAAGATTATAATATCATAATGTACATGATGTCACAATAGGCAGTAGCAAAATTGTTCTTATAACATTCATCATCATTAATATACATTTTTTCTTTGCCTTAAATGTGTGAATTTGCATGTTTTGTTTTCATTGTTAATTGTATTTAATCTTAGTCAACACTTGCAGAGTCCCCAAATTTGGGATGCTTCATTTTCACTTCACTTTCTTTTTCCCCCAGACCCTGCTTTGGTTTTCTATTGCATGGTGATGAAAGCCGAAGGGGGTCGGTTGCTAAGTTGATGGGTACTGAAAATAAAATGTCTTTCTATCAGGTGGAAATGACAAGAACGCTGTTGTTTTTAATAAGGATACAGAACAGGTTATGGCGATCTTGAAAGGACACACAAAGAAGGTTACCACTGTTATTTATCATCCCGAGGAGGTGAGAATTCAAGAGGATTTCCATTTTTTTAACAATAATACTGAAGTCTTTATAAGAAACATCTTTCTTTTGTGTCAGCCGAAGAAAAATATAAATAGCCCATTTGTAATTTTCTTTAAATTCATCACAATGACCTGTTCTCATGAAATGTATCCATGAATTTGATTTACTGGAAATATATACAGGGTAATTACCTGTCAGTGAATTCCATTAAGAGATTAAAGCTTAATATACATCTGTTTGAAAGATGCATACAGTAAACTGAAAGATTTCTTTGTACTGTTATTTTTCACTTTTCTAAATGAAAAACTTTACTTCAAACTGGACCCTTAATTAGCTTGCATTGATAAACTAAAAATAGATCAGGAATTTCCAATCAAGATTTATTTGCCCTCACACTTAATGTTTGACAGACATAATCATTTGTGCATGAAAATAAATTGATATAGGATTTTGGCATTCTGATAGATTTTTCGTATTTTTCAGGAACTGGTGTTTACAGCCTCTCCTGACAGTACAATCCGGGTTTGGGGTGTTCAGACAGCTCAGTGTGCTCAGATTATTCGTGCTCATGACGCTCCTGTTACTGGCCTCAGTCTTCACGCTACAGGAGATTATCTGCTGAGTTCCTCAACAGATATGGTGAGAACTTACATTTATGTGTATATTGGTAACTTTGACAGATTTCCAAAATGTATGCTAGCCTAGTCAGCTATATATGCAAATCAAGTCTATTAAGTGTAATGTCAGAGAATGTATTTAAGTTACAAAAGATTGCAAATCTGCATGATGCACAGACCTAATTCATTCAGTTTATTTAAGTCATGTCTTTATGTGTGCTTTAAAGGCATCTGCATTTATTATTAAATGTACATAATCAATATAGAATCTTTATTCAAAATTACAACCACATGTTATATAGTGCATTTATTATTATATGTATATAATTAATATAGAATCTTTATTCAGAATTATATATATATATATTTATATATATATATATGTACACAGTCAAACCTGTCCTAATGGTCACTTTTACTCAGCAGTCATCTGTTCACAACGGCCATTCTAATCTCCCCCACCCCACCCCCGGGCAAATTTCCTATATAAATCTCCTGTATGTAATGGTCACCTGCCTTCCGCAGTCAGCGGCCTAGTGTTTCCTAACCAAACAGTGGTTTCTTCCTGCCTGGAGTGGTCACTGGTGCATATCTACAGTGACTGCTCAGTCTGTTCAAACTAAATTTTTGCTTCATGAGGAAGGCCTTGTTTAGATAAAGGAATATCATGTGTGAATTGATGTGCAAACATTTCTTATCTCGCTTGTACTCATACTTCTGTCATGTTGATAGTGTAACTCAAAGGTGTCAATATGCTAAATTCAAAAGCAAGGCAGTTTTTTTCATTAGGGTAGAGGGTCAGAGCAATTGGTTTGCTGGATGATGGGGAAAATAGTTGTGTTATCGCAGCAGAAATGGAAGTCACCAGTGTGACAGATATAGTTTGATATCTTCATCTATTTGCTTGTGAATAAAAGCTATTTCTGAAGAAAAGTTTGTCTTCGAGTAGAGATATGAGTTACATCTCTTTTCATTATGGGCATTGGTCATTCAGTATTTAAAACTTGTCTGTAAAGGCAGGCAAAATTTCCGTTTATGGGTCACAAAGAATAGGGATGTACGGTTTCATTTGATTTCCTGTTCATCACAGGCTTCTCACATAAGCAGACTGCTTTTTGATCTCGGCAAGTTGAGCAACTAACTAATCTGGATATTGTTTTAAAGCGTGAACAAACTAAGATTTGCGATTATTTTAAGTCGGCGATGATTTAATTTATAGGATAGATTAAAGTGAGCAGGATACAGTAATCTTGTGTGGAACATAAATTTGGGAGAGAACAGCATATACACGTATTTTATGATTTTGTTGTATAGTGCACATAGGACAATCTTGATAACATAATAATAATAATAATAACAATAATAATAATTATAATAATAATAATAATAATAATAATAATAATAACCATAATGTTATTCGGTGCACGGTATTTGTTCAAAAACCAATTTTAAAAGATGAACCTGTGTACAAAGATCAGTTTTGCTTTTTCCCATAAGTTGCCACTATTGACAGGTTTGACAATGTATATATATATATCTATATATCTTCATTGCTTCCAAGACCTTTAAGTATAGTGCATTCACAAAATACATGTGCAGTGTTTGTGGTTTGGTTTTGGTTTTTGGATCAAGTCTCTTGCACTTTAAAGGCTAAGCAGGTTCAGTGGTCAGAGCGAAAATCATGCAAATCATCTGAGAGTAAAACACCGATGATGAGGACACAAAGAGCATGCTTTGCTTTTACATCCCTAAGGTCACAATGGATCTGCTGTTGGCATTTATAGTCTACAGCCTATGCTGTATTTTCTGTATGTATTTTGATACTGTTAGTTTATGGACACCAAGTTTTTTTGTTGCCAAAACCATACTTTCTTGCCTTGTAATGCTCGGACATCATTTTAAAAAGTTTTTTTTATATACATATGTTTTCGGACACAAATGCAGCTATGCAGGGGTAAGACAAGATTGACAAATACTGCTTTCAGAAAGTTTTTGAATAGCTTGTTTATCAATCAGAAATATCCTTAATAAGTTACACATATGATCCAACTTGACAAAAATTGGGAGAACCATGTTTCACTATTCATTAGCTTGCAGACACTGATATTACGAATAACAGCTATTTAAAACTAAATTGCTCACCTGTGGATAAATAAATCTCAGACATAAAGGCATTAGAAGACTGTCACACTTTGTTAAAAGAGATAAGTGTTAAAGTGAAAGACTTCATCTCAAAGAGTTTGTTCAATACCTCCATTGTGGATAATACTCAAACCTGCACACGGTCACACACTGGTCGCATACATAGGCTTTGATTTCAGTGAATAATTTATTTACTTTAAAAATTAGCAAATAAAATCAAACTCCTTTTCTAATGTGTTTTATAGATTAGGAATTTTGAAGTATTTTAATATAATTTAGTTTTTTTATTCGCCTGGTAAAAGTTTCGGTAATGGACCACATAAATTGGAATCGGTATGTGACCAGGTGCAAGTTTTAGTCTTATCCACAATGGAGGTGTTAAACAAAATTTTCAAGATGACAATTTTCAATTTAATGGTTTCCTCCTTTAATAAAGAGTGGCACATTCTTCTGTTTTTACCAGTGAGATTTTTTTTCTTCACAGTTGAGTAATATAGTTTTATCCAAATACTTTTCGTTATACCAGTGTCAGTGACCTAATGAACAGTTAAACGTGGTTCTGTCAATTTTCAATAATTTAAATCTTACGTGTGACTTGTTGTTCGTATGTTTTCGGTCACTGTAATATTTTAGGATGTTTTCAGACATAAAAAAAAAGTAGTTATTTTTTGCCATCCGAAGACATGTAGAAAATACAGTAGTTTGATTTGAGAATAATTTTTTAAACACATTTTGCATATTTGTTAGATTAAGCTACATCTTCAATTTATTTACTTTAAAGCTAAATAAAAGATGGACTTGACAAAAAGGAAGTCTGTTGTTAAAGCAGGTGTCTGTTTTCATTGCTTTTAGTGTTCTATATGTATATTTTAAGCACTGGGCCTTCTCTGATATACGAACTGGACGTGTTCTTACAAAAGTGTCTGATCAAGCATCACAGAATGGTAGGTAGGATGAAAGAGAAAAATCGAATTGATTGCACCATATGTTTGAGGGAATGATTTAAATGCAGCATATCTTTAAAGAAACCTGATGACGTTAGAAAAAAATGGTTGACAGAATATATGTATATATGTGTGTTTGTGTGCATGGTTGATATAATGTATGTATATATGTTTTTGTGCGCACGTGTCTAATGTTTGGAATATAATTCCCTATCCAGATATGATGCACAAATTGTGTGAAGCACTTGTAAATGAAAGTAAAGATTATTGTTTAAAAGAATAATTTTAACAGTTAATGTTATAATTCTTCCTACATGTTTTTCCAATGAAAACAATATCGAATTGAAATTATGTTGCATTATTGTGGCTTTGTTGTTGTTAAATGCCCCAATTAAAACCATAAATTTTCTTTTTTGTTTAACAGCCCTTACCTGTGCCCAGTTTCACCCTGATGGCCTGATTTTTGGAACGGGAACAGATGACTCCATGATAAAAATTTGGGATTTGAAGGAACGGATCAATGTTGCCAACTTCCCTGGACATCAGGGCCCCATTACCAGCATTGCATTCTCAGAAAATGGTAATTCAGTCCATTTAATGATGAAATGCTACATCCAGATATATGGATAAATTAAGTGTATCATCCCATTTAATCTGGTACAACATTTAGATGCTACTAGGAGTATATATGGGAGATGTTTCGGTATCTTTCCATCCCTGAAAAAAAGGCTTTGATGGAACTTTATTTATTTCACTTAGTTTTAGTTCTTGGATGATGAGAATCATTTTCAACAGGTCCAGCAAATTTTAAAAAATCAGATGGTAGCCCACAAATTTGATAGCCCAGTTTAAATGTAGTTGCGCAAAGACGCAAAGAGGGCACATGAATATGAAACTGTAAACTTCAAGACTATTCTTTTAGCTTTATATATGACATAAACAATTGTTATTCTTTGTAAAATACTTTTGTATGCCTGTTCTTTTAAAAATATAGAATAATTCATGATACCATAGAGCAGTCCATTAGGCTACCTGACTTCAGTACATGGTAGCCCAGATGCAGCATTCTGGTATCCCATGAACTTCGGAATAAGATTTGTCAGATCCTGTACAGTATGATTTCACAACACTATTAAATATCCGACATTTGAGTTTTAAGTCTGTTAAGACAAAACTTCTTGAACATATACTGTACTTCAGTATAAGGTGGCCTCACATAAAACACAGGTCATGCTCACTACAAAGAGAGAGAGCATCTTTTAGGAGGTAAAAAAGCTGCCATGGGCAAGTGTTCAATCCCAAGTAAGCTGTACAGTCTTGGTCATTTCACGCCATGAAAAACTAGATTAGATTCCATCTTAGAAGTAATTTGTAAGCCAAAAGAGTTTCACCTCAGACCTCTCCAATGTGTTCCTTAATCTATTAAATGTAAAGGTCTCTTTTGATTTAGTTTAATTCATGTTGATTTCACAAATTAAAAACTGCCAGTGATAGGCTAAACATAAATTTTTTTTATGAAACACACAAGCATTTCTTCGTCAAATACCTTACCTGATCACATTACATTACATTAGGGACAATTTTCTCTGCTACCTCCGAATCCAGCCCTCCCGGAAAGACAAAAAATGTCTTACTGTCTATATATTATATATACAAAGGGAAGCAACTTGTACACGTTAACTACCCTTTCTACCCACTAGGTGGTTACCGTTATACCCATATGTAACCATGATTACTAGGAATTTCCCTTACTCAGAGCATAAATGTGTTCGAGTTTGAAATTTTTGGCAATATCACACTGCCTTCATCAGCGACTACTGTTGATCACGTGACTTGTAATGGCCACATGAAATGAGGAGACTGGAGTAGATAGGTGGTAGTTCAACCCACTTGTCCCTGTTTAGAGTTGGCCTCCGCTTTCGTATTTCAATTTCCTCCATCACCTTCCTTTTCCATAGGTTGTCTTCAGATGTAACCAGTTTTCACTTTCGCTCTCGTGCTGTAAAGATGTCGTCCATAAAATCCAGTTAATCTTATACATAAATTTCATCATCGACCTTTTATTTTCAGTGGTACAGTAAGTTAAAACGTTTTATATGGTGTATACAACATTTTTGTAAAAATCCAGTGAATTTATTGATATTTAGACATTATCATACCATTTGTTTTTGTCACAATTGACTTCATGTGGTAGCTTGCATTTTCACTAGTGGAATTTCATCCGTTAGTAGATCAATCATGTTCCTACTGGGTGACATAGGTAGAGGTAGGATGCTTGGCATTTCCTCCTCCTCTTATTTATTCTCCTAATGTAATGTGATCAGGTAATGTATTTTACAGAGAAAGCAAATTTTTTAGTAAAATTATGTTTCTCCAATAATACTTATCTGATCACATTACAAATAATCCTTCCCACCCTTCACTGCAATGCAAGCATCCTTTAAGGTTTCACTCAAGTAAAAACTGTTTACATCTGGGTAGCCACCCAGCGGGTAGCAAGGGAAGTTAACCTGTAAGAGTTGCTTCCCTCAGTGTATATAATATGTAGACAGAAAGATGTTTTTCGTCTTTACAGAAGGTCTGAATTTGGAGGTAGCAGAGAAACTTATCCCTAATGTAATGTAATGTGATCGGAGAAACTTAAGTTACTAAACAAAATTGCTTTCCCGGCTTTCAAATACCAAATGAGATGGGTTTTATTATGCAGCCTGTCCCATCTGCCAAAGCTTTGCCAGAAACTTCCACATGTAGATAAACCCATAGATGAAACAACAGGACAAATTTTATTGTTAAAGTCATAACAGAAAGTCAA
Source organism: Margaritifera margaritifera (assembly GCA_029931535.1). Classification (NCBI taxonomy): domain Eukaryota; kingdom Metazoa; phylum Mollusca; class Bivalvia; order Unionida; family Margaritiferidae; genus Margaritifera; species Margaritifera margaritifera. The sequence continues at coordinate 5,019,320 of JAQPZY010001654.1, forward strand.
TGCAGAAAGAAACAAGAAACGAGACTAATGCATAAATATTAATGTCGGTCCTGTCAGTAAAACAAAATTAGTATCTATTTTCATTTTTCATGAAAGCAGGTGACAGCAAGAGTACTATATCATTTTGCCAGCCTCATGTTTAATAGTTCTCTGTATAGGCTCTAGAAGTACATGGTTGACTCTCGAGATTATTGACTAACAGGTCTCAGTAGACTTTTGAACTAAACCTACTGTACAAAAAGCATTATTTTCTTCTTAGACTTACCCAGACCATGACCTGTGACTTTCAAACCCCAAATTCTATTGGTTTCTTTCATACCCTCAGTGAAAGCCATCCACCAAAAGTTTGCTGAAGGATCTTATACTAGAAATAAAATTATTGTGCAAGATCCGTTTTTCTTTGAGTCACAATGACCATGACCTTGAATATTTTGACACCAAACTCCGTAGGCCTTTTTTCTTACCTTAAGTCTTCCACAAACTTTGGTCAAGGTATGTTGTCGAGAAGAAAAGTCATAATGCGAAAAAACATTTTTCTTCTTTCAATCAGTGACTTTGACCTCTTGACGCCAAAATCAATAGGGTTCTTTCTTACCCAAAGTGTAAGCCATCCATAAACTTTGGTGAAGGTATACGGTCAAGAACTAGAGTTTTTGTGCAGAAACCAACTTAGGCTACTTAGGTCTGCAATATTTAATTAAAGTTGTGGTGCAGACATTTTTCTTCCAGTCACCGTAACCTTTGACCATTTGACAACAAAATCAATATTCCTTGTCCTTATCAAAGTGCAAGCCACCCACAAAGTTTGGTCAAGGTAGATGGTGTAACACTAAAGTTACTGTTTAGAAATATTAAAGGTAACAGACAGATGGACCAGACAGATATCTTAACAATATGTGCTCAGCCTTGTGGCATATAAAAAATGAGGTCACCAGGTTCTTGAGACAATAAATTCTAACGAATGCTTCAGAGAAAATGTGCATTTACTTTCTGATGATGAAGACTGCCAAAACCAATAAAAATCATTTTCCAAAATATTCACTTATATTAACTTGCAAGTAAAGTAGTTGTAATTGAGACTAATTTTGAATTTATTTTTAAAAAATGTGGCAATAAATAAAACAAAATTTAACCAGTTTAATGGGTCTTTGACCATACACATGTGATATATTCTTTATTTTATTGTGAATATTTTTAATCATCACCATTTTGTCATAGGAGTAGTAAATTTAATTTTGTTGACAATGTGTTAGTGGCGTAACTTAGCAACTTTTTTTGTAAAAGATTGGAACTTATTACCGTATTTGTCGGCCTATAAGTCTATACTTTTTGACCTGGTAGTCTGGGCTTCATCTTATACTCCGAATCGACTTATATATGGATTATGTCATTGAAATTGCTTTACCGTATGTAATTTTTCGTAAGTGATAAAAAAAAATTTTTTTTTTCAAAGTATGAAAAGCATAGTTTAAAAAATTAATTATCATTTTGGGGAAAGTGATAGTGTGCAAAAAAATATAGGATCCGACATTGAGAAGGATTCCAAAATATTTACGTGATTGTCAGTATTAAATTCACGTGCATCGGATGTAATTGCGCTGAAGCAGCATGCACTAGTAATATATGTTGTTTAAATTTGCTTACATATGTGTGTAGTAGAATAGACAAGTTAGAAAATGAATGACATGGACATAGGTATTCCATCGCACATTTTTCTTCTTGCACCTTGTGATTGAAATAAAATATGCCCCCATATGAGAGAGAAAGAGAGAGAGATTTGATCCCTTATTCATGCTATTTTGCTTAATTTACCTTACTGACCCCGTTTAGCTGAAGCTTTTGTCAAAGAGAGAAAACTGTAATAAAATAGTCAATGGAAATTAAAACAATACATACCATACTTCATCAGTTTCAAAGATATATAATTTATATTTAAATATTCACAGTATTTATTGCCATATAGACTCCATTTAGTTTAAATCCCAAGATGACCATTTAGCATGCTGTGTTGTTTTCTTTGCCAATACAATGAACTCTGTATTCCCACGAAAGAAGATTACCCTTTATAAGCAAGTGCATGTACAGTTCCTGTAGTTAGGCAGCATTTTGGTTTGATCTTTGCTCATGAATTCAAAGCTCTGACGCTTTTGTCGGTGAGAACAAAAGATGTCACTGGTTGAGAAACTTACATGAGCAAGCACCTGGCGTTACAGGTTATTCACAGTACTGCATACATGAACATGCTTTACAGGATCGATTACAATATCATATGGGTAGCCTCATTTCCCTATTGGTTGCCTCACTAATTTGATCACATCTACTGCCGGTGTCAACTGGAATGAAATGGCCAAAGCTGTAGGCATATTTAATTAGCATGTAAATAACACTGCAAAGCCATTTGGTTCTTTCTGACAATGGATATAAAAACATGAATGAACTGTTTATTCAGAGGTATTAATTGATAATGGAATACAGTAATGCTCCTGTACATGAGTAAGATCACAATCATCAGGTAACTCGACTATACATATTACAATTGCCCTGTAATGTCTCTCTCTCTCTCTCTCTCCAAAAGCTACAAGTAAACATTGCTCTGAATGCATACGTTCTTACACACATAGCGTTGTTTCATCTTTCTATCTCGAGCTCTCTCTCTCTTTCACACACACACAGACACATGCACTAAAAACAACAAGTCTTAATTGAGTATTTTTATTTTTTATTGTACATATAATTTGATAATGAGGTTTCTGTTGCTGTAAGAATACAAGTTGCACTCATTTTTTGACAACGGGGGTTTGTATCATTGCGTAAAATGTACCAATAAATAATACATGTACAGACCATCTTAATAATTTTCCCAATTAATTTGGAATAGCATAGTGATACCATTAATATTCATGAAACCAGAAGTTACTAGCAAAAAAGACAAAGCCAAGGTGTTGATATTGCTTCACCTTATACTCCACATCGATTTATATGTGGATGAAGGATTGGAAATTGACGAAATTAGCGAATTCAGCTTATACTCTGCATCTATTTATAGGCTGGCAAATACAGTACTCATTTTTATCAAAAGCATTTTAGATTTAGGTCATTTTAAATATGCTGCTAATTCTTCTCTTTTAAATCAAAGGAGATAAAGAGAACATTTTTAAATTATATTTTACTAGCTTGAATTGGTTTTTAATGATATGCTTAATTCAGAAATCAGTATTTAAATTTTAATATTTAAAAGTATTTTCTTATTATAGTCTAATATAGAACTTTTGTTTGCAGTACGTACCCTGTTCCAAAATCTTCATCTCTCAGGAACCATTGGAAATAAGTTTTTATAAACTTTGATGGGTCACCCTTGGTGAATTAACATATTTTTTAATTCTTTTTTTAAAATAAAAATATCAATTCTTTTAAACTGAAAAGGTGGAGTAGTGTGTACTCTAGTCTGGATAAATGTACATATGTGGTGTCATACTGTTGTATTGCTGGTGTAGCTGTTGTATTATTTATGTAATCTACTGCTTTTGTCTTACATGTGTTTTATGTCTGTATTATAATTGTTTGATGTGTGTGTTATGTGGCTTATTTTGATTTGTTATATGTATTACTATTTGTGTTATATGTTGATCCTACCTAAATAAAACTTACTATTGTTATTAATTATTATTATTGTTAAATATTACTATTATTATTATGATTATTATTATAAGAACAGTGGTATACTGAGGAACTTTTTAGTGAGGGACCTCAGTACTTCTTTGCATCTGGAGGAAGCAAGGTTAAGTGCTTTGCATAATGGCAAAAAACAGTTGCCAAAGTGGGACTTTTCAGCCACTACCCTCTGATCTTGAGTCCACAATACCTACCAGTAGGTCACTTTACATCATGAATGTAGGTCACTTTACATCATGAATAAAAAAAACTGACATGTAAATGTCTGCAGAAAATGGCCTTTCATCATTTTTATATTTTGAATGTTGATTTATTGTGGGTTTTTTTTGCTGTTTCTTGCTTCCAGGTTACTATTTGGCGACATCTGCAGAAGATTCTGTGGTGAAGCTTTGGGACTTGAGAAAACTGAAGAATTTCAAGACATTACAGTTAGATGAAAAATACGAGGTAATTTATTTCATATTTAAATGTTACCAGATCATAATATGTTTGGAGTACATCTACTACCTTGCAAATCCAGCCCTCCCAAGCCAAGAACAAAGTCCACGGTCTTTTGGCTCGTTTTTGCAATAAAAGTGCTAAAAAGTCATCTGCTTGCTGAGGCAGGAGTCAGACAAGAGTAGTCTCCCCTTGGATAGAGGGATTGCACCAAATCCCATAATTTGCCAATTACCATATATACTCGTGTATAACCGATATTAACTGCAAACTGCATAGACCCAAATCTGCCATCGCATAATGCACCGGCAGATCTGGGTCTATGTAGTTTGTAAGGACTAATCAATAGAACAAACAACATATACCCTGATCTGCCAGTGCATTTATGCGATGGCAGATCAGTGTCTATGTTGTTTGCATTTGGACTCGGCTTTTACGTGAGTATATACGGTACTACTTTGGTTCATGCCTGGCTTGCATGCTTTTGCAAGAGGTCTTGCAAAAACATTTCACTTTGTGTCTTTTCACCAGTTTGAGCGATCCTTGGGAGTTTTCTCAGATCAGGGAAGTATACTCCATATGTTTTCTTTACTATATCTCACTCATTTATCATAATAGATGAATATTTTGTACTTCATTTGTCTAACTTCAATATATGATAAGTTAACCAGCACCATCATAATTGCCTGCCTTGTTCATCTCAGTATTTGACATTTTGGGTAAGTTATATCAAGTAAATGATCATTTATTCGTGGTAAAAAGATCAGTTTGTAATTTTCTCTAGTATTTATCTTAATTCATAGTGTTCGCTTCACAGTAGACTCACCTGGATGCTTGACTGATTTCACCTGTATATGCTGTTGTTTTGCTTTCACTGATCACACATATCAACAACAATGAGCAGGATTAAATGGGGTGTGGGGTACGAGGCTGAAGCTGGCAAAGATAATCATCCCACCTGTATAAGCAGTATGGGGTGTAATTCGAACCATACAAGAGAGATGGGTGACCATGACAGTCAAACAGTTGACCGAGGCTAACGAAAGAGCTAAGAAATGCTTACACAAGGATGTGAATGCCATCAGCATTGCCACTGATGCTGCCTCAGTCACTTGAGGTGGAAAGATAGTCATGTGAGAAAAAAGCTTCGACACTCTTTACTATCATGTGCCTCCACACAGTTACAGCCCACCATTGGCCACAGTGCCACGACAAGAGCATATCAGCACTACTCGGCCTACTGAACCAATGCCAATGTAGTACAGTGGCTCACTTGGACTAGTCCTGGACAATCCATCACCACATGCAGACCTGGTACTGGCTATGGTGATCATTCCCTTGATAGCAGGTACTAGACTTAAGTACCCGATGTCATTTGGACCCAGAACATGTCTGCTTTGGCTCTGGCACAGTCTCAACCTATGCCTTGTAGCAATGGGACTGGTGATCTGTCTTCCTGGTTTATCCAGTCCTAGACTAAAGATGCAGACAGCATCTGGTACCTGGTTGCAACACTTCCAGCACCAGTTCTGTTGCAGAAACCCAGTGTAACTGGCACCAGATTCAGTGAACCAGTCTCCCGCAGTATCTGGTCCAGGACCCATGCAAGCATTTCTGACTGGCACAGGACAGGTGATGGACCTGTCCTGGCTTCATTGTTACTCATTCCTGGACACTTGGTACCCATCTTGGACCTTTGACGATATGCTAAGTGAATGCTGGAGATCACTATGTTCACAACATGGACAGACTCCTAGCCTTATTCATCATTCCCATCATCCTGCTTAGCCAGCACAGTCATTGCTACCTTTGCATGACCCTCCTTTGTCCACCTCCCTTCTTTTGAGTTTAAAGACTCGCTAACAAACACCATCTTCCTTTCGTACATCTATCAAAGAAATGTTCAGCTTCTTCCTCCAGAGTTCAGTCCATCTTCACCTGTGCTGGCAATGTCCTCGTACATAATTCCCACATACCTTGATCTCCTAACCAAGAAAGATCAGCATTCTTTCAAGGAGTTACCACAGTCTGGTTGAGTTGTTGACATTCTGTATTGCTTCAAAAGGCAACTTCAATACTCAAGCATCAACAAGCCTTTATTTTTGCAATGATGACTCCAATCAAGCTTCAATCCAGCTTTCTACAAGACAGGCATGCTGGTCGTCTACACTGAGGTTCCAGCTTTCAACCGAGACATCACTGACCTATGAATGTCAAAACCTTCCTCTTTGTGCATAGACCGGAAATTCTTCCTTGACATGCAACAGCTCATTTGTAATGTCACAGCAGTTGGCTTCATGCTTGACTTGGTCTCGATGTTGATATTTCAGCGATCTGAGCATAGCCTGGACCCCACTATTGAGAACCCAGCTAACAAGTCAGTCTTGTGTGTGCTCATGTACTCAACAGGGCAGTTCAGCACTTACTCTCCATTGCAATAGTTGCTTCTGTTAATCGACAGCTCACAGAAAGAGCACACCCTCCCAAGTCCTCACAGGTACATCCCAAGTAACTGTAGAGTGACGGAATATAGTGCCAATCCCTCTATTCAAGGTGAGACCACTCTTGTCTGACCTCTGTTTCAAAAAGTAGACACCTTTTTAGCTAAAACAAGCCAAACGTCATGGTGAACCTCTTTATTAGATTGGGAGGGCTGGATTTGTGAGGTAGTGGATGTATTCCTAAGACCTTATGGTCAGGTAAGTATTATTCAAAGGAATATATTTTACTCAAAACATTGGTTTCTTCTATTATTTTCTTAGCTCGAGTCCATAGTTCTGTAGCAGCAGTTGTTCCATAAACATTATGACATGCATACAAAAGCAAACATTGTGTCTGAAATAAGTTAGGTACACTAAAAAGTAATGGAAAGCAACAAAGCAATGTTGACTATATAATGTTCCTATTTGTTGTCAACATAAAATTTGAATAAGTATAGGTTTTTGTTGATTCTGTGTTTTACAGCAACAGCAACACAAGTAGATTATTTAGTGCCAAGGTAATAGGAGTGAAGTGCCTTGTCCAAGGACGCACCATGTTAGCCGACCCAGGCTGATCTGATGGTAGGATTCAAACCCGTACCCTTTCAGTCATGAGTGTGGCATGCTAACCACTGAGGCACTGCACCACCTAATTAATATAGGATTAAGAATGATGAAGACATTTACTGAAATGCAGTCAAATAGAAAGAAAAAGTTGTTTATTTGATTGGTTAATAATGTAAATATACTGGAGACATAACAGCATAAATATATACAAAACTTTTGATTTGAGGGAGTGAAGGAATTTTACATTGTATTTTGTCGAAGCCAACAATTTTAAGATTGAGGGTACATTTGCAGAGTTCCGACACTACCGGGAAATTATGGAAAACTCAGGAGAAAGAAGAAGTTTGTTCCCGACTGGAAAAAGCCCTTAAATTTTGTAAATATAGATGAAAGTCGGGGGATAAAGCGTAAATTGTAATCTGCCACTTAATGACAGAAAAATTACATAATTGAGATGTAATTAAACAGATTGTGAGTAAAATTTATTTGTGGTGAATTTTACTATCAGACCTTGTTAAATACACAGAAATCTATGGAGTGATGGGGTAATTTTCAATGCAGAAACCCATGTTCTGAGTGTCCTTGACAATGACTGCATTAAATATACAGTTCATAGTTGGATTACATTGAAAGTTGATGCTAGGGCACCAACCAACATAAGCGGGGCTCATGAAAAACCACTTGTTCTGACTGCATAAAAATTGGCTGTGCCAAAGAAAACTTTACTACTTATTTGTCCATGGGCAGAGTTGATGTAGATTTGCACATTAAGAATATTTGTGTGCATTTTTTATCCTTAACAAGCTCTGAAGCTCAGCATTGCTTAGCATCTAGCGTACATCAATTATCGATTACTTTTGCCTATTTTGTCTACTGGTCAGTCCAGAACCCGTCGTAAAGAAAGTCAACTTTGCTTTTTACACAGGCACCCGATGCAAACTTTGTTCTAAAATGGGTTTATATCATGAAAATATTATGTTCAGAGTGAAGAGAGCAGGTTAAAACCCTTCTAGTATCGGGTGCCAGTGGTTTTTTTAATAAGAGCATAAGTAGTGTTGTGATAAGTGTACTTTGTTTGAGTAAAGCGATGGTGCAGATGAGTAGCTGTTGTAACTCACTTATCCCAAGAAGGAGTGCATGGAAACTGCATAAGTGGATTTAAAAAAAACTTTATTCCTTCTTTTTATATATAGGTATATAGTTTTTAAGGGTTTCTTGTCCAAATTTAAAACGACCCTTTTCTGAAAACCTTTCTTCATATGAACATATGCAGTTAAGCAGAGTAATGTTAATTTTTTTAATTCTGTAAATTAAATTGAGTTAAATGCAAATTAATATGAATTTCAATAGTTATACTTGTTTCTAGTGATATATTGTGTGGTTTAGTACATGTTCATATGTCTAATTCAGATGTTATGGGAGAGTTTAAAAATAAAAGCAGCTTTTGATTTTAAAAATGCCAAGTTTTTAAGCCAAAACGTTTTTTAATTCCATTCAGTAATGGTCACAAGTGAACTATGAAAAAATGAATATAATCCAGGAAAAAAATTGGAAAAGACTGAAACTTTTTGTTTTAAAAAGTGGGGGAATCCTGCATTGAACAAAAGCAGTTACTGAATCAATGCTGAATTTATTTGTTTCTATCTGTTTCATATTTCTTTTGTGTTTGTGGAGGAATAAAGATATATGGAATATAGTTCAATATGTTTGTACTTAACATTTTCAATGCAACTACGGAAAGAAGAAATAAAATTTCTTATTCAACAAGGTTATATATACTTCTTAATCAATGAGAAACTTAAATTTATAATATGATATTTTGGAGGAATTCTTAAATCCAATAGTGTATTATTAGCCATTAAGTCCACTGGCATACCACATTTATTACTCATTAGTGATCTAGAACATATATGAATAAATAGAGATAAACAGTTTTATTTCCTTTTAAATATGAATAATGTATTATATATTATATATTATGACTTTATAAGTTAATGAAGGTTATAAATAATCTTAGACATAGAACTTTTAGATATGTCTGCCAGTATCCAAATGGTGAATCCAATATATATATATATATATATATATATATATATATATATATATATATATATATATATATATATATATTTTTTAAATTTATCTATATTTTTTCATTTATGTTCTACTGTCATGGTTTTCAATAGAGATATATGTATCTTAATGGTGCAGTTTTATGTATCTTTTAATATGTAATTTTTCCATACAATTTATACATTTAAGATTGTAGCTTGAACATCTCAAAACGATTCAAGCTAAGATGTCACTTTGTTTATATCATTTTGTTTATAACATTAATCTCTTAAAAATCAAATGTATTTAATAACGTAAACAATAATTTGAATTCAGTCTGAATCAATAAAGCGAAACCAGTTACAGATTTTACATGTTGGTGTTGCTTATTTTTTAATATTTATCATTAGCGATGTGAAATTAAGTGATATTGTTTTTACAATATTTCAGTCGAAAAATAAATGTATCATTGTTTCTTACTGCTCATTACAGAATGTACAAAGACATGTTGCAGACATTTTTATTTTAAACAATCTACTATTTGTATAGACTATTTGACTAATTGATGGTATGGATTATTTGATGAATGATTTTGAACTGAAAACTCTGGAGCCCTGTAGCATCTGTAACTTTGAAAGGTAGTAAATTTATCAATTTCCAATCATCATATTGTTAATTCTGATTTAGTGCAACATTCCATTTTATCTGGACTTCAGAAGGTAAATTCTCTATATTTTTCTAGGAATACCTCAGAGAAAGGTTTTGAAACTTTTTCGTGTTTTCTTAGTATTTCACAATATTTGAACATGAGGCCTTCAAGTTTTGTTTATTTTTTGTAATATTCTTCCAAGCCCTAGGCATAGCATAAAAATTCCATACAATTCCATAAAACAGATTGGTATTATATTTTTGATTGAATTCTGCATAAGTGAGAAAGCTACCACTGGCATTGACTATATCATTAGCAAAGAAAATAAACTTTGTATAACAGTTTTTATAACAAACAGTTGAACCATTTATTTTAATATACTTGTTGTACCACAATGGAATGGATATCTTTATGGGTTGTGGTGGAGTAATCATGCAGTTCTGAGATTAAATGTAATTCCCAGAGATTTTAAAAAGCCATCATGATTCCAGATAATACTCTTTGGTGTCATTAACTCCTCACCACAACACCTCTTCGAGCCGATCCATACTACTTGTGTTTTTTCCAAGTTTGCTCTTTGTCCTGAATGGAGAAAAACAGTTGCTTACGCATAGAAAGTATGTCACAGGCTGGTTGATAGTAAGTACCTATTCAGGACACATCCACTTACACTGTTTATTGTGCAAAAAGACAGTAGGCAAAATACTCCAGCAAGCATGAAAGGTAGGTCACAGTGATATAATTTTTGCATTTGAAGGTCCAGCTGCATAAGTCTGTTGACATGTAAATCAAATCATTGTGTGACTAAATTAGGAAAAAGATTAATTTGAGAAAGACATGAGCAACCATGCAGAGTAGATCACCGAATGTTTTTGGATTAGTTTTGATGATACTAATGGTGGTTACATTTTGTTTGATAAATGTTGAATTAACAGTGCTGATGTGAAAAGTGAACTTAGCCAAAATTGCTGGCTACAGTGACCTACAATTGGTTTTAATGATATATTACCTCATTTTGCCCCCAGTGCAATAGCAGGTGAAGCATATTGTTTTGCTACTGTCTGTACATTTGTATGTCTGTCCTGAATCTGTTTTTAGCATGATAGCATGAAAACTATTAAACTTAAACCCATTTAGTTTTACAGACTTTTTTTTTTTTTACTTCTTGGATTTTTACATTTGTTAAGAAAGCTTCCTTTGCATGATAAAGCAAAAACCACCTGCTGTAGACAAATGAAATTGTGTTGCTTTATTTGTATTTATATTTAGATGACCTGAATTAATGTTCAGGCCATTGCAACTAGTTTTTTATATATACCTTTTTTACATATTTTTGAATGTTTTGATGCTCATTTTCAACTTAAGTGCAGATTTTGATACAATCTTTTATTGTTTACATATTAACCATTGTCTGTTCCGACTGCCTATTTTAATATGAAGCTGATGGGACAAAGTATGCAATTATATTAAAGAAAACCTAAGTATTTTTTAAATACCAAGTATTATTGTTGGTAAATAATTGATGCATTTGAATTTTTAAAATTTTTTTTAAGGATTCTTTTATGAAACAACTCTTGCTCAGGAATTTTGTATTAGTCGAGTTTGTTATCAATGTTTCAACATACAGATTCCAACAATAGGAAAAGTAATTCAAATAATAGTTACCCAGCGAATCAGTAATCATAATGCCGATTGTTATAAACATTGTTACCCCAAAATATAGTTTCTTCTTTCAGTTCCATTGCTCTGTTCTGTCAAAAATTCTAAATAGCTTTTGTTGCAGATGAAGTTACTTTCATTATTGTATGCTAAGTTTAATTGTAATTTGTATGACAAAGTTTCCTTAAGTTGGTGCTGGTTTTGGACAACAGATTTAAATTTATGCAGTTTGTTAGGAGTAATCATTAGAACAAACAGCAGAGTCCCTGATCTACTTGTGCATTATGCAATGGCAGATCAAGGTCTATGTTGTTTGCAGTTGGACCTGACTTGTATGTGAGTATATACAATATACTGGGGAATGAAAACGAGGAGCATATTTGGGTGAGACCATTCTTGACATTCAGTGTTCTCATTAAAATTCTCACCATAATGACAAGAGCATGGTTTGCACTAGTTGTTCTCACGCTGAAATCTAACCACCTCTGAAGCAGGAGTAAAATAGAACAAAGATGGCAGTAGAAGGAGAATTTTGCAGATGACTTCTTAGGTAAATTCTTGGCATTAGGGCATTTTTAAAACGAGAACATCCAAGAATATGTTCTTCAGGCTTAGGAAAACATCATTAAAGAGATTCTTCAAACACATCTGTGATGTTTGTTTTGCTATTTGGGGATGTCAGTTTCAGCCTTAGAGGTTCATGTATGGTTTGTTCAGTAACTACTTTTTTGAAAAACAAATGAAGTTCTAAATGGAAGAACTTAGAGTGGGGCATTAAACAGGGTGGGGAGGGAGGATCTGCTGTACAGAGAAGTCATCTCCTAATTGATATTTTAATTTGTGCATTTCATGGTCTGTCTGTCTGTCTTACAGGTGAGGGCACTATGCTTTGATCAGAGTGGAACATACCTGGCCGTGGCAGGATCTGATGTTAGGTAAGTCCTGTCAGATTTGTTTGAAGTGATCAAAGAGAAACAAAATAGAAGGCAAAAGCTATATTGTATTTCTGACTCTGCTATTACAGTGCTTTCAGTAGAACTGGTAGCTGGCAATATTTCATTGTATATTTGTACAGGAATCGCTGCCTACAGTTCCAGAATTTTGAAAAAGTTAATTTTCAAAGTTTTATAATGCAGCACAGTATTCTGTCGGACTCAATTCATCCAGTAAAGATTAGTATCTTCTTCCATTCAATACAGATTGGTATGGCTTCAATGAATGTGCTCGACTGATAGACAAGTCAATCTACATCAAAGAGAACAATAAATGTTAGTCCTTTTTGTTTCAGTCCTAATTGATCATGATCTGGAGTGGTGATCATGTGTTAATAAAGAAGCAAGAAAGACATGAACTTGACATTTGGCAAAAATAAAATTCAAAAGTGGTTTGTAAACAATTATCCCCGAGTTCTATAAATTATGCAGTATGGAAGGGATGCATGAAACAGAGACATAATGAAAAAAGCCTAGTGAACTCTATTGATACAGTATAGAAATGATTCCAGTGATGATCAACATGTGAAACATTTTGCTAACAGTTTGACCTAATTACAACAGTTAAAAACACATGATGAACATAAAACACAACATGAATACAAAATTTATTGCAAGTGAGTCTACATCCTAGAATTCTTTCAGAAATCAGTCTGTAATTTATTTATAATTTGTAACATTTTCACCACATACACTTTATTATAAAGTTGCCCTACGACATCTGCTGCCCATACCACAATATATCATATTCTTAAGTTGATTACTTTTATTGATTTTAGTTTGTGTATTGTCATAAAACCTCAGGTTTGCTTATTTTCCTTATTATTCGATCATCTGTCTACTTGCTATTTCCCATGCTTCTTTCTTACAACTTTTTAACGCTTTTTATTATCAGCTAAGTAATTAAGGGATATTCATTTCATTGAAGAACTATGAACATATTGCAGTGATTTTTAATGTAAGTATCAATGAACCTGATGATTCTGTATGATAATGTTTTTCCTTTTTAATAGGATGGAACCCATAAGATCATCAGGACCCATAACCAAGATATAAATTATCAATATGAATTTTAGACAAAATTCTGTAATTCATTCAAAGAACAAAATATTTTCAAACAAATGTTGAACAAGGAAAGATATTCTAACTCGAGTTGATACATACCCCATCCCCTCCCACCAGAGGGACTATAAATTTGGAATATTGTATGATACCAAACTCACCTTTTTCTCTGTACTGCTGTGTGTGTCCCCAGGGTTACATCTCTAAGACACCATTTGGTTAATTTTATATAGGCCTGCCATAAGGTGGAGTGTATTATGTTATGATGTTGTCTGTCCATCTTTCTGTCTGTTATCAATTTCATTTCCATACAATAACTTGAGTTGTCCACCATCTACAGTTACCAGACTTTGTGGATGGCTTGCACTTGAGGTGAGGAAGAACCCCATCAATTTCAGGATCAAAAGGTCAAATGTCAAGGTCACTTTGAAAGAAGAAAATGGTTTATGCGCAATAACAATAGTTCTACAACACCGACCTGGACCAAACTTTGTTGGTGGTTTGCACTTAGGGTAAAGAAGAAGCCTATTGATTTTGGGGACAAAACGTCAAAGATCGAGGTCACTGTGACTTAAAAAAGAAAAGTTTTTTCAACACAAATTTTAGTTCTCTACATAGAAGACTATTAAACATGGGGTGGGCATATAATGTGCCTTAATGGCACATGTGTTTCTTTCTAATAATCAAATAACCCCTCACTCAGTTCACTTAATCTCACTCAGTTCACTTAATGGTTGGAATAATATATGATCCAATACTTCCCTTTCTCCCTCTACCATGGTTTCCCCAGGGTTATGTCTCTCAGTGGGGTTACAGGGTCAAGAAATTGGTACTTTCTAATTATTATTATTATTAACTCTAATGATCATAGACCAAAAAAGCTTATGGGATGGCCAGTTGTCGGTCGTCCAACATCCTTCTGTCAATCCGTTAGCACAAGTTTGCTGTCGCTACTCCTAAACTACTCAGTTGTAACTTTACACACATATTCATCCCAAGGTCTAGTTGGACCTAAATGAAAATGGTGATGCTCGGACATCCAGTATGGCCATCACAGCAGCCATCTTGAAAAACTTGTTATTGCTACTTCTCCTGAATGGATGGCCATATTAACATGGGGTTTCCACTAAAAGACTTCTTATGATGTCTAGTAGTTCCTAAATGAAAATGGTGCCAAGCTACTCCTCCTGAACGGAGTGTTATATTGACATGGGGTTTTCATCAGAAGACTTCTTCTGGTGTCTAGTTGGTCTCCAATAAAAATTGTGCTGATTTCCAATATGGCCACCACAGCTGCCGTCTTGAAAATCTTATTGCTACTCCTCCTAGTTGTAAAGTCATATCAGCATTGGTTTTTCACCAGAAGACTTCTTATGATGTCTAATTGGTACTAAATGAAAACATTGCTAATCTGACATCCAGTGTCGCCACCATGACAGGTATCATTAAAAGCTTCTTATTGCTACTCCTCCCAAATGGAAAGTCATATATACATGGAGTTTTCACCAGAATACTAATTATGATATCTAGTTGGTCCTGGATGAAAATAGTTCTGATCTGACTTAAATATGGCTGCCACAATGAACATATTGAAAATCTTGTCTCTAATTCTCCTGAATGGATGGTCATATCAACATGGCTTTTCCACCGAAAGTCTTTGAATGGTGACTAGTTTGTCCTTATTGATAATGGTGCCGATAATATGGCTGCCACAGTGGCTAATTTGAAAATTTTATCATTCAGGAATATCAAAAATAATTTCAAAACTCAGCAGTTAAAGAGAAGAAATGGTCTTATCTTGAATTCCTGGAAATTTATTTCAGACAGTCGAGCATCAGTCCTTTTGAGGGATTCTTATTCTTATTATTATTGTTGTTATTATTATTATTATTATTATTATTATTATTATTATTATTATTATTGTTGTTGTTGTTGTTGTTGTTGTTATTATTTCAGTATTATTATTGTTGTTATTATTATTATTATTATTATTATTATTATTATTTCAGTATTATTATTTCAATAGAGCCTTAAACAATTCAATGCACATGTGGAATATAACATCATCACCTTATTACCCATCACCTTGTACCACTCCTGCTCTTGGGTTATATCCTTGGATAGAGTATTTGGGTAAAAATGTATGATACTATAATTTGCTGTTTTTTGCACCCTGTTTGGAATTTATAACATCTGCTTCCTTTAGCATTCCTTCCCATGGTTGGGGTCATGGGCATTATGCCCTCTGATATATCAGCAGCTCCTCTTGGGGTCATATTGTGTTTCTTAAAACAGTTCTTGTTACGTGTGGAAAATCCCTTACTTCCTGTGACGTAACTTTGGGTCATTCCTCCAGTTTGGGGCCATTGTGTCAAGGGGTTATGACCTTTGATATATCAACAGGTCATCTCAGGGGCATGTGGGTCTTAAAACGCAGTTCTTCTCATTGCCTAATTTGGTTGTTGAAGCTTCTCATGAATAACTCAGATGATTTCCATACTCAATAGTTCAGAAAGTAAAAGGACATAAGAAGACGACATATCGTGGATTTCTGTAAATTCTCTTTGGCCAGTAGAGCATTAGCCCCTTCAAGAGACTCTTTATTATTATTATTATTATTATTATTATTATTATTATTATTATTATACTTACAGAGTGTACCTGTGTAAGCAATGGCAGGATCTGGGAATATTCAATGACCACACAGCCATGGCAACAGGAGTGCGGTTTGGTCACAATGCCACCTTTGTTGCTTCCTCTAGCATGGATAGATCTGTCAAGTTCTTCGGAATGGCTTAGTGCTCACCAATATAATGATTACCTGATCGTACTGTATATACAGGCCATAACTTGCTGAATTTTTTGTCATTAGTGGAGATAAAATTTTCAACAAACCATCTTTTATTAAAGACTTAAAAGATACATGATTCAAATATTTTTTTTTTTTTTTTTTTTTTATCTCACCTATTGAATGTCAAGACAGAGTTTGACTTTTCCAGGAGTAACAGAGTGATAGTGGCAACAGCTTGTTTGTAAATATTAGGATTCTGTGTTAAAGTTTTTGCTAGTAGGATTCATCCTAGCATGATGCACAGTTGAGACACTGTGTTCCCTTTGTTCAGAAACATGGCATATACATTTTGTACATATATTGACTCTATAAAGGTATTAATGACTTCGTCTGCTCACAGGATATCATTTGAAGACATCTGATCCAAGGTTCTATTTAGTTGACTGAACCCAGCAGTTTTATGGTAATAGGTTGGTTCATCCAACTTATCATACGACGTCAATTTTGTCTAGATGATATCTCAGTTGGGTACAGTCATGTTTCGTTCATCTGATGCAGGCTATTTCTGTTAAAATTGTCAGAGTAATATATCTATGGGATAAATGAATAACGGGATAACAGCATTTTATTTGGGGATGTCAGGATGTTAATAGTTTTTTGTCTTTCCCACATTAGTGGGAAGTGAGACATGGCAGTTACTTGTCAGCATGTGGGCTCAACATGCAGGCCAGGGTGTTCTTGTTTAATATGTCCAAATTAAGTTTTAGTTGAAACATAAGTGGAGCTGGCTTCCTCAAATCCTCAAACACAAAACTGTTATCCCAGTTATTATACACTTTGGAAAATTTAATTAAAATTATCATGAACTGTGATTCTCTATGGCACTATGTCATTGTAAGAGTCATTATGTGACAGTGGCATCAAAGTTTTACATTTTGTTCTCTAGCAAATTGTTATGTTTGACCAATCAGAAAGTGTTACATTTGCAAATGTGCATGAACAAGATTTCAAATAGCCTGCAGTGGATTATTTCCATCATGACATTAAATAAATACACCAGTTGGATAAATGGAAGCCAGATTAAGAAGATTAGACTGTACAATAAAATCTGACTTAAAGGTCATCAGTGCTAAGCAATCACTTGTTTTAACCAGCCACTTTTTATACATCCCTGAAACAACATTATTGTAGAAATGAACCTCTGTTAGGCAGCCACCCATTTTAAAAAGGACACTTTTCTCACTTCACATTGGTGATTCCTTAAGAAGGTTTGATTGCCTTTTTAGGGACATTTTCTAATTCTGGATGGTCAGAAAGTAGAGATTATTAGCATTTTGGATAACTATAATTAAACTCTTTTATATCCATTTGACAAGTTCTAACAACTTGGAACAAGTATTCTGGATAGTATGGAGGGTGGGGGGTAGGTGGCTCACAAATGGAGGCAGCTGGATAACCTGGAGAAGGCCATCATTTTTAGTGTTGTCATTCTGTAATGGAACTCAGCCACACATTGACTCCTCCCCTATGACAGTAGTAAGGGTACATAATGTTGCCTTTGCCTGACCATCTAAGCTTGGTTAAAATTTGTGTTTAGGTCAGATTTCAGGCACATCCGTGTTCCATGAACACATTTCTACTCTGTTTCAGACATTTTTCATAAGAAGACCTACTTAAACAGAGAACCAGTCTGGAAATTCCATAGTGCACTCACACCATCTTGTGCCAGTCTAGGGTGATGGGGTGGTGCTCCATTAGCACAAAAGTTTCAAGAGATCCAGTATATATCTTGATAATGAGTGAATTTCCTCCATGGTTGCCTTTTTTGAGATGTAATGGATTGACTTGAGTTTAAGGCAAGGACTTGTAAGCTAAGCTTAACTTAAAAGGCAGATGGTGCATATCACAATTCTCAGGTGCTGGAATGTCAAGGTCATGGTACCAGAAGGATCAAACACTGCTTGTGGAGCTTCACTTAAATTACCTCATACAGTGAAACCCCATTCAATCAGATGTTTTTGTCCCCACCCGATATATATGTAGTAAGGACAAAACTGGATCAATGAATTTCTTTAATGAATAATCAGATAAATATTTTCCTAGAAACTGTCATTTGGATGGTGAGTCACCTGGATAAACTGAGTTAAGATTAAGAAGGATTCACTATCCATTTGGTTTATACCTGAATGTCATGGTCACATGGTCTTGATTTTGACTTTTGACAAAAATAGTCTTTATTGATTGGCCAATACTGACAGCCTTTAGTTAGTGGATTATGATTGTATATAATCAGACTTTATAGAAGGACGACAAAAAGTACAACACTTGACACTGAAGAATAAGGAGGCCATATTTGCATAATAATGTCAGCTCTTAAACTTCATTTGATCTACACAACAACTTCCCACTTTCTTCCATCAGGGCCAGGGTGGCCGAGTGGTCTAAGGCGCTCACCTTTACAGATCACTGACATCTCACTTCTGTTCTCATGGGTTCGAGTCTTGGGCTCAGCCAACGTGGGTATGTGAGAAAGCTTGCCAGTAGCTTCCTGTGGGTCGGTGGTTCTTCCCGGGGTTTTCTCGGGTTCTTCCTCCACCAAATATACTGGCTGCCATGTATAGCTTATTATGTGCTGAACAATGGCGTTAAACCCATAACAAACAACCAACCAACCCAATCCTTCAGGGCCTATCATGTGAAATCTCATACTAAGGGCACATACTGCCCTAGTCTTGTTAAATGCTGTGATGCCTTCAGGAATGTCAAAAATATGGTTGAGAGATCAATTTAAATGCAGTATTATTTGTGGAAGTTTTAGATGGGAGCTATTTAAAAAGATACTGGTTTGCATGTCTCATTCTGTCAGTCGATATAAAGAAATGTAGATAGGTTTTATTACTATGCCATTTTATTATGGTAGTATTTAAATATGTTTACCAGTAATTTTGAATTTATTAGTTGACCACAATTTACTGGCAGGTTCAAAGGTCAAGCAGAAGAATGTGCAGTATGTGTTTAAGTGTGCATCTAGTTTTCCGTTCTTCTCTTAATGCGTGAAATGCATGCTGCAGCACAAAATTACTTGATCAGCTGATTGTTTCCATGTTACATTCATTTGGGTATGAAATAGGTTCACCAAATATGACTCTTAGTAAAATCAACTAATATCATGACCCCCCTCATATGTACCCCCCCCCCCCATATGCAATAAGATAAAAAGGTGGCCTTATACAAGGGGTGGTCTCTCATGAAGGGTAAAAATAGACTATTATGGTGTTGGGCAAAGTAGCCTTAAAAAAGGAATGGCTTTTCTTGGGAGGGGCCTCTTCAGAATGGGACCGCTATACCTTGATCTATAAAGTGTGCTCCTCCACATGACCTTTGATGTTGCCATCAAATTTTGGTCAAACTGTATCATATTGTTTTGGATTTTTAATTTGAAATTATATGTCTTGTTTATGTCTTTACATCAGCTTCAGACTGTCTATCCTGTGTTTGACTATGCTCTTGAATTTGTCTGGCATTGCTGTGAATGAAAATTGTATCAGAACCTCCATACACACTTGTGTCATTCACTACATTTGGACAATTCAAGCCAGATGAGTATTCATGGACTTTTATATTGGGATTTTCAGCATGTCACAATTATTTGGAAAACCACTAGCATGTCAAATATATAGATGAAATTTTGAGTCACCCATTCACGTTGTTTTTTTAACGCCATATAGCCAAATATACTTCATCTCATTCGTGAACTAGCATCTACAACTGCTATAAGTTTAATATGTCTCCTGCAGTTGTTTATACTTTTTTAGGCTATCCGTATATTCATAAATATAGTAAAGTCATTTTACTTGGATCAGTTTTGTACAGTTTCCTTTGATTAATAAAGGTGTACAGTATTGGCATGTGTTTTGTTGTTGTATGTTTTCAAGCAAACCATGACCATTAGCACTCCTAATTTGAAGATCATACAGATTTGTTCTGTTTACCCCACCCCCACCCCCCACCCACACACATTCACCTCAAAAGAAAAAAGCCATATACCCAACTTTTAGCTTACCTGGACATAATACCAAGTGTCTGTTGTGCTGTGGTTAACATTTGTGGCTTTCAGCATCCTGAAAATGACTAGACAGTTTCAACTAAATTTGGCATAAAGCATTGTGGATTCAAGGCCTTTCAAGTTTATACAAATAATTCTGATCTGCCATCAAATATGGCTGCCATTACCTGAAATAGAAAAACCTTCAAGCTACTTCTTACAAACTGCTCAACAAAATTTGACAGAACTGCCTCTGGCATCAAGACTTTTCAAGTCTGAACAAATGATGCTGGCCAGCAGATGTTATGAAAAATATAAAAATCTTTAAACAATTTTGTATCTTTGAGACTGCTGCGCAGAATTAGACCAAATTCGTAAATAGATAAAGGCCTTTATTGCATTATCAGTGCTGATCTGCAACCAAATATGACTGCTGTTGCACAAAATGTATAAACCTTTAAACTTTATACAACCTCTTTTTAATAACTGCTCAACATTTTAGACAAGATTTGACAAAATATCCCAGCATTAATGATTTTAAAATATATTGAGTAAGGCTGAACAGTGCAGGTGAATGTAGGAATAAATATCTTTATTCAGTGGTAAACTGTCCATATTAATAACTATACATTGTACACTGTGATGGGTTACTCTTAGCAGATTTACTGTTTATTGTACATATGAATGGGTAGGCAATATGCATGCACCCTAGATCAGTGGAATGCATGTTTTTCATGTGATGCTTCAGTTGTTGTTGTTGATCAAGGTGATTACCCATGTATGAACCATGCTGTACTAATGGTCATGTTGGCTGCCACTCCAAGGTTACTCAAAGTTAGTTATTCCCAGCAGGTAAATATCTGGCTTCTAGTGATGGAAAGTGATAGCTTCAGAAGCAGATATGTGTGTCCCCATTCCATGTGTGGGTTTTGTGTGTCTGGACAGCTTTGGTTAACGTTTCTAGCACTTGTAGCTCAGCAATCCCCATGCCTGATTCACCTCATACAGTATTCCCTCATTATAACACTGTCCATAGAAGCCATAGAAAAAGCTACCTTATTGTTAGACTGACTTGAATGAAGTATATAATACATATAATTTCACTAAAACCTAATAAAATGGGATCCATTACCATACTCCCCTTATAACAGGAACCATGTTATAATGAAGGGCCTTATATTGAGGGAGTGCTGTATTTAAAATATAAAATCACATACTCCCCTTCTCTCAATACCACTTCTGCCCCAGGGTGGGGTCATGAACTGTAAGAATTGTAATGAGGATACATTTGGGTTAAAGTTATTGCATCACTTATATTTTGATAACTCCTTAGTTGATTCACTTCATATTTGTAATATAATATTGAATACTTGGTGCTTCCCTTCTCTCGGAACCACTCCTGTACCTGGATTCTGTCTCTTAGTGAGGTCATAGGGTCAAGAATTATAATAGTGACACATTTTAATTAAAGTATTTTTTATAATTTCTGTTTCCATAACCCCTTCATGATTCACATCATAATTGGAATATCATCAACACATACTCCCCTTTTCTCAGTACCACTTCTGCCCCAGTGTGGGACCATGGGGTTAGGAATTATAATGGGGATACATTTTGATTCTCTTTTTTTCTTCACTAATATTTCCATAACCAATTCACGTCGTGCTTGCAATATAAAATCATAACACATTGGCCTAATGGATTTTACTACTCGTTCCAGCCAGTAGCTTCCTGTGGGTCGGTGGTTCTTTCTGGGTTTTTCCCGGGCTCTTCCTCCACCAAATATACTGGCTGCCATGTATAGCCTTTCATGTGCTGAAAAAAGGCGTTAAACCCACAACAACAACAACAACAACTACTCATTCCCCTGGATCATGTCCATGGGTGTGGCCATGGGGTCAATATGTAGGACACCATTTGGTTAAAGTGTTGGTTCCATCTCTTGTGTTTTAATTAACTTCTTGTCCAACCAACTACAAATTTGGAATATTATATTCCAAATTAAACCTGGATGTAGCCATTGTGGTCTTTTCTAAGACACACAATTGTGGCATTGACTTGCTTTCACAAAATCTCACCCAAAATATCAACAGTGCACATATTCATGCATTTGTTTCAAGCCCTAACTTTATTTCTTCATTACATCGATTGTACATCTAGAAAATTTACTTTCTTGTTAGATCACCTCTATAGAGCTATTATACTACCCCCAGTGTACGCTGTATTTCAACCAGTCTCTGACCTACATTTCAGACTTTTGACTGGCTTAGCTTAATTTCTTGTATCTACTATCCTATCTAGAATCATTGAAACTTGGTGAGGGGATGTACATTGACAAATACTACACCCATATTGCCAAAAGAGGTCTCTGATTTCTGTTGCATGCTTCAGTGAGTTTTCTGAAATTTCGTCTTTAAAGATCATGTATTTGTGTTGAGCTTATAACCGCATCGATTTTTCCATGCAATATACAGATCTTTATGACCAGCGCAGTTGGAAGGAGAAATAAATATATATAATGATAGATTGTATATTAATTATGATAGGTTACCCTCAACATGTTATTGTACATGTGATTGAGTTTAAAAAATGGATGAGAGCTCAGCATGCATTTCATGTGTTTCAGTTGCAGTGGCTAATCAAAGTACATGTAGTTACTGATGCATGAACTATGCTTCTAATAGTGGTCATACTGGGTGTCACTCCAATGTTACTCAAAGCCTATGACTTTCACCTAGTCAAATCTGTCCTCAAGGGGTGGACGATGAAAATAGCTTCTTTAGCAGATTTTAAGAACATTGATTTAAAAAACAAACAACTAAAATCTCATTGTATCAACTCATTATACTACCTCTATGTTTATATGACAGAAAATAATGTTTTTTGTTGTTTTATGTTTTTTATGCCTTGTCACAGTGGTCAACATTTACTTGTCATGATCACTTTAGTCTGAACTTATATTTTGCATGATAATTAATGTTTACAGTGGCTACTGGAGACTGCTAGAAGCTACACAAAGGCAAGCTATGTTATAATTGTTCATTTGACTCAAGTTTTTAAATTGAGGAGGGGGTATTTACTTCTAAATTTTAATTTCTAGAATAGACCCTGGACCAAGGGGTCAAGAAATAGGACAACTTTTGGGTAATTTTTTCCCCTAATATTTACGTAACTCCTGACTCGAGCCACTTCATCAGTGGAATATTATATGGTCCTATACTTTCCCTTTCTTCCTATACCATCATTAGAATATTATATGGTCCTATACTTTCCCTTTCTTCCTATACCATCATTGGAATATTATATGGTCCTATACTTTCCCTTTCTTCCTATACCATCATTAGAATATTATATGGTCCTATACTTTCCCTTTCTTCCTATACCATCATTAGAATATTATATGGTCCTATACTTTCCCTTTCTTCCTATACCATCATTAGAATATTATATGGTCCTATACTTCCCTTTCTTCCTATACCATCATTAGAATATTATATGGTCCTATACTTTCCCTTTCTTCCTATACCATCATTAGAATATTATATGGTCCTATACTTCCCTTTCTTCCTATACCATCATTAGAATATTATATGGTCCTATACTTTCCCTTTCTTCCTATACCATCATTAGAATATTATATGGTCCTATACTTTCCCTTTCTTCCTATACCATCATTAGAATATTATATGGTCCTATACCACAATTAGAATATTATATGGTTCTATACTTCCCTTTCTTCCTATACCACCATTGGAATATTATATGGTCCTATACTTTCCCATTCTTCCTATACCATCATTAGAATATTATATGGTCCTATACTTCCCTTTCTTCCTATACCATCATTAGAATATTATATGGTCCTATACTTTCCCTTTCTTCCTATACCATCATTAGAATATTATATGGTCCTATACTTTCCCTTTCTTCCTATACCATCATTAGAATATTATATGGTCCTATACCACAATTAGAATATTATATGGTTCTATACTTCCCTTTCTTCCTATACCACCATTGGAATATTATATGGTCCTATACTTTCCCTTTCTTCCTATACCACCATTAGAATATTATATGGTCCAATACTTTCCCTTTCTTCCTAGACCACTTCATCATTGGAATATTATATGGTCCTATACTTCCCTTTCTTCCTGTACCACTTCACCATTGGAATATTATATGGTCCTATACTTCCCTTTCTTCCCATACCACTTCACCATTGGAATATTATATGGTCCTATACTTCCCTTTCTTCCTGTACCACTTCACCATTGGAATATTATATGGTCCTATAATTCCCTTTCTTCCCATACCACTTCACCATTGGAATATTATATGGTCCTATACTTCCCTTTCTTCCCATACCACTTCACCATTGGAATATTATATGGTCCTATAATTCCCTTTCTTCCTGTACCACTTCACCATTAGAATATTATATGGTCCAATACTTCCCTTTCTTTCTGTACCACTTCACCATTGGAATATTATATGGCCCTATACTTTTCCTTTCTTCCTATACCATCATTAGAATATTATATGGTCCTATACTTCCCTTTCTTCCTATACCACAATTAGAATATTATATGGTTCTATACTTCCCTTTCTTCCTATATCACCATTGGAATATTATATGGTCCTATACATTAAATTTCTTCCTATACCACCATTAGAATATTATATGGTCCTATACTTCCCTTCCTATACCACCATTGGAATATTATATGGTCCTATACTTCCCTTTCTTCCTATACCACTTCACCATTGGAATATTATATGGTCCTATACTTCCCTTTCTTCCTATACCACCATTAGAATATTATATGGTCCTATACTTCCCTTCCTATACCACCATTGGAATATTATATGGTCCTATACTTCCCTTCCTAGACCACTTCATCATTAGAATATTATATGGTCCTATACTTCCCTTTCTTCCTATACCAGCATTGCCCCCCAAGGTTATGTCATGAGTGGGAACTTTGGGTCAAGAAGTGGGATGCATTTTGAATGAACTTTATTATTGTTACAGTAAAGCCTGACTTGAAAGGCCACTAATGAAAGACTAGATGTCTTGAAAGACAACATTTTTCATGCATGGATCTATTTCTTGTATAATATGATGAGATTTAACGACAGACCACCTATTATGACAGACCATTGTTGGCATAAAGGTTGATCTTTAAAGACAGGTTTCACAGTATTATTGTTATTATTATTATTATTATTATTATTATTATTATTAATTCATTCATTATTTTTAATAGTTTAAATATCTTTTATTGCCAAGATCACAAATATATATTCTAGGCAAAAGGATTGGAAACAAGTTTTTCAACTTGCAAGTTCTTCATCATTATGAATTTAATTAATTAATGAGCATGCAGGCAAGAGTCGTTGAAAAAGTTAAAATGGGTAATGTACATACGGTATATATAATGAAATGAGAGGGATGAAGGAAGGAAAGAGAAGTGCAGAGGGATAGTGTTTGGTGTGGTTAGGTCGGTAAAATGTTAACTGTAGATATAAGGGAACATTACATAATCATGTTGGTGAATCTTTTAGTGTTAATAAAAAATTTATGCATTTCCTTTTGTTGCAAAATATTTTATTCTGCTGTGTAAAGTTCATTACCAAATAAAAGTATCAGAATTAATACTAATATTCATTATTGACTGTCTGTGAAAAAGCTGATTTCTTATGCTATTAAACAGTCTGCATTCAAACAGAAACTTATAGTCGTTTTCTGTTGGAAAGATCAGCGATAAGTTTCCATCTAAACGTATCTTAATTGAGTGAACTGCATTTGTGTCTTAATTAGCTTAATAACACAGAATCTCAACTTTTGCCAAAATGCTAAATAACTTGGAACCGAAATTTTGTGTTTGGTAATTTCTTTTTTTTTAAGCTAAGTATAGATGAACAGATTGTGACATCACTCTGAGTCCATGAGTGTTGGTACTGTATAAAAAAATTTTGAACAGAGGTTCTACATCAATATTTAATGATATTGTACGAGTTTCTCAGATTATAAGACACTGTGACTTGTAAACAAGGTGGGAGTAAATCAGTTATATAATTGGGGGACTGATTGTTGATAATTTTATAAAAACAATGATTTTTAGCTCACTTCTACAATTGTACAACTCGGGCAGCACCATCCACACAGATAAAATCATATACCTATGTACACCCTCACTGAATTGTAAATCATTCTTTCCTCCTATATCCTATGCAACAGTTTGGAGTGAGTTTCATAGCACCAACCACTAGGGGAGGGGGCTGAATGGGCAAAATTTGTACATGCACATTAGTTGTACATTTTAGTTACGTTTTAACATTTAGCTCGGGTTATTTCACACTTTATAAATACTGTTTTATCTGGAATCATGAAACTTGGTGAGGGTAATATCTTGATGAGTACTACACCCTCATCTCAAAGTTAGGTCACTGTGACCTATATATCATGCTTCACTGCCTTTAGTTAAATTTTGTGTTTTAAGTTTATATCTCAAGCTCTGTTTATGCTAGATTCATCCAACTAGATGATTGGATGTATCTCTATTAGTAACATACCCATACCATAAAAGAAAGTCACTGTGACCTACATTTCATATTTTATTGACTTAGGTTAAGTTTTCTTGTTTAGCTCATGACCAAAAAGAATTTTGCACCCTGTATGTGTGTATATGTATATACAGATATATAGATACATATAGTTATACCTAAATTCGTGAAGGTTGGTGAGGGGATGCATCTTGATGCATCTAAATACTCAACATGGAAACAGGCAACTGTGACCAATATTTCAAGCTTCAATGACTTTGGTAAAAAAATTTGTTTTACATTCATTTTCTCAAGTTCTCTTCCTGCAAGAATCGTAAAACTGGATGTCAATTTGCATCTCAATTAGTACCATACTCTAACCACAAAAGAATGTCAATGTGACCTACACTTCACATTTTACTGGCTTCGGTTAAGTTTTTGCATTTAGATCGTAACCAAATAGATTTTGTAGCACCCTGTATACATACTGTTATACCGAGATTCATGCAATTTGGGGCGGGCATGTATCTTGAGGAGGATTACTACACTCTCATCACAAAGTAGGTTACTGTGACTCATATTTCATGCATTACTGTCTTTGGTTCAGTCTCAAGCACAGTTCATGCCAGAATTGTCAAGCCAGGTGATTGTATGAATTCCTATTAGTACCACACCCTTACAACAATAGAAAGGTCATTGTCACCTACATTTAATAATTTACTGGTTTATGTTCAGCTTTTGAATTTAGCTGATGATCTCATTGGTGTTTTATCTACTGTATAATACTGCTACACTTGTAATCGTGAAACTTGGCGTGAGGATGCATCGTTATGAGTACTACACCTTCATCTTAAAAGTTGGTAAATGTGACCCATGTTTCAAATTTCACTGACCTTGCTTCAGTTTTAAATTTGTACTGTTCATGCTTTAATCATTAAACTAGGTGATTGTGTGCATTTATCTTAGTACTACACCCATACCAAAAATGGTCACAGTGACCTACATTTCACATGTCGCTGGCTTACATTCAGTTGTTGCATTTAACTCATGACCATATAGTTTTTTGGCATACTCTGTGCATACTCTCGTTAAAGTTTGTGTTTGCTGTTCATTTTTCAGGCACTGTTCATGCTGGAATCAAGAAAATTGATGATAATATGCATCTCTGTTAATACCACACCCTTGCAACAAATGAGGCTCATCATGACCTATATTTCATATTTCACTGGCTTTGGTAAAGTTTTTGCATTTAGATGATGACCACATAATTTTTGGCATGTTATATGCATACATTACTATCCTACCTAGAATTATGAAACTTGGTGAGGGGATGCATCTTGACATGTTCTTCATCCTCTTTGGCAAAAAGTGGTGTCTGCGGCCTATATTTCATGCGTGGTGACTTTCTTCAAATCTTCGTGTTAAAAGTTCATTTCTTGGGTGCTGTTGATGTTCCAGTCATGAAACTAGATAATTGGACACATCTCTGTTACTACAAAGCTCTTAAAACCAAAGGTCACTGTGACCTACATTTTTTGCTTTACTAACATGGGTTAAGTATTTGTTTTTATGATCACATTGTTTTATCTATGCTAGACCGATATACATCATAGCTTACTCACCAGGCCCTTTCTGACGGTGCAGTTGGAAGTAGGAATAAATGTGTTTATTTAATGGTAAACTTTCCATATTAATTACTGTGCATTGTATATTGTGATGTTTTACCCTCAGCAGGTTAACGGTGTATAATACATGTGAGTATAGGGATTAGGTGAGTGGAATTTAAAGATAAAAGACTTTGGTTAGAAAACGGGTAAGTTCACTTTAGTCTGAATTTATTTTCTTCATGATAATGTGAAAAATGGCTACTGGAGACTAGTGAATGTAGAGGTGAGCTATGTAATTGTTGATTACACTAGTTTATGTTTCGCCTTTCTGCGAGATAGCAGGCCAGCCAGTTTGAAAATAAAGTGCTTCTTAGTTGCAAATGTTGCTTGTCCAGAGACTAATTTGGCTGCTTCAAGTTGTAACTTTTCACGTTTTTCGAATCAGAGTTAGTATAGGAAGACCAAATTTCAGATGCATATTCCAGAATTGGGCGAATGTAGGTAAAATCAATGTTATTCAGGTTATGTTTTGATAACACGTATTTAAATGTTTTCAGTTCTCCAATACATATAGATGCAGAATGAATTGTAGAATCAACGTGCTTGTTCCAAGAACCATTGGATGATAAAATAATTCATAGATGTCAATGTGATGTAACAAAACGAATCTTTTCACCTGAAAATTTAAGGTCGGATATGTATTAAAGTCCCCTGTTTGTGAAATGGACACACTCTGTTTTGAATGGATTAAAATTAGTGACCCAATCCGAACGTTTTTAAAGATCATCGTTCAATACGCTCTGAATGAAAAGTGGATGTTATTAATGTATACAAGAAAAAGGAAGGGGCCTAATACTGATCCCTGAGGTACACCTGCAGTGAGTCGTGCAAGGGATATCGGGCTGATTCGGACAATGGCTGATTCGAACTAGACTTATTCGGACCAAATGCCAGGCTGATTCGTACCATGTGAAATATTATTAAGTTGCGTCTTGGATTTAAATATGACACTTACATTTGTTTAAAATATGATATTGCTCATTATTTTCCAGGTACTTTGAGCAGTTCAGATCTGCATTTAAGGAAACAAATCCCGATTTTACGCGACATAATGGCTTTGTTATATATATATATAGATATATATATATATATATATATATATATATATATATATATATATATATATATATATATATATATTAAATGAAATAATGTAAGACTGTTTATCTTGCATCTGCAATTTAATAGTGAAATATTCTCAAAGCAGCTCATTCAACTTTGTGCAAAATTTAAATAGTTTATTTTATTGAGAAATAATAAAATTACTAACACTGAAAATAAATCGTGAAAACAGGGATACATACATATATATATATATATATATATATATATATATATATATATATATATATATAGAGAGAGAGAGAGAGAGAGAGAGAGAGAGAGAGAGAGAGAGAGAGTGAGAGAGAGAGAGAGAATTACAAATATACACCAAACAGAGCGGAAAGTGCTCTCACGGGATTCTACGGGAGAACGCTTGATAATGTTAACATAATTTTTAAATACGAATAAATAATACTATCTTACAGGTTAGAGAATTTTAATTCGTACTCTACAGAGATTCGAACCCAGATCCGCGGGTTACGGCACCCATCGCCTTGCCTGTAAGCACCAACCCCTATACCATCTCGACCATGCACACATCACCAAAAAATTATGCTACACAGTCGGTTGTATAGGCATTTGTGCGTAGCAGACATACCCACATGTCTACCCAGTAATTTATTCTAATCTAATTACACAGTCCATCTGAATTCCCACTGCAGAAATCAAGGTATATAGAAGTTATTATAGAGAATTACAAATATACACCAAACAGCTGAAAGTGCTATCCCTGGATTCTACAGGAGAACGCTTGATAACATTAACATAATTTTAAAATACAAATAAATAATATTATATATATATATATATATATATATATATATATATATATATATATATATATATATATATATATATATATATATATTGGTCTAAGTATGTTAATGCTTCTGTTAGATTTATTTAGGATGTTTCTTTATGGTGTACATTGTACTATATACTATTAGTGATAAATAACACACATATACTCAAAAGTTAAACTGGGGTCCTGTCAAATTTAATTCAATACAATATGATACGTCAATATTATACGTCTATATTCTGCCAATCTTGTGGACCTCGTAATAATTAAAATAAAGAAAATGAAAAGGTAACGAAAATGGTGGTGTTATCTCTGTTGAAAGATGAAAAATATAAAATATTTGACAAATCTTTGTTTGAAGCACAGTATGTTATTTGTTTTCTGTGAATTCATAATGAATCATTTAATTTTATGCAAATTACTAACTGCAAAAACTCGTGAAAACATGGCCCATGCAGTAACATTTGTTTGTGTGTGTATATATAAGGGGAGGGCAGCCATGATGGTTCTTGCACAATAATTCGGATATTTTTCACTAACCCACATGATCATCAAAATAAATTTGTTACGGATCCTGCCTAAATTTCACTGATCCTGCTAAAATCAAACATAAGCCAGTTCAGTTTCTAATTCAACATTTATTATTAATTAACTCATTACCATTAACTCAAAACAATAACGATTGTATTCACCAACAAGACTCGCGAATGAAGTTCCCGTGCACTTTTGTATTTCTCCTAACACTCAGTGCAGAAAGTGCACAGCATCACAGCTTCTCCTGGGTCATACTTTACTTGTTTTTATACATTTTTCCAGCATTGCTAGTACTTTCTTAGTCTCTTCTCTTTTCATCATAGTTGCGATTGCGCCCTCTCTTTGTCATCATCTAATTTATGCCGTTTCGGTGGCGAATGCGTACTTAACAAATACTTTCCTATGTTTACATTTGTCACCGCACAATGCGTTGAATGTTTATCAAGAACGATATAAGCAGTAAAGCATATTGTTAGGTATAATTCTTGATTATTCGTTGAGTTGGTGAACGCGACCTTTTCCGAATGGTCAATAGCTATAGGTCATTAACTGAGTATTGAAAAATATTGGATCCGAGGTCACGTGGCGCAGGATGCCCGAGCTTTTTCAAGACTCGGACAATAACCTTTTTATTATATACTTAAAAACAAGCATATTAATCATTCTGTTATGTTATAGGAATAACACAATTGAAACGATAAAATATGTCAACGTTTTATTTAACATTTTATACGTCGTTCATTTAATTAATGAAACCTTAACACCGCGCAGTAATACACGCTACTTTACTGCTATGGCGGTGCACTCGTACATGGGGTGATTCTCATTCATCACTGAACGAAACTAACTTTGTTAAAGAGGATGGAATGTCATGTAGCCAAAGAAACACAATTTAACGTTGATATTAGAAAAAATGATGCAATACATCAATGAAGGTTGAAAATAGCATTGTGAAAAGATGACCAAGAAAAATTAAGTCTAAGGTTGTCGCAATGCTACTGTCATTGTTGCCAGGGCCTTATGGTGCATACGTCTTGGATAATACCTCAAAAAAAGGATATAGATTCATTTGTGAGTCGTATGTGTTTCATTCAATTCCGAGTAAAGGATAAAATAATGTGATTCAGAGTGGATAAAAGTGCACTGTTTACGTGAAAGAGAAGTTGTTGACTGGTATATTGTATCAAAGGTCAGTTTGACTCTCTCTCTCTCTCTCTCTCTCTCTCTCTCTCTCTCTCTCTCTCTCTCTCTCTCTCACACACACACACACACACACATAGAGCAGCAAGTAGCTATCACTAGCCATCCATTTTCAATTTTTTTTATAAATCATTAATTTTTTTATTTTTCGCAATGCAATTTAAATCTTTGACTGTATTCAGATTTTCTTTATTTAATTTGTATGATATCTGTTTTTATTTCAACGAGAGCTAGATCTATTGATTATCGAGCACTGGTGTCAGGTAGCAAGGGTACGGTCTTTGTCGGAATCTGGTATTATGACGTGGTCAGCCTTTCCGTCGCCATTTTTATTTAGTCGTAGCAAGAAGCAGTTAATCGAACGCGGGCACGTGCTTACCATGTAAGGAAGCGGTGAATATTTTTACTTCACTACGGTCAATATCGCTGGATATTGATACTGACCGGCAACAACAACGTTAAACTAATGTGAGAATTTATGAAGTACGTGTACATATAATAATAGCCTGACGCCCTATAGGCCTTTTCGGAAACTAGGTTACTCCCCTTGAATTGGAACTCATGTGTCTACTCAGTGTGCATGCCCAAGTTGGCATGTCAACTTTCGGGGACTATTGACCCAAATTCCCCCAATCTGTCACATTGTTAACGTAAGCAGTTGTAAAACCTCAAATACCCAAATTAAAGCAAACCCGAACACGTTGAGATTCGGACATTTACTGTTTTAGTTCCGTATATCAGTAGATACTATTTCTCCGTTTGCACGGGTTCTTCCTCCACCAGATAAAATGTCATGTATAGCCTATCATGTGCTGAAAAATGGCGTTAAACCCACAGCAACAGCAACAACAACTATGTATCCGTCAGATGTAATAGGTATGGCTGGTTTTAGATTGATTTTCTTTCATATGTTTACAAAAGATACCTTGAATAATGTAAAATCATCTTGTCCGCTGAAATTTCCTTTGATGTTGAGACACCTTTAAATAATTTTATTTGGAATAACTCGACTTGTCAAATTTTGACTCTTGGAAATTTCAGCCCAAGAGCCAATGACCCTTCAGTTTCAAATCCTTAGGGAAATCCCGGGTTTCCAATATTACCACTAGAAGTATTAAATTTGTTGTATGTCGCACATAT
Source organism: Margaritifera margaritifera (assembly GCA_029931535.1). Lineage (NCBI taxonomy): Eukaryota > Metazoa > Mollusca > Bivalvia > Unionida > Margaritiferidae > Margaritifera > Margaritifera margaritifera. The sequence continues at coordinate 5,052,723 of JAQPZY010001654.1, forward strand.
AAGACGACCCCTATACTGTATGAATCGAATTGCAAGAGCTCCTATCGCAAGGCAATTGTCGGTCAGCACGTTTTGTTATGATAATTAGCATTCCCACAAGACTTTAAAGGTCATACTCAGGCCAAACATATAAGACAGGGGTGTCAAACACACGGCCCGCCAGACTTGTTCTTTATTATTATTATTATTATTATTATGATTATTATTATTTATGGCCCGCCATATCAAATGAGTTTGACACCCCTGATATAAGACATATGAGTCAAGCACAATCAAAATTCTGTTATATAAGAAACCACCATGTTGTAATATTTAAGAGGGAGAAGCGAGAAAACTCTAATAGAAAATGTGTGTTTATATGTGTGTGTGTGTGTGTGTGTGTGTGTGTGTGAGAGAGAGAGAGAGAGAGAGAGAGAGAGAGAGAGATAACACGGTTTATCTAAATATTGTAAGTCCAAGGAGTATCTAAAGAAAAGTGATCCATGATTTAATGAAAACGCTTTTGATATGTTTCACTGAATATTTAGTTATCATCAGTAATGAAATCAGTGCTTTGAGGCATTACATCAGGCTAGTTCCTGTTTTGACAACAATAACAGTACTTTTATTGATATGTGGTTTAACACCTGTCCATTTGCGCCACGAGCATTTATTTGTACCTCGTCAAGTGCAGGATGTTGGTAGGTACTCAGTTAACACAATGCACAGATAAAAAAAATTTTTAAACCATTAAAGGAAATGCCAACTCACAACCACTTCTTATCTTTTATGACAGCGACCGGTGGTAATTTTCACTGCTCCAACGGATTAATGACGGCTGGGTTTTAGTGATCCCTCAGCAAAATCACTAACCGCGGGATAACGTCATCATCATCATCATTCTATCCTTTTGCGCCTAGTGCATCACATAGGGCGGAAACCATCACACATAATCTTCCTCTGTCATGGGCCACAGCAGTCAGCTTGTCTTATTGTTTCAAGACCTACAGTTTGTCCTTCTTATAAGAGTGTTCTATTCAGGGATTCCTTTGATCTTCCCCTTTTCCTCCTACCAGGTGGGTTCCATTTCAGTGCTGTTTTCGGTAGTCTCTCTGGTGCGATTCTCAGTAGATGGTCCAGGTATGTCCATCTCTTCTTTCTGGTGATTGTCGAAATAAATTCCTGTTGATACTCCTGTCTTATTTCTTTGCCACTTTTGTGCTTATTCCAACGTGTTCCTTTTATCTTTTTGAAGCATTTGTTCTTAAAAGAGTTCAGTTTACTTTCTATTGTTCATGTGCACCTCCAGCTTTCAGATCCATACATCAATATTGAGATAACATTTGAGCTAAAGATCTTCAATTTCAATGACAGGCTCAGACTTTTGTATTTCCATATTATGTTTAATTTGCTGAAGCACGCTGCAGCTTTGGCAATCCTGGTTCGTATCTCTGCTATAAGATCCCCATCTCTTGTCATGATTCATCACGCTCCCTGCTATAAGATCCCTATCTCTTGTCATGATTCATCACGCTCCCTGCTATAAGATCCCCATCTCTTGTCATGATTCATCACGCTCCCTGCTATAAGATCCCTATCTCTTGTCATGATTCATTACGCTCCCTGCTATAAGATCCCCATCTCTTGTCATGATTCATCAAGCTCCCTGCTATAAGATCTCCATCTCTTGTCATGATTCATCACTCTCCCCAGGTAGGTGAAGTCATTGACCTTTACTATTGAACTGCCCTCCACTTTGATCATCGAGTCAGACTTATGTGTTTCAAGTACCTTCGTCTTTGTTGCACTGATCGTCAAAACCTGTTTGCTCAGCCCAATATTTCAGGTTGTCTGTTTTACTTTGCAACTCTTAGTACGTGGTACTTAATAGTGCTAGATCGTCTGTAAAGTCCAGGTCATCCAGTATCTTGTTGTCTCTCCTTGATAGTCCAGATGGTATTCCTGATGTGCACTTTGTCATGATCCAGTATATCACTATTCCGAACATTCCGGCAAGGTTTTGGCCAAGAAGATCATGTGCCGACCAAATATTCACTCTAAGAATCATCATCAAATGGCAGTCCCCACTAGTTGTAAATTTTGTGGACTTCCAGAAAGCGTTTGATGGTCTTCATAGACCCACCTTATGGAACATATGTATCAATATGGGGTACCAGAAAATATCATCAACATCATTAAGCCTTATACAATGATTCTAAATGCACAGTTCGCATAAACAAATGACTGTTCATAATGGTTCAGTGTTGCGGGATAGCGGATTAGCGTTAATTTCGAGCCCTGATATAGACAAAAGTATCTGTTGCAGTATAGAGGGTAAATCATAAGCTGGTTGATACAAGTACCACTTACATTGTTTGATGAGCAAAGTTGAAATGATGTATGGTGACTAATGTTACGTAAACATCACAGATAGGTCTCAATTATCTGCTTTTTGCAATAATAATGTTTAGCCCTTATAAGTAGAAATAAGTGCATGACTAAAAAGAAATACCTATTACAGTGTAACAGACACTGAACCATACAAAGTAGATCTCGGTAACATTTTTATGTTCCGTGGGTGTTTTAGTGTGTGTGTGTGTGTGTGTGTGTGTGTGTGTGTGTTGAGAGCTGTGGCGTAGCACCCGCCCCCAGCCCAGTGGTGGGGGTTGCTTGGGCGGTAGCTACGCCACTGTGTCGGGGATTTGGTTGATTTGTTATTGAGAGCTAGTAATTCAGTAACCAATTACATGATTCACTTCATATTTAAAATATTTCATCTTTATATATTTCCCTTCCCCTATACCACGATCGTCCTTGGTCATGTTCCACGATGGGATCGTGGAATCACGAAGAATATTAATTTATCTTATAAAGACATTCATAACTAGTAGTTAATATGCTAGTACGTTATGTTGACAAGTTTTCAATACAGAAACTATTGAAACAAATATTCTCCATAACTATTGGATTTGAAAACTTTAAACAATGTTTGAACATTGGATATATTGATGTTGATATACAAATGACATAATTCTTATATAAACGTATATATGTGTATGTGCCCCAAGTCTGTTATAGGTTAAGAATATTTCATTTTCTAATAAGATGATTCTTGCTTGCCTTAAATTGTTTGTTTATTGTTAGTACTGAAAATTCTTGCTTTTATATATATATATATATATATCTATATATATATATATCTATATATATATATATATATATATATATATATATATATATATATATCCCACTTTCATGTTCATTCGTCAAATGCTTTAAAAAGAATCCTGTCAATTTTTAAATCATCCAAAGCACTAGATTTTAGTCAGCTGAAGTGTGGTGTTTCGATTTAGATGAGCAAAATGCATTAGTTGCCACATTTTCTCAATTATCTCTGATTTTATTTCTGCCGAGATAAACATATCACACTGGGGTCCCAGCTGCTTGAAACAATTGATTACTTCCTTCTCATAGAAGCTGTAATTTGGCTTCAAATGATACCTTGTTACTTGTGTAACATTTCTCCATATCAGCCCGTACAGATACACATCGTCAATCCACATAAATGGTGTTAAGTGGGCTGCCTGAAGGACTTCGGGTATCACATCTGATGACATAATTACAGCAAACCCACTACAATATATTGGATAGTACTGCATGCCTTGAAGACCTAATATTTCCACTTCCTGGTCTGTTACGTACCAGCGCACTGTTTTGTTCCTCCATATGGGACTGTCCACTTGATGGTGGCATAGGAGATATCTACTCTGCTTTGACAACTGGGGGTATAGATCCTTCATGAAAATCCTCATGTCAAATGCAAGATCTTCATCTACTTTAATAACCATTTTTGCATTCATGCAATTCTCAAAGATCCATCGATATCCCATGACACCTTTGTTGGTTAAATTTCGATACGATTCTAGAAAATCACCTTGTAATATGTCTCCATATTGGTGAAATTCTTTGTCAAGAAGAGTCTGTTCTTCCTGTGGTTGAATCCTTCCCAGAAGGAACAAAACCTTTGTTGTGCCATACTCTTTGTAATAAGTATTATTGGCCATTGTTCTTCGAATAAGTGCTCGCATTTCAAAGTTGTTTGGAGCGGAATGGATGATAATCAATGCATACAGATCACCGACCTCTCTGCAAAGGTTTGGATTGTTCAGCAGGTAGTCTGTCCACAATGCACTGGGCATGAGCAGCTGACTTCTGTTTGGACTTGTGGGTGTAATAGGTGTAGACTTTATATTTGCTGATAGACCAACATTATTCATGGAGACGTGTACTGTTTTATTATAGTGTACAGTAGTCGTTAAGTTGGAATTGGTTCCTTCCGCATTGATAGAATTATCTGTAGCGGTCACAGTAATATCCCTCTGAAGTCCAAAAACAATCACTTTCTGACTTGTTTTACGCAGAAGGCTGAATAGATTAAATGCAAGACAAGCCAAGGCGAACAGTAATAACATTAATATAGCCTTTTTTAGTGTAGGAGCTAATGCATACATCATCCTTCTGGTCTGGTTGTTCTTCAGCATTCTTCGGTCGTGAGATAAGGGTGTGTCTGTTAGAATCTTTGTACAAAGGATGTTCTGTTAAATACACACAGCCATGGAATAATATCGTTACTCTATCTTTAACGAGTTCCGTCAAGTTTGGGATTATCAAGGTTTAGGATTCACCATCTCCAGGACAACACTTTTTAATTATCTATAAAGAAAATAAAAAAAAGAAACTGAATAAACTGTTATTGGACTATTTAATTATGTTGCTTGCAGTTGAGAGAATCTGCATCAAATGAAATAGGTGTAGGGAAGAACTAAACTGTACAAATGCAAATTGGAATGTATATTTGTATCAATATTTAAATTTTTACACACTGTTTACACCTTTTCATCTCAGCCCTTTTTTAATACAAAAACATTGTTCGCACGATTAAGCAAAATCAACTTGAGGTAGACAGTGAAATTTGATTTGATTGGTTGTAGGCATACGTAAATGGCCTGAGTTGAGTTTCATGCCGTTATAAAACAATTTCAAACGTTAAAAAATTTACGAATTTGGGATATTTTGGTCTGCAGTGGGGGTATACCTATTTTACAAAAATAAATATAGTTTTTATTTTTCTACGTATTTATGTATTTATAAATTGTCAAATTATGTTTGACTTCATATAAGCTGTTTTATTATATTACATGTATATATTCAGGTAGCCAAGTTTTGACATATGATCAAGCTGTTTTTGCATTATTCCTTGATAGTTCTGTTATGACAATCACAATTTAGCTGTTTTTGAATTATTCTTCGATAGTTCTGTTATGACAATCACAATTTAGCTGTTTTTGAATTATTCTTCGATAGTTCTGTTATGACCATCACAATTTAGCTGTTTTTGAATTATTCCTTGATAGTTCTGTTATGACCATCAGAATTTAGCTGTTTTTGCATTATTCCTTGATAGTTCTGTTATGACCATCACAATTTAGCTGTTTTTGCATTATTCATTGATAGTTCTGTTATGACCATCACAATTTAGCTGTTTTTGCATTATTCCTTGATAGTTCTGTTATGACCATCACAATTTAGCTGTTTTTGCATTATTCCTTGATAATTTTGTTATGACAATCACAATTGAGCTGTTTTTGAATTATTCTTCGATAGTTCTGTTATGACCATCACAATTTAGCTGTTTTTGAATTATTCCTTGATAGTTCTGTTATGACCATCACAATTTAGCTGTTTTTGAATTATTCCTTGATAGTTCTGTTATGACCATCACAATTTAGCTGTTTTTGAATTATTCATTGATAGTTATGTTATGACCATCACAATTTAGCTGTTCGCCGACTATTGCTAATAATGGCTATATCAAAATCTTTCTTGATTGACTGTGTTAGGAAAATTTTTATTTCCTACAGCTCAAGAAATAATTGTTGTTAATGTACTTCACACTTAAATTTTTCTTATAAATGTGAATTACTTTTTAAATTTTTAATTATGTAGATATGTAATCTTTGAAGTTAGTAGAATAACTGTTTAAATTATTATACTGTTTAAATATACGTTGTCCCTTAACAAGTATACTTATTTAAGTATTTTAAAAGATATCTGATGAACATTATGAATTATATAGTAACAGTCCGTAATAATAACTGATCCAATAACAAGAGTGGATAGTATGACAAAAAATGTCAATCTGACCCAACATATTAATTGTGTACAAGATCATTCATAATATATCTATTGCACATTTTGTAATTGCAGGTAGTCTATATTATGTAAAATTTCAAAGAGATACTTTTGTAACTCATTTATGAACAGAAATAGTATATATATATATATATATATATATATATATATATATATATATATATATATATATATATATATATATATATATATAACATACGAAATCTTACTTACTTACTTCATATGAAGATGTCTTCCAACCCCATGAGACACCGCTGAATCATTTGGAGAGTAAGCCAGTGCTTAAACAATAAAACACAATGTACAATGTCGCATTTTACCGTATATGCCTGAACACATGTTCCTCTCAATTGCAAAGATTTTTTAAAAATTTTTATTAGGTCCGAATGTAACCAATTGCAAACTGAATAAGTTACCACAGTGAATACTACCATTTATCTTTAATAATGTCAAATCAGATCAATATAAGCACTTACCGTATATACTCGCGTATAATTCTAGTCCAATTGCAAACAACATAGACCCTGATCTGCCGGCGCATAATGCGCCGGCAGATCAGGGTCTATGTTGTTTGTTCTACTGATTAGTCCTTACAAACTGCATGGACCCAGATCTGCCGGCGCATTATGCGACGGCAGATCTTGGTCTATGCAGTTTGCAGTTGCTATGAGCTTATACGCGAATACATACGGTACGTAAAGAATAAAGGTTCATATATAAAATAGGTGCACAAGTTCCTATCCATTTTATTGTAGCAAAACTATGTACAATCAAACAGGAAGTATGTACAAAAGCTATGGAAAAGGCTTTTGTTTCTTTGCAAAACTTCTTAGAAATCGAACTTGTATTTATTTCAACTATATTTGTGTTGTCAATATTTGTGAAACTTGTCACTCTTCACCAGAAAGAACAAACAATAATCAGTTTCGGCCTATGGCACTTTAGTTTTCTATTAGATAGTTTATATTTATTCTAGCAGTAAATAGAATAGTAACTCATGATGTAGAATACAGCACAACCCAGTTAAACCTGTTGTAAAGGTCACCTGTATTAAACAACATCATTGCTTAAACAACCACCTTCTCAAGGCCTTTAACACCAAATAACTGTAGATGGAACATCTGTTGTGAGAACATTTTTTTCTCACATGAAAGAGATGGGTGTTTAAGATAATAACGGTATTAATGGGAGATCCAGTTAAAAATATTACTGTTGATAAATGGATATTAAAATTTGAAAATATTTTGTAAAAAATACGTGTAAAAATATCCAGATTTTACAGTGTTTCAAATGTTTAAAGATTCAAGAAAATATGAAAAGCTATATATACAAGATTTAATGTAGTCCACGTTTTCCATGTGCTTTTCTCTACCTCCTCAGTTCTTTAAAGTAATTTCAAGAGTTACACAGACTAATTATGTTTCCCTAATTATTACTAGCATAGACTTATGTGTTGGATTTGAAAGTCAAATTACACCTAATATCAAATGATTGGTGTGAATCCCAAATCGTACCTTCAAATGGTGAACTAATGCATTTTAAATTTACAAGAGAGCTGCGCACAAAGCTGATGCCTCTCTTTGACAGGATGTCTTCCTTCCCAACAGCTGTTGAGTGAATTGGCATCTGTTACTTACGAGAATTAATGGAATAGGGAACGTTTATATTTCTTTCTCTACCTTTCATTTGCTTTCCTCTATCACTATGATTTATTACAATTTGTATTTTTACATTTTAAGAAATCAATACCATGATCTTGTATCTAAATTTTGCAACAATAGAGTCATTCTCTCATATCATGCCAGAGATGGGAAATGTCATTAAATTGAAAGTGCAGAGCTGATTTAGTGAAGCACGGCTTTTATATATAAAAAATGTGCTTCAATAAATCAGCTCTGCGCTTTCAATTGAATGAAATTTCCCAGATATATATCAAAAACGTGCTTCACTAAATCAGCTCTGCACTTTCAATTGAACGAAATTACCCATCTCTAGCATGATATGACAGAATGACTCTATTGTTGTAAAATTTAGATACCATATCATGGTATTGATTTCTTTAAATGTAAAAATACAAATCGTAATAAATCGAAGTGATAGAGCAATGCAGATAAAAGGTAGAGGAAAGAATATATATATATATATATATATATATATATATATATATATATATATATATATATATATATATATATATATGTGTGTGTGTGTGTGTGTGTGTGTGAAAAACTGGATTGATCACATAATAGATTTTCAACTTTTTTTTTTTGGCTTGCTCAAAAGAAACGTTATGTATTTCATTTACATTTAATTTCATAGAATTGGAGGTATCATAAATGAGTAACATGAATATATCTGAATCGACACAACTGATGCCTTAAATATATTTGTTGTTTTACTAAATTGTTTTACACAAAATTTCATTATATTGCATCTTTTTATTTGTTGTCTCCCAGTGCTAATGTGTTGTCCACTTTTACATTCACAACTTACCACAATCTGCATAAGAACACGTAGATTTAACGTAGGTTGCAAACATAGATGATAGCAAATGCATGAAATTCATGTTTAAAAAATAATAATAATAATAATTAATAATGTAATGGCTTTATTTAAGAGAGTGACTCGATTAATTACATAGATCTAATCTGCCTTGAGATCCTCTATTTCTGTAGAATATCTTTTACCAAAAACACAATTTAAATGGCACTTTCGCACTTACTGAAACGCATTCTCACTAATAAATATTGCTGGTTCCATCATGGGGGCCTTGTTTCCCTTTTTTGAGTTAAAACGTTTTAGTTGCAGAGGTTCTAAACAGATAATGTAAATTATTACACGGTTACACGTTCTAAACAGATAATGTAAATTATTACACGGTTACACGTTCTAAACAGATAGTGTAAATTATTACACGGTTACACGTTAAACTTGACTAAGCTGCAGTGGTGTCTGGGGAATCTGGTGTGTAAGAGATATTAATTCCCATATGTCTTTTATCTCGTCTGTTTGAAGTTCTGTTGAGATGAACAAGCTACAATCATACTTTAGCAATCTAAAACAGTAAATAGTTTTTTCTGTTTAGAATGTGCAACTGACATACATATTGTATAATAGCAATAAAGTCACATTTTTCCATAGAAGACCACGTACATATACATCATCAATCCACAAAAAATGGTATCAAGTGAGGGGTTTGAAGACCTCAGGAATCACAGCAGAGGGCATGATGATAGCAAAACCTGCAGCAGCACATAGTAGATCACGTCGTTGTATATCCCATTCACTGAAATACACCTAGTAGATCACGTCTTCGTATATTCCATTCACTCAAATGCACCTAGTAGATCACGTCTTTGTATATTCCATTCACTCAAATACACCTAGTAGATCACGTCTTCGTATATTCCATTCACTCAAATACACCTAGTAGATCACGTCTTCGTATATCCCATTCACTCAAATACACCTAGTAAATCAAGTCTTTGTATATCCCATTCACTCAAATACACCTAGTAGACTTTCACTTTTTACTATAGCACTATCAATTAAATATTACACAGGATATACCGGCTCTACTTTGACAACTGGCTGTAGAGGTCCTTTAAAAATGCAGCAATGTCAAATGCAATGTCCTCATTAATTTTGATGATCATGGTTGCATTCAAGGAGTTTTCAGAGATCCAACGTATCCCATGATCCCCTTCTTGGTGAAGTTTTTGCACGAGTCAAGAAATTCACCTTGTAGGATGTTCCCGTATTGCTGAAAGTCGTTGTCATTAAGAGATTTATTGGCTTCAGACCGAATTATCCATATTAGAACAGAGTCCGTGTTGTGCCATACTGTTTGTAATAGGTATTATTGGCACAGGTCTGTCGGATAATGAATCTCCTCTGCAATACGTACAATCATAAGTGCAGACAGATTTTCATCCTGCCCACAAAGGTCTCCATTGTTCAGCAGATATTCGATCGGAAGTGTTCTAGTAAAGATAAGTTCACTCCAGTTTGAACTCATTTTGGAATCGATACTGTCGATTTCGTCAGCTGTTCCAAAATCAGGAATATTATCCTCTTCAGGCAGTTTCTGAGCTCCATTGTCCATGCGTTAATAACGGAGGTATTAATGAACTGCCTTTTCAGCATATCCATCAGCAAAAGATTAATCTGTTTTTCTAATAGTATCTTTGTCGGTACGCTCACAAAGGTCATTCGTTCCCCAGTCGCCTTTCTTTACTTGCCATTCTGCAACTTGGGATTGTTCCTCGTAATACTGAAATAAGATATCTACCTCGTATCTTGTATCAGATACCTTTGGGCTAATGCCCTTGAATTGTCACGCATATCAACAGTTGTGGTTGTTAAAATATATCTAGCTTCTGTTGATGCAAATTCAGGACATACAGTGAGATCATTGTTAGGAAGAAATGATCTCTTAAAAGCTTCTCACTGATTGTCATTGAGTTTGTTTGTTTCTTCTGCAGTGGAAATTGTCCTCAGAGTTGGAGTAGTAATCATTGTGTTTCATGTGATTTTACCTCTAAAAAAATTTCATCAATAAATTCTTCCAACACTTGTGTAGTTTCAGTATGATTATTCAGGTTTTATTGTATCCTTTAATTTATCTCCAGGTTTGTGATGAAATTCTGCAAGTCATGTTCTGTGGAATGAGCGATGCTGCACATGAGACAGATTTAGTGCAAGACAAGCTAGAGAAAAGACTATGAGGAACACCAATGCCTTTTTTGATTGTTGGACTTAGGGCACATAAAACATTGTATATTGTAATGGGTTCTGTAGTTGCCGATTTGGTCACGAATTTTATAGGTATTGGGGATTTTTAATTTAATATAAACTGAACCCAGTTTTGTAATGAACTCTGAACAGACTAGTGTCCTGTGTGCGATGTATCAGTGGAAAATGACTTGGAAGCAAGAGTTTGCTCCACTAACCTCATTCTTATTTCAAAACTGAAGTAGTAAAAGTTACACATCGATAAATACCCAACCATGATCATTTAATCATAAAGTTACAAAAGACAAATGTATTTTCAGGTTTCAGTTGTTTTATGTCCAGCATTGTGTCGAAGACACAATTACTTGTGGAATTTGTCCGACTTCCTAGATTAAGATGCATCTTAAAGGTGCTTATATCAGAATATGCAAACTTTGTGGGTGAATGGGGTTGAATTTAATTTAATTTAAAAAAATAAATAAATTACTTAATTCATATCTGTGTAAATTTTACCGTCCTTATAATCACTTACAAAGAGGAGGAGAGTGTCTGACTGAGGAAATCGTATTCCATGAATATATTCATATTAAAACATTTTATGTCCAGTCACAAATGTGGAAGGGGAACAGGGGCAGATGGGGGGAGGGTGCGGAGCCATCCCTCCCATCTTAACCCCATAAATATTAGCGCGAAACAACCGGAACGTTCCTAGAGTAAGTTTTCTTTACAGATTGATAGTGAAAATTATGCCCTGAAAAAGCTTAAAATACGCGAACTTCCGGGAGATTCGCCCCTGGGCCCCCGTCGGGGGTTCCTTTAGACAGACTCCTCCCCTACTTACACACGCACCCCCCCCCCACCCCCAAACGATCTTTCTGAATTAGACACTGGTTCATATATTGATCTCCTTGTCCGTCCACCCAGTTAAGTTTTGCATTTAGGTCACGGTGGCAGGATAATTCAGTTCCATGAAAACATTTCTAGCTTTTTATACCCCACCCTGAATGTGGACTGTGCTTATAGTATTACCTTTGTCTGTCCATCCGGTCTGTCTTACCTTTGTCTGTCCATCCGGTCTTTCTTACCTTTGTCTGTCCATCCGGTCTTTCTTACCTTTGTTAAGTTTTGTGTTTAGGTCACTTTCTTTGACCTTACTGGCCACAGTTATGCCACTTTGTGTTGTGATCCATCTTGTAGAGTACAACTCTATCTCAGCAATAGTAGGCCGCCGTGCCCGGACATTCTTGTTCTATAAACACATTTTTCGTTGAACCAACTCTGTCAGTTTGGATTTTACATTTGTTTTATGGCAACTAAAACTAATGTTACGTCAGAACCATATTATGCATATAGCTTTCAATGGATTTTATTTGTCACAGTCATGCTAGCAAACAATTACAATAGTTTTCAATTGTTTTAATGAAATGGGTAATTTTTTCGTCTGGTTCGATCGTCATTAACATATTGAAGAGGTATTTAACTTTCTACATAAAAGAATTTGTACTCCAATCCCTTTAGTTCACCTTTACGAAGTCGAGATAAGTTGTTGTAGTACCTCGGCGTCAGCGTTGGTGTCCGGATAAATATTGTTATACCTGAAATCATTAAACTTGGAGAAGGGGTAGTAGTAAGTAGAAGATGCCACAATAGTGAAGAACGGGGGTCAAATGTTAAATAGGGTCAAAAGATTCGGGAGACAAACAGGAATTTAACATAGGCGGCATCTTAAAAGGTATGGTTTGTAACAGCGTAGCATGAGGTGACGGTCTACACCCCGAAATGGAAATACCCTATTACGTCATAGTTTTCAACAGGAGGAATCTGTCTGTTTGTAACAGTGTAGCATATTAGAGGCGGGTAATGGGAGTTTGATTACCCTCTAAATGAAAGGATGTAAAGGAGTCCTGTGTTAAATAGGGTCGAAAAGTTATAAGGCGCTAGAGGAATTTAACATAGAGCCGGCACTTTGGGGAATAACGGGAATTTAACATGGAGCCGCCAGTCTGGGGCATAACGGGAATGCTAATGTTAACTTGTGAAGTGTTATAGGCCTTTTCCATGTTAAAAAGGCGAGTTTGTCTGTCTTCTAAACGAAAGGCTGCAGAGGAAACCTGTGTTAAACTGGGTCGAAAGTTTATAGGGACAAACGGGAAATTACCATGGGAAAAGGGATGTTTGAAAGTTTATAGGGACAAAGGGTCGAAAGTTTACGGGGACAAACAGGAAATTAACATGAAGCCACCATTTTGAAAGGTATGTTTTTCTTTTACTTAAACAGTGTATTGAAGTTATTTATCTTAACAGAGGGCCTGAAAGATGACTGTCGCCTGAATTGATGACATACGCTCTAACGTCTTCAGGTTTATCATGTGAAGGATTCTTTTTGTGTTCCTATAACAAGAACAGGGTAGAATGTAAAAGAAGGGGCATAAAATAGAATTTAAATCCCTTCTAAATAAAAATAACAACCCTAACACTAATTTATATATAAAGTTAAAATCTCTACCCCATTCTATAATATCCAAATTCCTCTTCTACCCTCCTTTTTTTAAAAACAAAACCACGATCCTCATAATCTTTATATATCAACACCCAATTATCTACTATCCACCATCTAGTTGTCTAATATCCAGCATCCAGTTATGTACTATCCACAAACCAGTTATCTATTATCCAGCACCCAGGCACCCCTACTATCCGTCAACTGCTTTTTGATTACAATCCAAACACCCCCTACTATCCACAAACCGCTTTTCATTACTATCCAAATACACCCCCCTACGATCCAGCAACCGTTTTTTTTTTATTATAATCCAAACACACACACCTTCTATCCATTACCCACTTTTTGATTACTATCAAACACACACCCCTACTATCCAGCAACTGCTTTTTGATTACAACCCAAACACACCCCCTACTATCCAAAAACGGCTTTTTTATTACAATCCAAACACACCCCCTACTATCTAACGAAATGGGTCGGAGAGTTTATACACACTCTATACTTATATACATACATACAAACATACTATCACACAAGAGAGAGGTAGGATGTAAAAGAAGGGGATGAAATATACACACGCTCTCAGTTATTTACTATCAAAGTCCAGTTATCTACTATCTACCAACCAAGTATTTACTATCCAGCACCCAGGAACATACTATCCACCAATCAGAGATCTACTATCCAGCAACTAGTGATCTACTATCCAACAACCAGTGATCTAATTCCAACAACCAGCTATCTACTATCCAACAACCAGGGGTCTACTATCTACCAACCAATACTCTACAATCCATCAACCAGGGACATACTATCCAACAACCAGTGACCTACTATCCAACAGCCAATGATCTACTATCCACCACCTAATTACATATTTCTTCTAAATAAAAAAAACGTGACTAACCCCTCACCCATACCGCTCTATGATCCCACTTATAATTTAAGTAAAAAACATCTAGCCCATTCTATAAGACCCCTTAGTTACATTCCTTTACAATATACCTTCTCTACCTCTTTCAGTATCTCCTCCACTACAACCCTAGAAATAAATCTTACTCAATAGGCTAAAGACCATATAAAGCCCTTCTAAATAAAACTAACAACCCTTAAAAGAAGAGTGTGTGTCTGTGTGTGTGTGTGTGTGTGTGTGTGTGTGTGTGTGAAGCACAGAGAGAGAGAGAGAGAGGGATGGTAAATAGGAGATGTTAGGAGACATAAAAGTAGGACACAATTTTTAGCTGTATTATAGGGCAAGGAGGAATTCAAATTAGGTTACCCTTTTTAGGAGTTTCAGAGGGCAAGGGTAAATTCTGTGTTAAAAATGTTCATTCACACAATTTTTCATTAATCAGAAAACCAGTGGTATATTTATTGTATGTTTCAAATGTACTGAATTTAAATCTAAAATTCAGTCAGCCAACACGGTATGTAATATTTTTTTAAATATGTTACAAAGCATACCCTACATTCTGTCAGCCAAGATCAGTTTACTTTTTACATTGTACGCGGCTTTGAAAATTTTACCTAGGCGCTATATTCAGTGCTCTTCTAAATTTTAAAAGCAAATAGTGGAGATAACAAAATTGCTCCTTTTTTGGAAGCAAGGGCAGCAATGAATTGCTTTCGTAAACTCCTGTTTTTGGGTCAACATTGAAGCAAACTAACCAATTTTAGAATCACGCTAAAAATGGCATCTACTGTGACATTGTTTCTCGTCACTCTAAAGATTTTGAACATTTATCTGTTCCATTTTTATGAAAACAGCAAAACATAAGATAGAAATTGTTCTCGTAACACATGTAAACTTATGCAAGTTTCAAAAACTAAAATCACATAGCTTTCTGTTTCACGTAGACATTTCGAACTAGGTAAGTTTTTGAGAGGTATCTTAAAGCAAGAACAGGTAAAATTATGATTTAAATCTAAATCATTCTATAGGAAGATCAAGTGTGTTTGTCTGTCTGTCTGTCAATAAGTGCGTTTGTTTTTGAGAAACACACACACAGAGTATTTCACTTTAAACAAGAAATCAAGACATAGAGAGACTTACATTGTTTGAGTATATTTGCCATGTGAATTTCAAGCACACATAAGAATTTTTTTTACAAAAAATCCAAAATTCATTTAATTATACGTTGCATGCATTGAATGATGAGTAATGTTCGAGCTCTTACGATCCAGTCAGATTATTCTTCTCGGACACAGATTCATGTACGAACGTGATTATTATAGTAATTATCTCGTACAGTGGTTCTGATGAAATGATTTAATATGTAACGAAGCCAATTCATGTCAGCGCATGCGTAACGTATATCTTTGCATTCGTACTTCACCGTGTCTCGTGTACTAAGCGGCTCAGTTACTATATTTTTTAGCTACATCTGGTGTTGTGGAGTCGTAGAACTCTGAGGGATTTTGTCTTACCCGGATGCTGCGGTCGAGGTGACGATGGCTCGGAAGAAAGTATTGGTTGACTCGCAGTGAGGGGCCAAAGCTTAGTGACCAGCGGGTCTGTATGGAATAAGGAGGCTCTTGAGGAATCCTTCGGCAGATTGGGAGGGGCGGGCAATGCGTGGTGGCTCCTTGACCATTCGACGAGAGCTGTGGAATCGGAAATACATCGTGATCGTGAATTGGACGCACTGAGAGGACATATTCCATTTTTGGATTAATATTATTCAATATCGCTGTATCAGCGTAAATCATATTATTCAATATTGCTATATGAACGTAAATCAATAATTAAATATCGCTAGATTAGCGAAAATCCATAATACATATATCATACATTGTTTGTATTTGTGTGTAAATCCCATACTTTGATACCCTTGTTGATAGAATCATACATTTTTCATATTTGCATATAAATTCTATACATTGATTGTCGATGGTGGTAGATCCATATATCAATCATATTTGTTTATAAGTTCCATACATTGATTCTTGTCTGATTACTCGAAGTTACATGTGCTGGTTAGTTCCATTTAGGAATGATATCATTTCCTTATATCAATTGTTGAGCATCATTCTGTTAAATCCATTGTTGGACTTTATGCACAAGAATATGGTGTCAGATTATTCATCGTTCAATTACATTATAAAAAATAAACATCTCATTAACGAAATTGCTTTCATTGTCTTCGCTAAATCCAATCCCAACCCGGCTTCATCCTGTTACAGTGACCAATGTACAGTTAAAAAAAATACACGGGGCATGTAAAACCTATTGGCATGTCATAAAAACACAGTTTATGGTGTAATTAATGTATATGTAAAAAAATACACAGTTCATGTGGTAACCAATATACATGTCATAAAACACAGTTTATGTACAACCAATGTACATTTCTTAAAATGCAAGCCATAGTGTAACCAATGCGCAAGACACAAAACACAGGTTACGTAAAACATATTTACATTTCAAAGTCCCTCTTAACACGGAAGTACACAGCTCAAAATCATCACTATTAGTAGCACTTTTAACACAACGAGTCTTTAGTGCACTGATAAAGTTTTGGTTGTCATGTCTTTGCTGCGTGTGCTGTTCATAAATTGTCCACAACGTATCTGCAAGTAAATGAAAGCCAAGAAATGTAGTCACGAACACGCACACCACACGTCGCCCAAAATTCAAAGGAAGCGTTTCGTCTTGTGAATCAGTTATTGTAAAAGTATTTGATAATCCACTAAGTTTTGAACACTGTCATTCACTTCCTTTCACGGAATTTGCTGAAACAGAGATGATAAAAGTCGTGGCATGGTAAGCTTTATATCCACGTTTGAGCTTTGTGTTTGTTATAGGTTTTCCCAAGAATCAGTCTTCTTATACTGTGGAAATAGCAATAGTTTAAAAATCGAGAAATGATTTTGAGTTTGCGTTTCACTTGAATCTTGACAAATTCTCTGTAAATGCGCTCACACAGCTCCAAATGTAGATGCTGAATGTGCTCTTGTAAACTAATCGATCACACAGGAATGCCTTTCTTTTTGATGAAATAGTCACACGTTTGCCAAAAGGAATCTGGTGGTAAAGGATATCGATAAAATTCAATCATTGGCTCACCGCACATCACATGTGGTGAAAGAGTTTCGTCTCGAGGCGATACTTCTTTTAAAACTTTTTTGTATTCCTGTAAGCTTTTACCCTTGTTCTGAACCTCGTTCCATGGAAATCTGAGTATCACGGCAACATTGTACGTAGAAGTCGTGACATCCAAACGCTTACAGGAGTCTGATAGTTGATCAATGTCTGACCAATTGAAGATCATTGTTTTATATAATTCAGATACCAGTGGTTAAAACGTCTACGTCGTAGAGGATGCAATTGTTCTTTGCGTTTCATTTGAATCTGTACAAAGTCTCTGTAAATGCGTTCTCGCAGCTCCAAAGGTAAACTACGAATTCTCTCTTCTAAAGTATCCATGTGAATAATAATCATGCCCCACCAAGGGAAGATAGTGACAGCACAGAGACCATATTGAATGTTGAAGGTAAGCTGTTTCTTTATATTCCCATTCGTGAATTGTCACCTCACAACGGAAACACTGTACTTTATCTCCTTCTCCCAAGTAGATAAATCCTGCTCTAGCTAAAGATTTAGGACTCGGTCTTTACAGATATTAAGGCCATTTTCTTTTGAACGTCTGGAAACGACTTTCAAAATGACAAAAGTCTGGCAACGTCACAGGAAACGTGTAGTCCTCTTTGATTTGTAATTATCTATGAACGAGCGGTATCCAGAGCGGTTTGTGAATGAGATCCATATAGTGGCACACAAACGGCATCGCTTTCGATAGTCGAGGAGCGGCAAAGTCGTGCAGCATCGCTGAACTCACAAGGCAGAGCATCACTTTGGTCACAGGGTATTGCATCACATTCGACTATTTTTGGTAGGATCCATCATATGTTTTTCTGTCTGGAATTCATCCTTCTCTGTCAACGTCTATACTCGCAATGCTCTTTCTGTCTTGAAACTTTATTTATATTGGAAATCGGTGTGTCCGTAAGGTACCGTGTTGTGATTGGGAAATCGCACTCGTTTGTAGTAGATGATCTGATACACTTTTTGTAAAGGTCGACTATTGATTTGATGATTGGTCAAAACGTACAATTTTGTGAGGATCCATCGTTTTCACACGAAAGTCTTGATCTTGCCCGGACTTAAGGCTTCTTTTAAGACGTGAAAGTTCACCACTTGGCTGGAACGATCATTGAGTGTCAGTCCCTTCACTTAACATTTTGTATGATGTTGTCCTCGTTTGTTTCTGTACTGGTAACCGTAACCGTAATTTTTAGGTCCCCCACTGGTAAAACGCACAATAGTGTCTTCCGGGTGCTCGTCGGTCCAAGCTCCTAAACGGTACCCTTCGATGTCTGGGTGATAGCCTCCAGGTCGATCGATGTGCATGCAACTATCGGTATTGAAGTAAAGAACACGTTCTCCTTAAAGTTCCAAAACGGAGTACAATTTTAAATGGGTATTGGCGGTCACGTATGCTGCAATGATGACATTTCCAAACTCGTGTGGTGCAAACTCAGGAACTTCTCCGTAATTCGTCAAAATCAAATCTTCGCGGATGATTTCCACGTGTTTTGTGAGTTTTCCTTTATTGTCGATGAGTTGAAAGTATCGACTTGGATCTGGCAGGTATTCTGTCTTTGAAAATATTGGGCGTTGAGCCATTTTTGCCCACAAACAATTCAGCATGACTTTTGCAAACAAACGTCTTTCTTCGTTCTTTTACACGTGTTCCAAAGTGGTACCTTCTAAGAAGAGGTACTATTCTTTGACTTTGTCTTTGTCTTCTGAAGTCAGACACCCCGATTGATAGCCGCTAGCTTCTTGCTTCAATTTCAGAAATTCGTTGACGTAGCCAAGAAAAAAATCCCTTACTAGAACCATCTTGTTGGAATTGTTCTGTCGTAGGAAAATGAAAAATTTCGTACACTTTTAACAGTTGATATCAACAATCGAAAGCTTGAAACTATTTAGCACTCACCCACGTTCCTGTCAAAGTGCGTTCTTGGTCTTCGTGGCAACAGGGTTAATCTTGATTACACGTTTAAGCACATGTACGACATAAAGGAAACATCAGTTTTCTGTGGAATGATGTGGAAAAACAGGATGGAACAAGTTTATCGGTGGTAGCACTTGGCATTTGATCAACCCTTAGTACTGACGAATATGTTCTACGTCGATGTGTTCTGTCAACATTTCAAGGTGTCCGGTAGGGAATCCAGCATATTTACACACCCAAGGATACAAGGAACACACATCGATGTATTTTAATTTGTTCTTCTTGAATTTCATCTACAAAGTAGAGTAAGCGTGTCGCATTGGTCCGTCCTCCAAATAAACTGTCTCGGGGTTTCAAAAGATCGATATCTACTACGTCGTACTCTTCGACGATGCGTTGGAATTCTGGATCGTTTTTGAAATGTCGATCGTGGTCGTGTTCCCACATTTCTATCACATTGTATCCGCGACTTTCAAAATTCTAACGTCGTCGGTATGTTTCATCGTACAACTCTTCCATTGTGGAACCTGAGAAAGGATTTTTCAGGTCTCGTTGAGGATAACACGTAGGACATCCGTGAAATAAACATACTTGAAATTCGTACACCGTCTGTGAGTTTTCTAAATCCCATCCATCTACAGAATAAGATTCAATTTTCTTTTCACCACCACCGTTTCTAGCATGTTGTATGTGTTTGTCTTCAGTCTCACACAAGTAATGAAGCCAGGGCAAAGCTTTGGCGGGGTATTGACGACTGACGGCTTCGCTAGTTTGTGGCGGTATGAATTTCTTTCGGTATACTAATTCACACGCTTTGGTAATATTAGAAGATTCCTTCAAGGGATCGACACCTCCGTCTATAATTAATTGTCAAAATTTTCCACAGCTTCGCCGTATAATGTCTACATCAGATCGACAGTATATTTCTTCTTGAAAGTCAAAAGAGTCTGAAGAGTGAAGTTGGTACCAGGTGTATAATGTTTCTCGTTGCACTGTGTGCATGCCGTCAGGATCGTAATGGTGAATTGCTGGCAAATTTGGGAGCACGATGTGTTGATTAGCTTCAGTATTAAAATAGTGTGGAATAGAACCTTTTGCCATTTCTGTCATTCCAAATGTTTTCGGCATTCTAGCTAAAGGCACGGCTAAATAACTCGAGGAATCTTTAAACTGAACTTGTCTTACTTTCAAGTAAATGACTTTAGCACCATTCATGACGACTGTTGGAAATCGTGTTCCTTGTTCTGAATAATGATTCAAAAGAAATTGTCAGTCGTCACCGGAGAAGTTGTCAGCCATAACAGTATCGATGACAGTTCCCGGAACGACGGACTTGATAACTGTCGTCGGTGGGGTCTAAACTCCATTCTGCAAAATAAGTAAGAGTACGCGAACCACGAAATATCCTTCCTCGTCCCCCTGCAATCACGCTATATTTTGACAATGATGAATTAAAGGTTCGTGAATGTATTTGCCACAAGTACGATGAGCAACTAAAAAGTTAAAATTGTGAATTCCAGTCTCTTGTGAACATTAAAAATCAAAAAAGATTAAATCCAAATCATGTGTTTGTTTCTTTTTTCTTGTGCTGGTCGCCACTGAATTCCTCCTCCAGTTCGTTGTCTATTTTTTTAAATGTAACATTGATGATCGAAGTCCACAACTTGGTGATAAAAACGGCATCTTTAGGTTAATCGTACCAACATGTTGTCAACAAGTAGAACACAATGTCAATAATTCGCGAGCACTTGTCTGAGTTTGAGCTTGTTTCGTGGAATGTCGTTCGTAACAAGTGGAACTGAAAAAGTTTCGTTTGCAAGTTAAACTCTAAAATGTCTCGTGCACAAATAAGTAAATTCGATAAGGTTTGTAGAAACCGATAAACTCCACTAACGGAATATATCAGTTTTGCGTTCACCTTTGACTCACATATTTAGGAAACAATTAAATATCTATTGATTTTCTTCTTTCCGACTAGAATATTGACGTCCTTTTCTTATTTCTAAAATTATACGTTTCTTTCGTAACATTTATATGCATCTTTTTTTTGTAATATGTATATTGTAGACCTGCTTGATGTGTTTCTTTTCTTCAAATACCTCTCACCACTGTCAACAGAACACGGAAAAATCGTGCACTCCTAACAATGTATTAAAATGGCAGCGCATTGAGTATTTACCTTATCCATGCCGATTTGGCACGTGAATCAGGTTTCTTTATTTAAACTCGATTATATTTTATAAACATTTGGGAAAGAATTTTGTATATTTTAGTGCCAAATCTTCAGGCTGTCGAATAGCTTTAATATCGCCACAAGACTTTCCGAGAAAAGCACAACATTCGTTTTGAAGACAATCCGATTTCCTATAAGAATTCAAAGAAAAAACTTCAGAAGAGTTGCTATGAAAAGTGCAAGAAAATGCTTCCGAACATTCATAAGATATTTCTTTCTCCTCCAACTATTTACCAGAAGAAGACTTTCACTGCTGCTTATGATAAATATCCCTGAAAAACATGTGTAACAACGGAATGAAACGTTCGTTAAAGCTTGAACAATAAATTAAACTTGTTTGCTGGTGATTGTGGTCCATATTCAAATTGTAAGTCAAAAAAAGATTATCATGTGCTAGAATAAAAGACTCACATATTTAGGAAACAATTAAATATCTATTGATTTCTTAAGTCAGTAATTCAGTAATTGTAATGAAAAGATTCAAAACGCGACACCTACATCGGGACAATCATCAAACATTCAATAATTGTGAAATGTATGAGCTCTCCAAGAAAAGTACTTGAATTTATCTATGTTTGGCTATCTGTCTTTGTGAAATAGGACTAAGCTCGCTTGTTGTGCACTGAGCAAGATACCAATCTCGAGAAATGCAGAACATTCCATACCGTACGTATACGTAATACTCTGCAATCGGGTGACTGACTAGAATATTGACGTCCTTTTCTTCTTTCTAAAATTATACCTTTCTTTCGTAACATTTATATGTATCTTTTATTTGTAATATGTATATTGTAGACCTGCTTGATATGTTTCTTTTCTTCAAATACCTTTCACCCTGCTTTCTTGCTCGTATGTATGATTTACACGGAACCGATCAAGCATGTTTACGCCGGACGAGATTTCCAAAGCAAAACTCCAATGTGTATCAACTGCTAATGACGAAGATGACAGTAAGACGGAATACCAAGAAAAGAAAGATAGAAAAGGGGAAGATGGTCATTCTTCTTTTTTCTTCCAATTATTGTCTTGCTTTTCGTTGGATTCTTTTTCGTGAAGGGGTTGGTATTTTTGATATTGTTAGAGCTGTTGACGCTGATGGTAATGAGTAGGAGTAGAAGCAGGTGGAGGAGGATGTCATTTATAATTCTTTTGTACTCTAGTCCAGAAAATACCGCTCAGATGTGCATTGTAGTTTTATCTCGTATCCTCGCAACTTTTTTCTGCCATGAGCACAGGAATTTTCGCCTCTAAAGGTTTCAAATGTTTTTATATTTTTTTTTTCTAATCACGTGAACCCGGATATAAGAAAAATTTCGCTCCAATGTCTCCAAATCTCTGTATGCGACTAATTTTAGTGCTAACAGTTAAGGTTCGAACGACGACGCACAGTTGGCCATATATGATGACACGAAATTAACGGTGATAAATAATCCTCAACAAGTTTACAATTGACAACACTTTTTGATGCACGGCACCAAAGTTTCAATCGAGATTATTTAGTAATATTTGCAGTCCTCACGACACTAAAACAACTTACTCACCTCCATATAACAGATCTGCTTTGATCTTTTTATTCTCTGCGCTAATTACACGCCTGAATGAACACTCAGGTGATTGAAAGAGGTGGTGATGGATTATTCCCTTTGTCTGCCTGTCCACGTGCAACTTGTCTCTATGTACGGCCGATGTACTGTTTATTGTCAAAACTACAGTTTGCAGTAGCACCAAGGGGCACAGATACAATTCTGATGACCAATACTGACGTCACCAAGTGAAGTTAAAACGTATACCAGAGCAGTTCTATATTCAGGTAACGGAATTGGCCGTCAAAATCTTACCGTTTTCTTTGACAACGCTGCACACAAACACATCAGATGCAGGCGGAGCTAATTATGTACGTGTACAAATAGGCCTGCTTCAAAGGGAAAGACAAACTCATCCCCAAATAGAAGCTAAAGAAACCAGGAACTGGACTATCCGCCACCGAAAAGGTGTGTCGGACGTAGACTCTCAATTTTAGCCACGACCATTATTAATTTACGTCATCGAATAATGTGTCACACGTCCCTCGGTCCTTTCGCCCAGTCGTGAATAGTGTTCGGTTAAACTCTATAATGTCTCGTGCACAATCAAGCAAATTAGATAAGGTTTGTAGCTAAAGAAACCGATAAACTCTCGTAAGGGAATATCAGTTTTGCGTTCATCGTGGACGATTCTAAAAACAATGATCATTATTCTCTACATAGTGATATAAATCTAGGACTAGGCAAACAGTACATTCAAAGGACACTGTCAACAGAACACGGAAAAATCGTGCACTCCTAACAATGTATTAAAATGGCAGCGCATTGAGTATTTACCTTATCCATGCCGATTTGGCACGTGAATCAGGTTTCTTTATTTAAACTCGATTATATTTTATAAACATTTGGGAAAGAATTTTGTATATTTTAGTGCCAAATCTTCAGGCTGTCGAATAGCTTTAATATCGCCACAAGACTTTCCGAGAAAAGCACAACATTCGTTTTGAAGACAATCCGATTTCCTATAAGAATTCAAAGAAAAAACTTCAGAAGAGTTGCTATGAAAAGTGCAAGAAAATGCTTCCGAACATTCATAAGATATTTCTTTCTCCTCCAACTATTTACCAGAAGAAGACTTTCACTGCTGCTTATGATAAATATCCCTGAAAAACATGTGTAACAACGGAATGAAACGTTCGTTAAAGCTTGAACAATAAATTAAACTTGTTTGCTGGTGATTGTGGTCCATATTCAAATTGTAAGTCAAAAAAAGATTATCATGTGCTAGAATAAAAGACTCACATATTTAGGAAACAATTAAATATCTATTGATTTCTTAAGTCAGTAATTCAGTAATTGTAATGAAAAGATTCAAAACGCGACACCTACATCGGGACAATCATCAAACATTCAATAATTGTGAAATGTATGAGCTCTCCAAGAAAAGTACTTGAATTTATCTATGTTTGGCTATCTGTCTTTGTGAAATAGGACTAAGCTCGCTTGTTGTGCACTGAGCAAGATACCAATCTCGAGAAATGCAGAACATTCCATACCGTACGTATACGTAATACTCTGCAATCGGGTGACTGACTAGAATATTGACGTCCTTTTCTTCTTTCTAAAATTATACCTTTCTTTCGTAACATTTATATGTATCTTTTATTTGTAATATGTATATTGTAGACCTGCTTGATATGTTTCTTTTCTTCAAATACCTTTCACCCTGCTTTCTTGCTCGTATGTATGATTTACACGGAACCGATCAAGCATGTTTACGCCGGACGAGATTTCCAAAGCAAAACTCCAGTGTGTATCAACTGCTAATGACGAAGATGACAGTAAGACGGAATACCAAGAAAAGAAAGATAGAAAAGGGGAAGATGGTCATTCTTCTTTTTTCTTCCAATTATTGTCTTGCTTTTCGTTGGATTCTTTTTCGTGAAGGGGTTGGTATTTTTGATATTGTTAGAGCTGTTGACGCTGATGGTAATGAGTAGGAGTAGAAGCAGGTGGAGGAGGATGTCATTTATAATTCTTTTGTACTCTAGTCCAGAAAATACCGCTCAGATGTGCATTGTAGTTTTATCTCGTATCCTCGCAACTTTTTTCTGCCATGAGCACAGGAATTTTCGCCTCTAAAGGTTTCAAATGTTTTTATATTTTTTTTTTCTAATCACGTGAACCCGGATATAAGAAAAATTTCGCTCCAATGTCTCCAAATCTCTGTATGCGACTAATTTTAGTGCTAACAGTTAAGGTTCGAACGACGACGCACAGTTGGCCATATATGATGACACGAAATTAACGGTGATAAATAATCCTCAACAAGTTTACAATTGACAACACTTTTTGATGCACGGCACCAAAGTTTCAATCGAGATTATTTAGTAATATTTGCAGTCCTCACGACACTAAAACAACTTACTCACCTCCATATAACAGATCTGCTTTGATCTTTTTATTCTCTGCGCTAATTACACGCCTGAATGAACACTCAGGTGATTGAAAGAGGTGGTGATGGATTATTCCCTTTGTCTGCCTGTCCACGTGCAACTTGTCTCTATGTACGGCCGATGTACTGTTTATTGTCAAAACTACAGTTTGCAGTAGCACCAAGGGGCACAGATACAATTCTGATGACCAATACTGACGTCACCAAGTGAAGTTAAAACGTATACCAGAGCAGTTCTATATTCAGGTAACGGAATTGGCCGTCAAAATCTTACCGTTTTCTTTGACAACGCTGCACACAAACACATCAGATGCAGGCGGAGCTAATTATGTACGTGTACAAATAGGCCTGCTTCAAAGGGAAAGACAAACTCATCCCCAAATAGAAGCTAAAGAAACCAGGAACTGGACTATCCGCCACCGAAAAGGTGTGTCGGACGTAGACTCTCAATTTTAGCCACGACCATTATTAATTTACGTCATCGAATAATGTGTCACACGTCCCTCGGTCCTTTCGCCCAGTCGTGAATAGTGTTCGGTTAAACTCTATAATGTCTCGTGCACAATCAAGCAAATTAGATAAGGTTTGTAGCTAAAGAAACCGATAAACTCTCGTAAGGGAATATCAGTTTTGCGTTCATCGTGGACGATTCTAAAAACAATGATCATTATTCTCTACATAGTGATATAAATCTAGGACTAGGCAAACAGTACATTCAAAGGACACTGTCAACAGAACACGGAAAAATCGTGCACTCCTAACAATGTATTAAAATGGCAGCGCATTGAGTATTTACCTTATCCATGCCGATTTGGCACGTGAATCAGGTTTCTTTATTTAAACTCGATTATATTTTATAAACATTTGGGAAAGAATTTTGTATATTTTAGTGCCAAATCTTCAGGCTGTCGAATAGCTTTAATATCGCCACAAGACTTTCCGAGAAAAGCACAACATTCGTTTTGAAGACAATCCGATTTCCTATAAGAATTCAAAGAAAAAACTTCAGAAGAGTTGCTATGAAAAGTGCAAGAAAATGCTTCCGAACATTCATAAGATATTTCTTTCTCCTCCAACTATTTACCAGAAGAAGACTTTCACTGCTGCTTATGATAAATATCCCTGAAAAACATGTGTAACAACGGAATGAAACGTTCGTTAAAGCTTGAACAATAAATTAAACTTGTTTGCTGGTGATTGTGGTCCATATTCAAATTGTAAGTCAAAAAAAGATTATCATGTGCTAGAATAAAAGACTCACATATTTAGGAAACAATTAAATATCTATTGATTTCTTAAGTCAGTAATTCAGTAATTGTAATGAAAAGATTCAAAACGCGACACCTACATCGGGACAATCATCAAACATTCAATAATTGTGAAATGTATGAGCTCTCCAAGAAAAGTACTTGAATTTATCTATGTTTGGCTATCTGTCTTTGTGAAATAGGACTAAGCTCGCTTGTTGTGCACTGAGCAAGATACCAATCTCGAGAAATGCAGAACATTCCATACCGTACGTATACGTAATACTCTGCAATCGGGTGACTGACTAGAATATTGACGTCCTTTTCTTCTTTCTAAAATTATACCTTTCTTTCGTAACATTTATATGTATCTTTTATTTGTAATATGTATATTGTAGACCTGCTTGATATGTTTCTTTTCTTCAAATACCTTTCACCCTGCTTTCTTGCTCGTATGTATGATTTACACGGAACCGATCAAGCATGTTTACGCCGGACGAGATTTCCAAAGCAAAACTCCAGTGTGTATCAACTGCTAATGACGAAGATGACAGTAAGACGGAATACCAAGAAAAGAAAGATAGAAAAGGGGAAGATGGTCATTCTTCTTTTTTCTTCCAATTATTGTCTTGCTTTTCGTTGGATTCTTTTTCGTGAAGGGGTTGGTATTTTTGATATTGTTAGAGCTGTTGACGCTGATGGTAATGAGTAGGAGTAGAAGCAGGTGGAGGAGGATGTCATTTATAATTCTTTTGTACTCTAGTCCAGAAAATACCGCTCAGATGTGCATTGTAGTTTTATCTCGTATCCTCGCAACTTTTTTCTGCCATGAGCACAGGAATTTTCGCCTCTAAAGGTTTCAAATGTTTTTATATTTTTTTTTTCTAATCACGTGAACCCGGATATAAGAAAAATTTCGCTCCAATGTCTCCAAATCTCTGTATGCGACTAATTTTAGTGCTAACAGTTAAGGTTCGAACGACGACGCACAGTTGGCCATATATGATGACACGAAATTAACGGTGATAAATAATCCTCAACAAGTTTACAATTGACAACACTTTTTGATGCACGGCACCAAAGTTTCAATCGAGATTATTTAGTAATATTTGCAGTCCTCACGACACTAAAACAACTTACTCACCTCCATATAACAGATCTGCTTTGATCTTTTTATTCTCTGCGCTAATTACACGCCTGAATGAACACTCAGGTGATTGAAAGAGGTGGTGATGGATTATTCCCTTTGTCTGCCTGTCCACGTGCAACTTGTCTCTATGTACGGCCGATGTACTGTTTATTGTCAAAACTACAGTTTGCAGTAGCACCAAGGGGCACAGATACAATTCTGATGACCAATACTGACGTCACCAAGTGAAGTTAAAACGTATACCAGAGCAGTTCTATATTCAGGTAACGGAATTGGCCGTCAAAATCTTACCGTTTTCTTTGACAACGCTGCACACAAACACATCAGATGCAGGCGGAGCTAATTATGTACGTGTACAAATAGGCCTGCTTCAAAGGGAAAGACAAACTCATCCCCAAATAGAAGCTAAAGAAACCAGGAACTGGACTATCCGCCACCGAAAAGGTGTGTCGGACGTAGACTCTCAATTTTAGCCACGACCATTATTAATTTACGTCATCGAATAATGTGTCACACGTCCCTCGGTCCTTTCGCCCAGTCGTGAATAGTGTTCGGTTAAACTCTATAATGTCTCGTGCACAATCAAGCAAATTAGATAAGGTTTGTAGCTAAAGAAACCGATAAACTCTCGTAAGGGAATATCAGTTTTGCGTTCATCGTGGACGATTCTAAAAACAATGATCATTATTCTCTACATAGTGATATAAATCTAGGACTAGGCAAACAGTACATTCAAAGGACACTGTCAACAGAACACGGAAAAATCGTGCACTCCTAACAATGTATTAAAATGGCAGCGCATTGAGTATTTACCTTATCCATGCCGATTTGGCACGTGAATCAGGTTTCTTTATTTAAACTCGATTATATTTTATAAACATTTGGGAAAGAATTTTGTATATTTTAGTGCCAAATCTTCAGGCTGTCGAATAGCTTTAATATCGCCACAAGACTTTCCGAGAAAAGCACAACATTCGTTTTGAAGACAATCCGATTTCCTATAAGAATTCAAAGAAAAAACTTCAGAAGAGTTGCTATGAAAAGTGCAAGAAAATGCTTCCGAACATTCATAAGATATTTCTTTCTCCTCCAACTATTTACCAGAAGAAGACTTTCACTGCTGCTTATGATAAATATCCCTGAAAAACATGTGTAACAACGGAATGAAACGTTCGTTAAAGCTTGAACAATAAATTAAACTTGTTTGCTGGTGATTGTGGTCCATATTCAAATTGTAAGTCAAAAAAAGATTATCATGTGCTAGAATAAAAGACTCACATATTTAGGAAACAATTAAATATCTATTGATTTCTTAAGTCAGTAATTCAGTAATTGTAATGAAAAGATTCAAAACGCGACACCTACATCGGGACAATCATCAAACATTCAATAATTGTGAAATGTATGAGCTCTCCAAGAAAAGTACTTGAATTTATCTATGTTTGGCTATCTGTCTTTGTGAAATAGGACTAAGCTCGCTTGTTGTGCACTGAGCAAGATACCAATCTCGAGAAATGCAGAACATTCCATACCGTACGTATACGTAATACTCTGCAATCGGGTGACTGACTAGAATATTGACGTCCTTTTCTTCTTTCTAAAATTATACCTTTCTTTCGTAACATTTATATGTATCTTTTATTTGTAATATGTATATTGTAGACCTGCTTGATATGTTTCTTTTCTTCAAATACCTTTCACCCTGCTTTCTTGCTCGTATGTATGATTTACACGGAACCGATCAAGCATGTTTACGCCGGACGAGATTTCCAAAGCAAAACTCCAATGTGTATCAACTGCTAATGACGAAGATGACAGTAAGACGGAATACCAAGAAAAGAAAGATAGAAAAGGGGAAGATGGTCATTCTTCTTTTTTCTTCCAATTATTGTCTTGCTTTTCGTTGGATTCTTTTTCGTGAAGGGGTTGGTATTTTTGATATTGTTAGAGCTGTTGACGCTGATGGTAATGAGTAGGAGTAGAAGCAGGTGGAGGAGGATGTCATTTATAATTCTTTTGTACTCTAGTCCAGAAAATACCGCTCAGATGTGCATTGTAGTTTTATCTCGTATCCTCGCAACTTTTTTCTGCCATGAGCACAGGAATTTTCGCCTCTAAAGGTTTCAAATGTTTTTATATTTTTTTTTTCTAATCACGTGAACCCGGATATAAGAAAAATTTCGCTCCAATGTCTCCAAATCTCTGTATGCGACTAATTTTAGTGCTAACAGTTAAGGTTCGAACGACGACGCACAGTTGGCCATATATGATGACACGAAATTAACGGTGATAAATAATCCTCAACAAGTTTACAATTGACAACACTTTTTGATGCACGGCACCAAAGTTTCAATCGAGATTATTTAGTAATATTTGCAGTCCTCACGACACTAAAACAACTTACTCACCTCCATATAACAGATCTGCTTTGATCTTTTTATTCTCTGCGCTAATTACACGCCTGAATGAACACTCAGGTGATTGAAAGAGGTGGTGATGGATTATTCCCTTTGTCTGCCTGTCCACGTGCAACTTGTCTCTATGTACGGCCGATGTACTGTTTATTGTCAAAACTACAGTTTGCAGTAGCACCAAGGGGCACAGATACAATTCTGATGACCAATACTGACGTCACCAAGTGAAGTTAAAACGTATACCAGAGCAGTTCTATATTCAGGTAACGGAATTGGCCGTCAAAATCTTACCGTTTTCTTTGACAACGCTGCACACAAACACATCAGATGCAGGCGGAGCTAATTATGTACGTGTACAAATAGGCCTGCTTCAAAGGGAAAGACAAACTCATCCCCAAATAGAAGCTAAAGAAACCAGGAACTGGACTATCCGCCACCGAAAAGGTGTGTCGGACGTAGACTCTCAATTTTAGCCACGACCATTATTAATTTACGTCATCGAATAATGTGTCACACGTCCCTCGGTCCTTTCGCCCAGTCGTGAATAGTGTTCGGTTAAACTCTATAATGTCTCGTGCACAATCAAGCAAATTAGATAAGGTTTGTAGCTAAAGAAACCGATAAACTCTCGTAAGGGAATATCAGTTTTGCGTTCATCGTGGACGATTCTAAAAACAATGATCATTATTCTCTACATAGTGATATAAATCTAGGACTAGGCAAACAGTACATTCAAAGGACACTGTCAACAGAACACGGAAAAATCGTGCACTCCTAACAATGTATTAAAATGGCAGCGCATTGAGTATTTACCTTATCCATGCCGATTTGGCACGTGAATCAGGTTTCTTTATTTAAACTCGATTATATTTTATAAACATTTGGGAAAGAATTTTGTATATTTTAGTGCCAAATCTTCAGGCTGTCGAATAGCTTTAATATCGCCACAAGACTTTCCGAGAAAAGCACAACATTCGTTTTGAAGACAATCCGATTTCCTATAAGAATTCAAAGAAAAAACTTCAGAAGAGTTGCTATGAAAAGTGCAAGAAAATGCTTCCGAACATTCATAAGATATTTCTTTCTCCTCCAACTATTTACCAGAAGAAGACTTTCACTGCTGCTTATGATAAATATCCCTGAAAAACATGTGTAACAACGGAATGAAACGTTCGTTAAAGCTTGAACAATAAATTAAACTTGTTTGCTGGTGATTGTGGTCCATATTCAAATTGTAAGTCAAAAAAAGATTATCATGTGCTAGAATAAAAGACTCACATATTTAGGAAACAATTAAATATCTATTGATTTCTTAAGTCAGTAATTCAGTAATTGTAATGAAAAGATTCAAAACGCGACACCTACATCGGGACAATCATCAAACATTCAATAATTGTGAAATGTATGAGCTCTCCAAGAAAAGTACTTGAATTTATCTATGTTTGGCTATCTGTCTTTGTGAAATAGGACTAAGCTCGCTTGTTGTGCACTGAGCAAGATACCAATCTCGAGAAATGCAGAACATTCCATACCGTACGTATACGTAATACTCTGCAATCGGGTGACTGACTAGAATATTGACGTCCTTTTCTTCTTTCTAAAATTATACCTTTCTTTCGTAACATTTATATGTATCTTTTATTTGTAATATGTATATTGTAGACCTGCTTGATATGTTTCTTTTCTTCAAATACCTTTCACCCTGCTTTCTTGCTCGTATGTATGATTTACACGGAACCGATCAAGCATGTTTACGCCGGACGAGATTTCCAAAGCAAAACTCCAATGTGTATCAACTGCTAATGACGAAGATGACAGTAAGACGGAATACCAAGAAAAGAAAGATAGAAAAGGGGAAGATGGTCATTCTTCTTTTTTCTTCCAATTATTGTCTTGCTTTTCGTTGGATTCTTTTTCGTGAAGGGGTTGGTATTTTTGATATTGTTAGAGCTGTTGACGCTGATGGTAATGAGTAGGAGTAGAAGCAGGTGGAGGAGGATGTCATTTATAATTCTTTTGTACTCTAGTCCAGAAAATACCGCTCAGATGTGCATTGTAGTTTTATCTCGTATCCTCGCAACTTTTTTCTGCCATGAGCACAGGAATTTTCGCCTCTAAAGGTTTCAAATGTTTTTATATTTTTTTTTTCTAATCACGTGAACCCGGATATAAGAAAAATTTCGCTCCAATGTCTCCAAATCTCTGTATGCGACTAATTTTAGTGCTAACAGTTAAGGTTCGAACGACGACGCACAGTTGGCCATATATGATGACACGAAATTAACGGTGATAAATAATCCTCAACAAGTTTACAATTGACAACACTTTTTGATGCACGGCACCAAAGTTTCAATCGAGATTATTTAGTAATATTTGCAGTCCTCACGACACTAAAACAACTTACTCACCTCCATATAACAGATCTGCTTTGATCTTTTTATTCTCTGCGCTAATTACACGCCTGAATGAACACTCAGGTGATTGAAAGAGGTGGTGATGGATTATTCCCTTTGTCTGCCTGTCCACGTGCAACTTGTCTCTATGTACGGCCGATGTACTGTTTATTGTCAAAACTACAGTTTGCAGTAGCACCAAGGGGCACAGATACAATTCTGATGACCAATACTGACGTCACCAAGTGAAGTTAAAACGTATACCAGAGCAGTTCTATATTCAGGTAACGGAATTGGCCGTCAAAATCTTACCGTTTTCTTTGACAACGCTGCACACAAACACATCAGATGCAGGCGGAGCTAATTATGTACGTGTACAAATAGGCCTGCTTCAAAGGGAAAGACAAACTCATCCCCAAATAGAAGCTAAAGAAACCAGGAACTGGACTATCCGCCACCGAAAAGGTGTGTCGGACGTAGACTCTCAATTTTAGCCACGACCATTATTAATTTACGTCATCGAATAATGTGTCACACGTCCCTCGGTCCTTTCGCCCAGTCGTGAATAGTGTTCGGTTAAACTCTATAATGTCTCGTGCACAATCAAGCAAATTAGATAAGGTTTGTAGCTAAAGAAACCGATAAACTCTCGTAAGGGAATATCAGTTTTGCGTTCATCGTGGACGATTCTAAAAACAATGATCATTATTCTCTACATAGTGATATAAATCTAGGACTAGGCAAACAGTACATTCAAAGGACACTGTCAACAGAACACGGAAAAATCGTGCACTCCTAACAATGTATTAAAATGGCAGCGCATTGAGTATTTACCTTATCCATGCCGATTTGGCACGTGAATCAGGTTTCTTTATTTAAACTCGATTATATTTTATAAACATTTGGGAAAGAATTTTGTATATTTTAGTGCCAAATCTTCAGGCTGTCGAATAGCTTTAATATCGCCACAAGACTTTCCGAGAAAAGCACAACATTCGTTTTGAAGACAATCCGATTTCCTATAAGAATTCAAAGAAAAAACTTCAGAAGAGTTGCTATGAAAAGTGCAAGAAAATGCTTCCGAACATTCATAAGATATTTCTTTCTCCTCCAACTATTTACCAGAAGAAGACTTTCACTGCTGCTTATGATAAATATCCCTGAAAAACATGTGTAACAACGGAATGAAACGTTCGTTAAAGCTTGAACAATAAATTAAACTTGTTTGCTGGTGATTGTGGTCCATATTCAAATTGTAAGTCAAAAAAAGATTATCATGTGCTAGAATAAAAGACTCACATATTTAGGAAACAATTAAATATCTATTGATTTCTTAAGTCAGTAATTCAGTAATTGTAATGAAAAGATTCAAAACGCGACACCTACATCGGGACAATCATCAAACATTCAATAATTGTGAAATGTATGAGCTCTCCAAGAAAAGTACTTGAATTTATCTATGTTTGGCTATCTGTCTTTGTGAAATAGGACTAAGCTCGCTTGTTGTGCACTGAGCAAGATACCAATCTCGAGAAATGCAGAACATTCCATACCGTACGTATACGTAATACTCTGCAATCGGGTGACTGACTAGAATATTGACGTCCTTTTCTTCTTTCTAAAATTATACCTTTCTTTCGTAACATTTATATGTATCTTTTATTTGTAATATGTATATTGTAGACCTGCTTGATATGTTTCTTTTCTTCAAATACCTTTCACCCTGCTTTCTTGCTCGTATGTATGATTTACACGGAACCGATCAAGCATGTTTACGCCGGACGAGATTTCCAAAGCAAAACTCCAGTGTGTATCAACTGCTAATGACGAAGATGACAGTAAGACGGAATACCAAGAAAAGAAAGATAGAAAAGGGGAAGATGGTCATTCTTCTTTTTTCTTCCAATTATTGTCTTGCTTTTCGTTGGATTCTTTTTCGTGAAGGGGTTGGTATTTTTGATATTGTTAGAGCTGTTGACGCTGATGGTAATGAGTAGGAGTAGAAGCAGGTGGAGGAGGATGTCATTTATAATTCTTTTGTACTCTAGTCCAGAAAATACCGCTCAGATGTGCATTGTAGTTTTATCTCGTATCCTCGCAACTTTTTTCTGCCATGAGCACAGGAATTTTCGCCTCTAAAGGTTTCAAATGTTTTTATATTTTTTTTTTCTAATCACGTGAACCCGGATATAAGAAAAATTTCGCTCCAATGTCTCCAAATCTCTGTATGCGACTAATTTTAGTGCTAACAGTTAAGGTTCGAACGACGACGCACAGTTGGCCATATATGATGACACGAAATTAACGGTGATAAATAATCCTCAACAAGTTTACAATTGACAACACTTTTTGATGCACGGCACCAAAGTTTCAATCGAGATTATTTAGTAATATTTGCAGTCCTCACGACACTAAAACAACTTACTCACCTCCATATAACAGATCTGCTTTGATCTTTTTATTCTCTGCGCTAATTACACGCCTGAATGAACACTCAGGTGATTGAAAGAGGTGGTGATGGATTATTCCCTTTGTCTGCCTGTCCACGTGCAACTTGTCTCTATGTACGGCCGATGTACTGTTTATTGTCAAAACTACAGTTTGCAGTAGCACCAAGGGGCACAGATACAATTCTGATGACCAATACTGACGTCACCAAGTGAAGTTAAAACGTATACCAGAGCAGTTCTATATTCAGGTAACGGAATTGGCCGTCAAAATCTTACCGTTTTCTTTGACAACGCTGCACACAAACACATCAGATGCAGGCGGAGCTAATTATGTACGTGTACAAATAGGCCTGCTTCAAAGGGAAAGACAAACTCATCCCCAAATAGAAGCTAAAGAAACCAGGAACTGGACTATCCGCCACCGAAAAGGTGTGTCGGACGTAGACTCTCAATTTTAGCCACGACCATTATTAATTTACGTCATCGAATAATGTGTCACACGTCCCTCGGTCCTTTCGCCCAGTCGTGAATAGTGTTCGGTTAAACTCTATAATGTCTCGTGCACAATCAAGCAAATTAGATAAGGTTTGTAGCTAAAGAAACCGATAAACTCTCGTAAGGGAATATCAGTTTTGCGTTCATCGTGGACGATTCTAAAAACAATGATCATTATTCTCTACATAGTGATATAAATCTAGGACTAGGCAAACAGTACATTCAAAGGACACTGTCAACAGAACACGGAAAAATCGTGCACTCCTAACAATGTATTAAAATGGCAGCGCATTGAGTATTTACCTTATCCATGCCGATTTGGCACGTGAATCAGGTTTCTTTATTTAAACTCGATTATATTTTATAAACATTTGGGAAAGAATTTTGTATATTTTAGTGCCAAATCTTCAGGCTGTCGAATAGCTTTAATATCGCCACAAGACTTTCCGAGAAAAGCACAACATTCGTTTTGAAGACAATCCGATTTCCTATAAGAATTCAAAGAAAAAACTTCAGAAGAGTTGCTATGAAAAGTGCAAGAAAATGCTTCCGAACATTCATAAGATATTTCTTTCTCCTCCAACTATTTACCAGAAGAAGACTTTCACTGCTGCTTATGATAAATATCCCTGAAAAACATGTGTAACAACGGAATGAAACGTTCGTTAAAGCTTGAACAATAAATTAAACTTGTTTGCTGGTGATTGTGGTCCATATTCAAATTGTAAGTCAAAAAAAGATTATCATGTGCTAGAATAAAAGACTCACATATTTAGGAAACAATTAAATATCTATTGATTTCTTAAGTCAGTAATTCAGTAATTGTAATGAAAAGATTCAAAACGCGACACCTACATCGGGACAATCATCAAACATTCAATAATTGTGAAATGTATGAGCTCTCCAAGAAAAGTACTTGAATTTATCTATGTTTGGCTATCTGTCTTTGTGAAATAGGACTAAGCTCGCTTGTTGTGCACTGAGCAAGATACCAATCTCGAGAAATGCAGAACATTCCATACCGTACGTATACGTAATACTCTGCAATCGGGTGACTGACTAGAATATTGACGTCCTTTTCTTCTTTCTAAAATTATACCTTTCTTTCGTAACATTTATATGTATCTTTTATTTGTAATATGTATATTGTAGACCTGCTTGATATGTTTCTTTTCTTCAAATACCTTTCACCCTGCTTTCTTGCTCGTATGTATGATTTACACGGAACCGATCAAGCATGTTTACGCCGGACGAGATTTCCAAAGCAAAACTCCAATGTGTATCAACTGCTAATGACGAAGATGACAGTAAGACGGAATACCAAGAAAAGAAAGATAGAAAAGGGGAAGATGGTCATTCTTCTTTTTTCTTCCAATTATTGTCTTGCTTTTCGTTGGATTCTTTTTCGTGAAGGGGTTGGTATTTTTGATATTGTTAGAGCTGTTGACGCTGATGGTAATGAGTAGGAGTAGAAGCAGGTGGAGGAGGATGTCATTTATAATTCTTTTGTACTCTAGTCCAGAAAATACCGCTCAGATGTGCATTGTAGTTTTATCTCGTATCCTCGCAACTTTTTTCTGCCATGAGCACAGGAATTTTCGCCTCTAAAGGTTTCAAATGTTTTTATATTTTTTTTTTCTAATCACGTGAACCCGGATATAAGAAAAATTTCGCTCCAATGTCTCCAAATCTCTGTATGCGACTAATTTTAGTGCTAACAGTTAAGGTTCGAACGACGACGCACAGTTGGCCATATATGATGACACGAAATTAACGGTGATAAATAATCCTCAACAAGTTTACAATTGACAACACTTTTTGATGCACGGCACCAAAGTTTCAATCGAGATTATTTAGTAATATTTGCAGTCCTCACGACACTAAAACAACTTACTCACCTCCATATAACAGATCTGCTTTGATCTTTTTATTCTCTGCGCTAATTACACGCCTGAATGAACACTCAGGTGATTGAAAGAGGTGGTGATGGATTATTCCCTTTGTCTGCCTGTCCACGTGCAACTTGTCTCTATGTACGGCCGATGTACTGTTTATTGTCAAAACTACAGTTTGCAGTAGCACCAAGGGGCACAGATACAATTCTGATGACCAATACTGACGTCACCAAGTGAAGTTAAAACGTATACCAGAGCAGTTCTATATTCAGGTAACGGAATTGGCCGTCAAAATCTTACCGTTTTCTTTGACAACGCTGCACACAAACACATCAGATGCAGGCGGAGCTAATTATGTACGTGTACAAATAGGCCTGCTTCAAAGGGAAAGACAAACTCATCCCCAAATAGAAGCTAAAGAAACCAGGAACTGGACTATCCGCCACCGAAAAGGTGTGTCGGACGTAGACTCTCAATTTTAGCCACGACCATTATTAATTTACGTCATCGAATAATGTGTCACACGTCCCTCGGTCCTTTCGCCCAGTCGTGAATAGTGTTCGGTTAAACTCTATAATGTCTCGTGCACAATCAAGCAAATTAGATAAGGTTTGTAGCTAAAGAAACCGATAAACTCTCGTAAGGGAATATCAGTTTTGCGTTCATCGTGGACGATTCTAAAAACAATGATCATTATTCTCTACATAGTGATATAAATCTAGGACTAGGCAAACAGTACATTCAAAGGACACTGTCAACAGAACACGGAAAAATCGTGCACTCCTAACAATGTATTAAAATGGCAGCGCATTGAGTATTTACCTTATCCATGCCGATTTGGCACGTGAATCAGGTTTCTTTATTTAAACTCGATTATATTTTATAAACATTTGGGAAAGAATTTTGTATATTTTAGTGCCAAATCTTCAGGCTGTCGAATAGCTTTAATATCGCCACAAGACTTTCCGAGAAAAGCACAACATTCGTTTTGAAGACAATCCGATTTCCTATAAGAATTCAAAGAAAAAACTTCAGAAGAGTTGCTATGAAAAGTGCAAGAAAATGCTTCCGAACATTCATAAGATATTTCTTTCTCCTCCAACTATTTACCAGAAGAAGACTTTCACTGCTGCTTATGATAAATATCCCTGAAAAACATGTGTAACAACGGAATGAAACGTTCGTTAAAGCTTGAACAATAAATTAAACTTGTTTGCTGGTGATTGTGGTCCATATTCAAATTGTAAGTCAAAAAAAGATTATCATGTGCTAGAATAAAAGACTCACATATTTAGGAAACAATTAAATATCTATTGATTTCTTAAGTCAGTAATTCAGTAATTGTAATGAAAAGATTCAAAACGCGACACCTACATCGGGACAATCATCAAACATTCAATAATTGTGAAATGTATGAGCTCTCCAAGAAAAGTACTTGAATTTATCTATGTTTGGCTATCTGTCTTTGTGAAATAGGACTAAGCTCGCTTGTTGTGCACTGAGCAAGATACCAATCTCGAGAAATGCAGAACATTCCATACCGTACGTATACGTAATACTCTGCAATCGGGTGACTGACTAGAATATTGACGTCCTTTTCTTCTTTCTAAAATTATACCTTTCTTTCGTAACATTTATATGTATCTTTTATTTGTAATATGTATATTGTAGACCTGCTTGATATGTTTCTTTTCTTCAAATACCTTTCACCCTGCTTTCTTGCTCGTATGTATGATTTACACGGAACCGATCAAGCATGTTTACGCCGGACGAGATTTCCAAAGCAAAACTCCAATGTGTATCAACTGCTAATGACGAAGATGACAGTAAGACGGAATACCAAGAAAAGAAAGATAGAAAAGGGGAAGATGGTCATTCTTCTTTTTTCTTCCAATTATTGTCTTGCTTTTCGTTGGATTCTTTTTCGTGAAGGGGTTGGTATTTTTGATATTGTTAGAGCTGTTGACGCTGATGGTAATGAGTAGGAGTAGAAGCAGGTGGAGGAGGATGTCATTTATAATTCTTTTGTACTCTAGTCCAGAAAATACCGCTCAGATGTGCATTGTAGTTTTATCTCGTATCCTCGCAACTTTTTTCTGCCATGAGCACAGGAATTTTCGCCTCTAAAGGTTTCAAATGTTTTTATATTTTTTTTTTTCTAATCACGTGAACCCGGATATAAGAAAAATTTCGCTCCAATGTCTCCAAATCTCTGTATGCGACTAATTTTAGTGCTAACAGTTAAGGTTCGAACGACGACGCACAGTTGGCCATATATGATGACACGAAATTAACGGTGATAAATAATCCTCAACAAGTTTACAATTGACAACACTTTTTGATGCACGGCACCAAAGTTTCAATCGAGATTATTTAGTAATATTTGCAGTCCTCACGACACTAAAACAACTTACTCACCTCCATATAACAGATCTGCTTTGATCTTTTTATTCTCTGCGCTAATTACACGCCTGAATGAACACTCAGGTGATTGAAAGAGGTGGTGATGGATTATTCCCTTTGTCTGCCTGTCCACGTGCAACTTGTCTCTATGTACGGCCGATGTACTGTTTATTGTCAAAACTACAGTTTGCAGTAGCACCAAGGGGCACAGATACAATTCTGATGACCAATACTGACGTCACCAAGTGAAGTTAAAACGTATACCAGAGCAGTTCTATATTCAGGTAACGGAATTGGCCGTCAAAATCTTACCGTTTTCTTTGACAACGCTGCACACAAACACATCAGATGCAGGCGGAGCTAATTATGTACGTGTACAAATAGGCCTGCTTCAAAGGGAAAGACAAACTCATCCCCAAATAGAAGCTAAAGAAACCAGGAACTGGACTATCCGCCACCGAAAAGGTGTGTCGGACGTAGACTCTCAATTTTAGCCACGACCATTATTAATTTACGTCATCGAATAATGTGTCACACGTCCCTCGGTCCTTTCGCCCAGTCGTGAATAGTGTTCGGTTAAACTCTATAATGTCTCGTGCACAATCAAGCAAATTAGATAAGGTTTGTAGCTAAAGAAACCGATAAACTCTCGTAAGGGAATATCAGTTTTGCGTTCATCGTGGACGATTCTAAAAACAATGATCATTATTCTCTACATAGTGATATAAATCTAGGACTAGGCAAACAGTACATTCAAAGGACACTGTCAACAGAACACGGAAAAATCGTGCACTCCTAACAATGTATTAAAATGGCAGCGCATTGAGTATTTACCTTATCCATGCCGATTTGGCACGTGAATCAGGTTTCTTTATTTAAACTCGATTATATTTTATAAACATTTGGGAAAGAATTTTGTATATTTTAGTGCCAAATCTTCAGGCTGTCGAATAGCTTTAATATCGCCACAAGACTTTCCGAGAAAAGCACAACATTCGTTTTGAAGACAATCCGATTTCCTATAAGAATTCAAAGAAAAAACTTCAGAAGAGTTGCTATGAAAAGTGCAAGAAAATGCTTCCGAACATTCATAAGATATTTCTTTCTCCTCCAACTATTTACCAGAAGAAGACTTTCACTGCTGCTTATGATAAATATCCCTGAAAAACATGTGTAACAACGGAATGAAACGTTCGTTAAAGCTTGAACAATAAATTAAACTTGTTTGCTGGTGATTGTGGTCCATATTCAAATTGTAAGTCAAAAAAAGATTATCATGTGCTAGAATAAAAGACTCACATATTTAGGAAACAATTAAATATCTATTGATTTCTTAAGTCAGTAATTCAGTAATTGTAATGAAAAGATTCAAAACGCGACACCTACATCGGGACAATCATCAAACATTCAATAATTGTGAAATGTATGAGCTCTCCAAGAAAAGTACTTGAATTTATCTATGTTTGGCTATCTGTCTTTGTGAAATAGGACTAAGCTCGCTTGTTGTGCACTGAGCAAGATACCAATCTCGAGAAATGCAGAACATTCCATACCGTACGTATACGTAATACTCTGCAATCGGGTGACTGACTAGAATATTGACGTCCTTTTCTTCTTTCTAAAATTATACCTTTCTTTCGTAACATTTATATGTATCTTTTATTTGTAATATGTATATTGTAGACCTGCTTGATATGTTTCTTTTCTTCAAATACCTTTCACCCTGCTTTCTTGCTCGTATGTATGATTTACACGGAACCGATCAAGCATGTTTACGCCGGACGAGATTTCCAAAGCAAAACTCCAATGTGTATCAACTGCTAATGACGAAGATGACAGTAAGACGGAATACCAAGAAAAGAAAGATAGAAAAGGGGAAGATGGTCATTCTTCTTTTTTCTTCCAATTATTGTCTTGCTTTTCGTTGGATTCTTTTTCGTGAAGGGGTTGGTATTTTTGATATTGTTAGAGCTGTTGACGCTGATGGTAATGAGTAGGAGTAGAAGCAGGTGGAGGAGGATGTCATTTATAATTCTTTTGTACTCTAGTCCAGAAAATACCGCTCAGATGTGCATTGTAGTTTTATCTCGTATCCTCGCAACTTTTTTCTGCCATGAGCACAGGACTTTTCGCCTCTAAAGGTTTCAAATGTTTTGTACCCTAGTCCGTAAGATCCGTCCGCTCAAATGTGCGTTGAAGTTTTATCTCGTATCCTCGCAACTTTTTTCTGCCATGGTTATGTGAATCGGTTTTCTTTATTTAATCTCGATTATATTTTATAAACAGTTGGGAAAGAATTTTGTATATTTTTGTTCGAAATCTTCAGGCTGTCTAATATATGTACCTGCCAAGCCCTAGAGAGGTATAAGCGTAACCTAACTGGCAAAAAAGCGTAATCTGAGCATAAAAAGAGTAATATATATATATATATATATATATATATATATATATATATATATATATATATATATATTACATTCCATAATTATAATAAACTGTATGAAAAATAAACATTTAGTTTTGCTTATAACCTGGATCTGCAGCTGGTTAAAATTCTTGTCACAAATGGGCAAAATCCATGTGGATTAGTACCATAATACAAACCACAAAACATATTGACAAATTATATATACACAACACCCACTTTAACTAGTCTACATGTCTAACTTTCACCGAGTGATTGTAAAGTCAACTCCACAAATTGTGCAACGATCATTACCATGTGCTCAACCCGAGTGCTGTATTACCCCTCTCATGTTCTTCTTTCTAAATTTGTAAAGCACTATTGTTGTCTTTTTTCTGATCCTACATATTTTAAAGTTTAAAAAGATCCATCTTCTCTAACATTTTTCAGGCATATAACATCCAAGAGTCACATCGATAAAGCCTGTTTCACTTAACATCTGCCACCATTTTTCTAAGTATAGACTGATCCGCAAACAAATATTGCATATTAATATAATGAATCTGTAAGCCAAGTTTTCAAATTGAAGAAACCCGTCTGTTTTCTTGGAAATGTGTCATATGCAGCTGCTATAAATAGAAAATAAGGAAAGTACATGGTCTATGACAAATGTACTCTTATGCTATTCTTATGCAGCTGTCTTCTTTTTTTTTAGAATATTCTCAGAATTATATGATGTGTGGGATTAAAGAGATGATAATAAAACTGACAAA
Source organism: Margaritifera margaritifera (assembly GCA_029931535.1). Taxonomy (NCBI): domain Eukaryota; kingdom Metazoa; phylum Mollusca; class Bivalvia; order Unionida; family Margaritiferidae; genus Margaritifera; species Margaritifera margaritifera. Next base: position 5,096,010 of record JAQPZY010001654.1, read on the forward strand.
CACAAACCATTTATTGCTTTATTTTTATTTTTTTAATGTACCAAAAAAGCATAATCCATACACAGGTGAGTGTAAGACATAATTAGGTGAAAAAAGTGGAATGATTATGCCAAAAGCGTAATGGTTGGCAGATATGCAAGTTATAAATTATCCATTGATATTTGAACAAGTTACAATGTCACTGTGGTGTTAGCCAACTTTTTCAGAGGGACTAATAAAACCTTGGAGGACCTGTAGATTTTTAAATCTATTAGTTGTTGTGTCTACAATTTTAAAAAAAGAAAACTTGAGCATTTCTTTGTTATTTACAATTGTCGCGGACAGTGAATGATGTAATCAATTAATGTTGAAATTTAGAGACTGGTTTGCTAAAAAAATTCATGAAGATGAAGCTTACAAAGAAACAAAAACACAAGCCAGAACAGACAAGAAATCATGCTTTAATGAAAAGCATATACAAATCTACATGTAACAATTAAAGCATTTATCCATGGATTGAACATAAACACTATCAATAGTATGAACACTTAGGTTGAACATACAATGCAACACTTAGATTTAATAATTTAAGATGCTGTTACTGACTACAATAGTATACAAATTAATTTTGCATCAAGTAATATGGATTTTCATTAGGTCCATGTATAATGCAGTTGATCCAACTGCAACCAATCTTGTCCAAAAGACCTCTACTATGTACATATCTAATTCAACTGTCAGGTGACAGATCTGAGTCTACCTAACATCCATCTACTGTATATACTCACCTATAATCTGGGTCTAAATGCAAACAACATAGACCCTGATCTGCTGTCGCATAATGCACCAGCAGATCAGGGTCTATGTTGTTTGTTCTACTGATTAGTCCTTACAAACTGCATAGACCCAGATCTACCATCGCATAATGCGCCGGCAGATCTGGGTCTATGCAGTTTGCAGTTGGTATCGGCTTATATGCGAGTATATACGGTAATTATCCCCATGTATGTTTGTACTATAGCAATATTGGAAAAAAGCAGGGATGTACAAATATTTTAGCTACTTGTCCAGGGGAAGTGAATTTGAAAAAAGTGACTTGTCCTGACCAATTTCAAACTTGTCTCTTTTACATTCAAAAATACCCTGTAATCAAGATTATGTTTTGATTATAACATGATTACGTTTCTTGAGGGGCCCCGGGTGGCCGAGTGGTCTAAGGCATTCGCCTTTACCGATCACTGCCATCTCACATCTGTCCACGTGGGTTCAAGTCTTGGGCTTGGCCAATGTGGTTATGTGAGAAAGTTTCCCAGTAGCTTCCAGAGGGTCAGTGGTTCTTCCCAGGGATTTTCCCGGGTTCTTCCTCCACCAGATATACTGGCCGACATGTATATCCTATCATGTGCTGAAAAATGGCAATAAACCCATAAAACCAAAACCAAGCCAAACATTTCTTGAACATGTGCATACAACTAAAACTGATTTTACATTCTGTCAAAACTGAATGAAAAACAGGCATCTAGATAAATTTGGATGGCTATGGAATTTTAAAGAAATATTTCATTTTACTACAATTTTACGATTGGCCTCATTTGGCTAGGTTTATTTCAGCATATTTTGTGACTCTAAATGGCATACTATATACTCATGATAGTGAATATCCAGTCCATATACATATATTTACACTTATAAGGAATACTGGTTGGTTTTTAATGTCACTTCAACTCAGTATTGGCTATATCATGCCAATGAAATGGGAGCTATGTTCATTTCCCACAACCGTGTGGGCTGAGGAATTATAACAGGCCTGATGGTGACATATGGAATGACTAAAGGAGGAAAATGTCACAATGGTTACCATGCCGGACATGCAACCAAAAGGGTGTGGGTTTAAATCCTACCACTGAATCAGCCAAGGGCAGATACAACTTTGTGCTGTTGGACAAGGCACTTTACTCCAACTGTCTCAGCAATAAATAACCTACTTGTGCTGATGTGCTGTAAAACACTAAACCAAACCCAAAACCTCAACATTCCCAAGGTTACACAGAGGCAGCTGATCCAGGCTGGCCTGGGAAGGTATCAAACCTGCAACCCTTGGATTATGATTTCAATGCTCGACCAACTAAGCTACCACAGCTCCCACTTACAAAGAAACTGAAACTGTTATTTGCAGTTGTATGACAGAACATGTGCTTTGGATGGAAGATAATACAATTTAGACCCAATGATATGAAAGTGGTAAATAAAAAAGTATTTAGCACCTATATCTCATTGCTGTCACCTTAAATGTGACCAATAAAGTCCTAAGAATGTTTGAAAGTGACAAGCTCTGTCCAGCAAATCAATTTGTCTTGTAAGTATTACTCTGTTAATCTTAAAATAAATAATGCACAGAAATACATATGCCTTTATAAAGAAAAATAATAAAAATGACATTGATTACATTCCAAATTTAAGCAATTACATTGCCTTATGATATGATACTGTATTGTCTGCAGTTTTTTTTTTGCACACTCTTTCTCAACTATTTTTTGAGATGTGCAAATTTTTATTGGTAAAAGTATATATTTAATTTTCTTTCAAAAACAGGCAATTGCAAATTGTTTATAAGAAAGAAGTTCTTTGTATGAAAAACTGACAAATTGTTTTAAAAACAATTTCTACAGATTGACAGTGCATGAAAAATTGCAAGACAATACAGTATGTCTCCATTTTTGCTAACACAGACAAAAGAATAATAGCTCAAATAATGGTTAGCTGTGTTGCAGAAGTTTATTACCAGGCCCTGTATTCTTTACAACTGATGAGCACAAACTCAAACTCAAAATCTTTAAATCTGATGCAATGTCACAATCATACTCCCATTGCTTTATTTTAGTGGGAAACAGTTCATCACAACATAAAACGCAGACTTAACCTCACTCATAATCCTGCAGATTCTTGAATTTAGTGCATTAGACCAATCTCAAGCACTTCCATGACAGAGTTGAAGAGCCTAATAAATAAACTGAAATCTGGCATGTTGCAGCACTCTGCCTGTCAAAATCAATATCCTGAACCTTAGCCCAAACTTTTGTGAAATTTTCCATAAGATACTATAGTGAAATCATTGTAGTAAAACACCTCTGTAATGTAATAATGTAAAATTTACACTATTAACAATACAATATTTAAATATATGGAAACATTTTGAACTGAAATTTATCCATGATAAGCACAGGGGGCATTCCTTGTATAACTTTTCAAAAGTGAGAAGTGGACTCCTAAGTTAAAAAAAGCTTTCTTTAATAAATATTTATAAAACTTTTGGAAATGTGGGGGAATGGCTTACCAACAATTATAGGCTTATCTTGGAAGAAAGTTTCTCAGAAGTAATGGCTAACTTTTATAACACTGTTTATAATAAGGAAATTACCAACATAGCACAAATTTAAAAAGGTAAAAAGAATCTGCATTCCAAATTTATTTAGGATTGCATCTTCTAATGCAAACATGGTGATGAGGTTTTATTTACTGCAGATATTCATACAACTGCCTTCGATGAGAAGTTTTAAGCATAAATCTATGTGTGAACCGTGGATTATGATACAACACAAAAATAATTTTTTTTTAAAAATGGAGACAAAGTTAGATGATAAATATAATTGGTAAATATTTACAACCTGGCAGAAATAGAAATTGCGATCATACTGCATACAATTCTAAATAATGTGACTTGTAATATTACAGTATTAACAAGTAAAATAAATGGAAACATTTTAAAACTGTTTTATGTTCAATACTTTCATAACCCGAAACAGAGATAACAAAAAATTAGCTTCATAAAAACAACATTGAGGAATGTAATAATACATATGAGTAGCTAAAAATGACCCAAAATGGCAAAAACTGGACAAGCAAACTTTGTGATTCACAATGTTTGAAATATTTACAAAACAAAGATTTTGTCACATAAAGTATATGAAACTTGAAAACTGTAAAGGAATAAACAGCCAACTAGAATTGTGAGAGCACATTTCTTTCATTCTAACACTTCTCTATCTCTGGCAGATCAGAAATATTCATAACTCAATTACCATGTGGAGTGTTGACAATAGTAAAATAGTACAATACATGCATGTCAGATGATAATTTAAGAATCATTTTCTGCTTAATATGAACTCACTTTTAACAATTTATTTCCTATAAAGCAATACAACATGAGCAATAGTGTTATACTGGTAATAATCATGTTGCTGTTACAAATACACTGGAACCTGCCTAACAGTCACCTTAATATAAAGGGCTACTGTTCATAAAAGACACTTTCAGGAATTCCCACAAAATCATTGAATCCATGACTTGTCCTTTATTTCAGTAAACAAAGGTACTTGTATAATGCAAAACAGAGGACCAAATTGTACATTTGAACTTGCTGCATGTGACATATTACTGTTTGCCAAATTTTATTGGAGTGGATTTTCACATTGCAGTATATTTTCATTCAACAAATGTTAACTGCTAAACAATACACATATAGGTAACTTTCTATAAATAAAAACATGAAATATATCTAAACACGCATAGGTTTTGATTTGAAAGATTACCAATTATTTGTATTAAAACAACAACAACAAAAAACTTTGCAAGAAGGACAACTGACCATTAAAGATCAGTTTTGTACCTTTCTTTGACAGCCCTGCCTAGATAGGTTGCAATGTCTTTGTTTATGATATTATTACAGTAAAATCTGTCTTCAAAGACCAGTGCAGGACCATCTGTCTTGAGATACCATATTCTCAATGCACAGGTTTATTTATTATGTTTGACCTGTCATGAGAGATCACCTGTCTTGAGGGACCATTTAATTTTTTGGCAGAAGGGGTGGTCTTTCAAGACATGATATAATGTATAAGCTACTTAACAATAAAGAATGGTAACTTTTACCAACTAATTTGTTCTTTGCTAAAAGTGTAATCCCGGTTATGGTCGTGGCAAAAAAATATCCATATTGCACAACTAAAATGCTGACCTAGAATGCATATAGAATAAACAAAACTTCAATAAAGAGAAAACAATAATCAAAATACTTACCAATTAAAACAAACATTCTGTAAAATGGGTTGGAGACTAATACCATAAAACAACAAATGCCTAACACAGTTAATAATAAAAATAAACCATACTAATATTGTATAACTTTTAGTGCATGAAAATACTTCATGTTCTGTAAGTTTCAAATATGTTATTTCTTGTTACTGCATTTAGATCACTTGTTCATGTAGTTGAACTGGGAGATATATGTATGATGATTATATGATTACTTCAGTCATCAGTTCATTTGCACATTAGTACTGTTTAAAAACTTTAACAGCTTTCTTTTTATTTTTATAGCTATAGGTAGTTTTTAAACATATTTAATAGAACCCAAAACAAAGATTCTACTTGTTTCTTTGACACTTAGAAAAATCCTACTAGAATGTAGATTTTCATTCATATTTCAGTCATTCTAATTAAACTTCAAGGAAAATGAAGTTAGTATTTCTTTTTAAAGTACAGCATTTAAATTGTCAAGTGATGATGGGCATGGTGTGGATCAATATGCACTATGGTCTGGGAAACTATCATGGTTCACTGATGCAACAATATATCATGTTACCCACTGAACTTGTAGTTTGTCTTTATATACAGTCACTATAGAATATCCTTATTATGTGCTTGGTTTATTCCCATAGCATGCACATTCCACACTTGGGTACATGGAAATGTAATATCATTAAATGTATTCACTTTGATTAGGTCATGTTTTGGAATTAAATTGATTTGACATCAACATCATATGATAAACAGTTCAATTCAGAATCATATGATTTTCCTGGCATTTCTCATATACACTGTATATACAGTCAAACCTGTCCACCCATGGGAAAAGGCCAAAGTGGACGCTGTAGACAGGTGACCTCTGAAGGCAGGTTCAGCTCTCAAACTTGGTTCATGACAAATACATGTACTATGCACCGAATAGCATTAGCATTATTATTATTAGTAGTAGTATGCTATCAAATTACACATATTTAGCAAAACAAAAAAGAAAAATAACAAAATAATAAAAAATAAGTTCCACTTTAATCTCTAACACTCCCGATTAATGTTGTTCTAAAAAATCGGCCATAATAGCTCCCTTGGATCTGAGTTTGCCCGACTCCCATTTCTGCTGCAACTACATGACTACTTTGTCCACTATCCAGTAAATGAATTGCTACGATTCTCTCATGTACGGACCAAACCGGATTGCTTTTGAAGCCGACATGTTGACACCTTTGCGTTTGACTGATGGCGTGACTGGACTACGATAAGTACAATCGAGACATGAAATGCTTGGAGCGGTCACTGCTGATACACTCCAGTGATCGCTTATGGCAGGGTGAAACCAGGGTTTGGTTTGGAAACACCTGCCCTTTAAATATAGGATATTTACATAAGAAATTTGCCCAGGGAAATTAAAATGATCATTGTGACCAGGTGACCGCTGAACACGGGTGACCGTTAGGACAGGTTTAACTGTACTTAAACTCTAGAGTTAAAGCAGCACTAGCCCACAGAAATAATGAAATTTGTTTCATAAACAATGCCAAAGTATACCTTCTTTTAATATATGGTAACACCAAGTTATAACATCTGAACAGTTATTCTTTCTAGTATTTATTTATTAAAAATGACATCAGTTTCTTTAGGCTAAAATAAAAATTTTCAGAAGTTAACAGAATTTTAATGTTTTCAAATTTCAGTAATTCCTGCTTGGTACAATTTTCACTTTATATATTCCATGATAAAACTTATATTTTTAAGTCTCAATGGCTGGGAAAAAACACATTAGTATGAAACAAGCTTATTTTGCTAATGTGGCACGAAGTAATACAAATCTTGACTTTTGTAACCCTGAACAAGGATCACAAAATTTGCTCAGAGCAGCACTGAAATGTCTTCATTTTGTGAAATAAATGCAGATCTCCTGTATAAAAACCAAAGAAATCAACAGACTGATGCTGGCAAACAAGTCAATTTATCCAACTGCTCATTTTCCTGTTCAAATAATCTCAACATAAAAAAGACGTGAAAAATGTAGAGTCATGGCTAATTGCATTTATATCTGTCATAATCAGTTTATTTTGTATGGTCTATTACAATTATATCTGTCATAATCAGTTGATTTTGATTATTTATGTATGGTCTCTTGCAATTATATCTGTCATAATCAGTTGATTTTGATTATGTATGGTCTATTACAATTATATCTGTCATAATCAGTTTATTTTGATTATGTATGGTCTCTTGCAATTATATCTGTCATAATCAGTTGATTTTGATTATGTATGGTCTATTACAATTATATCTGTCATAATCAGTTTATTTTGATTATGTATGGTCTCTTGCAATTATATCTGTTATAATCAGTTTATTTTGATTATGTATGGTCTCTTGCAATTATATCTGTCATAATCAGTTTATTTTGATTATTTATGTATGGTCTCTTGCAATTATATCTGTCATAATCAGTTTTTTTTGATTATGTATGGTCTATTACAATTATTGTCCAATGGCCAGTTGTCATTTGGCTCCTTCAATCATGCGCCATGTTTCTTGTGATCTAACACGCTTGTTGCGAGATAATGACGTCATCAGCAGTGTCACCAGTGTTCTTAAAGAGTAACAGAATTTAATTATATAATAAAATCAAACAAAATGAGATTCAAAAAGGTAATTTCATGTAATTTAAAAAAATCATAATGAAAATCTATGTTTTCACTAATGCCTTTTTTGTGTCAGACATTTTGGCCTTTAATTTTCTATTATATGCTAAATATAGCGGCACCGATCATGTGATGACTTTGTTTACATATTTTGAACAGGAAAACCAACTTTGGGAATTAATACAACTAGATAGCCAATGTAAATATTTGGTATTAATCATGTGGGGTTCTTATACAACGTAAGAAAAATGTACACTCGAAATGTATATTCACTACGGACCTTTTTGTTTCATTATTATTTCATAATAAACATATATTCTACATCAAAAGACATTGAATCTATTATAATAAAATGTGTATCCATTCACCAGTGTCTATTTTTAAATTTCTCTCTCCCTCTGTTTCTCTGCCTATTGAGTCATGTATCTATATGGTAAAGAACAAGCAAGCAGTAATGTAAGTGCACAAACTGCATATAGAATTAACAGAAATAAATTATTCATTTTTAATTTTTTTTTTTTTTATATTTCAAAAACATGGAGAAGCTATAAATTAATAATATCCATACCTTGGTCTAAGTGGCACGGTCCGGTCATATGCCACGTGACTTTTTAGTGAGTGTCACGAACCATGGACGTCACTTCCGGAAATAAGTAAACATACACACGCTCCGAAAAACGGTAATTATAAACTAATGTACATGAATGCCAAATTTTTTTTCATGCTGATTAAATGAAGTAGATATAGTTTAACACTTTTTATGGTTTATTTGAATAGATTATCATAATATTATAATGAACGTGTTAAAATTCATGTTAAATGAACGAAAGGTGGTTACTCGAGGCTTTATGTCATAATCAGTTTATTTTGATAATTTATGTATGGTCAATTACAATTATGTCTGTCATAATCAGTTTATTTTGATAATTTATGTATGGTCAATTACAATTATGTCTGTCATAATCAGTTTATTTGGATTATTTATGTATGGTCAATTACAATTATGTCTGTCATAATCAGTTTATTTGGATTATTTATGTATGGTCAATTACAATTATGTCTGTCATAATCAGTTTATTTGGATTATTTATGTATGGTCAATTACAATTATGTCTGTCATAATCAGTTTATTTTGATAATTTATGTATGGTCAATTACAATTATGTCTGTCATAATCAGTTTATTTGGATTATTTATGTATGGTCAATTACAATTATGTCTGTCATAATCAGTTTATTTGGATTATTTATGTATGGTCTATTACAATTATGTCTGTCATAATCAGTTTATTTTGATAATTTATGTATGGTCAATTACAATTATGTCTGTCATAATCAGTTTATTTGGATTATTTATGCAATTATTCTGCAGAAAATTTCTATCAGAACAGCTTTATCTGTATATACAGTACAGCTCACGTGATTTTTCAGAACTCCGCGCATCGCAGTGGGGTACTTAATCCCCTCCACTTTAGCTCCACGATAGCACTCCGCGGTGGAGGCATAAATTGGCATAAATACCTACAAATCACCACCGCGTTTCAGCAGGCATGCCGATGTAAACTCCACAGTGGAGGGGCTAGTCGACATTACTGATTCACATCTGAACAGCCAATGAATGAAGACCACCTATGGAAAGACTGAGACATCAATAGTGATTTACAACTGGATACCATCTGAAGAATCAGTCGTTTTTATTTCGATCATATATTTGGACAATAAAAAAATAATTCAAAAGGCTTGTATATTCAGTACACATTACTGTTTATAAAAGGTCGATCGACTTCTTTTGCAATAAGTTTATGATTTTAATTTATTTCAAAGAAATATGAACAAACTTATGCACTGACTTGACGAGAAGCACACATTGCTGAGCCTCTCAAGCAGAATAAATTTATCATTTTGTTCCAAAGGAAAGTAATTCTCTGAGATATGGACAATTAAAATCCAAATTGACATCCGCTTCTGCTTACCCCCCCCCCCAAACCTAAAACACTGAATTTACACTGAAATGCAAACCGCGTGCTTAGTCTTTAAGCAGTAATAGCAGAGTCACGAGGCTGAATATTATGACTGCATGTATACTGTAAGGGACTGACCATTTAATATACGGGGTTTATATGTTGTTTTGTTTTTTTCGACCCGGATATTTTGTGTTCTTTCATCACAGTAATTATTTATTTTAAGTGAAATATGGAACGGATTAATGTCTGCTACAAAAATCGGAGAAAGACAATTGTTTTCATGCATTAACCCCCCCCCCCCCACGGTTAGACAATTCAATTGTCTCTCTCTAATAAAGACTTGACTTCAGCGGATGTTCTACAGAAATCAAGGCAATGACCATTGTGAACACTGTTGTAAAATATTAACAAGGGTTTGCATCAAAGGATGATGTAAGTTTCAGCTTGGGAACAGTGTGTTTTTATCACACGAAGCCATCTGACTTGGCGCGTTGTACTTTACAGCCGCAATTATGGTCCCGCCATTAACAACGGAAGTTTGATAATTGTTAGTAATTAATCTGAACTCGGCTTATTACCGAAATGAAAAATAATATGGAAAATTCTAAAATCTGAGATGTTCAGAGATTTTAATTTCCAACAAGTTTAGAGCATTTTGCATGGATGTATTGTCTCCACGTGTATCCTATTATTTGCTCATTTTCCTACGGCGAAAATATAAAAATAAAATATACTTTTTTAATTATTTTTATGCAGATATTAAAGAATGCAGTTTCCTGTTTGTGACTGTTAGAGCCTTTGGTTATTGAGAGTGTTTCTGTTTCTTACCACTTGCAAACTTTTCCAGATTTCAGTTTACGATAACTTGTGCAGTAGTGATTTGGATTCCATATTTTATGAGAGAGGGGGGAGGGGGGGAACTTTACTAAGAAGAGTTAATGATCTAAAATTATTCATATTATTTTTCTGTATTATGCAATAGGAAAACGAACAGAAAAGAAAAAGTTAAACATTAATTTCATCTGATGCGCAAGTTTGTCAAATCAATGGCAAAGAAAACAAACCCGCAGAAGCATTGCTGTTGTACTTTTAGGTTAACAGTTAGCACATGAAATTAACACATCAATATCAAGGAAAACACGCAGTGCTGATGGCTTCTATTGTGCTAGGTTACTTGCACGTGTCAACTACATGTATCTAGGATGACCTTTTGCGACCATTTGTGATTTTAAAAAAACCCCGCTACTTTGGTAATTAATGCAAAATAGTACATTTTAAAATAAAATAACAATGTGAAAATACTAAATAATGCTTTATTTAAGCGATTGGATGTCAGAAAAAACGTACAATATGTGAATGAGTACTCATGAATGGAGTAACCATCGGAACTTGTGCAATTTTGTTTCACTTCAGTCAGGTATGACTGCAGCTTTGTTATTTATTTGTTCGATGTTTATCATTCTTTTCATTGCAGGTAGTACAATATCACCGACTTTCATATGATCATTACAATTTTGTATTGCGTTTACTGAAAAAGAAAAAAGGATATGAATGCATGTTTAGATTCCAATAACATAGTATTGAAGAAAAAGAAATTAGATTCAATGCACAAAATGTAGTATTAATACAGTTTACGAGCCATTGTCATTACGTTATCATCATCTTAAATATGATTTGGCACTATGTATCATACATTATCTTCGTTAGAACAAGGAAATATTTATAATTAAATGAATTACTACGTTTTTTTCAGTATCAAAAAGTTAGCAAATTGCTCCCCAGAGGGATAACGATGTAGATAAATCGGTGCCCCCCCCCCCCGTCTCTCTCTCAACCTCTGCATGGGTGATAAACAGTAAACCACGCCCATAATATCGAGACCACGTCCACTCCGCGGTGGTGATCGGATGCGACTCTGCAAGAAAGCGTGGTGTGCAAGGCTTTTCTCCGCGATACTCCGTGACAACTCCGTCAGGACGCGTGGAATGATGGTGGAGGGGTTTTTCTTAATCCTCTCCACTCACTCTCCACCCCCACCGCGATGCACGGAGTTCCGAAAAATCACGTGAGCTGTACTGTACCATAAGTTTTTTTATGAAATGCAGCATTTTGTCTGTAAATGCAAATGCTGTAATAGAAGGCTATGGGACTTCACTTGGTGATATGGCATTTTGAATCCTGACAAAGTGATATGGTTTGTCTACTACAGTAAGCAAGATAATAAAACCGATAAAACCTTCATAAACCTATAAAACATATGAAAAAAAAATATAAACAAAACAAAAATTAAAAAAAGAAGACCTTTTTGGATATTCCTGGATCAAAATCTGATTGCTTTGTACGAGATTTTTGAATCATACATTGTTTACAGATTATTATTACCATAAAACCAGAGCATACAAATCAATACATTTTTGAAATAATATCTCTAGAAACTTCTGAAACTTCTGCAAGAATGGAACAAAGTTAACACACTGCTGTATGTGTCTAGAAAATACATGATCAGATCTTTGCTGGTGTCAGATGTCCTCTTATCTCAAATATTCTGGATGTGCATCTAGAAAAGCCTTTAATTTTGAGGGGAAGTCTGTCATCACCCCTGTAGCTCCCAATCTGAAGGCTCTCTCAAATTCCTCCTCCTCATTCAGAACCCATAGATAAGTCTACAATATACATAAAAACATGTGAAAATGTGGCTCAAACAGGGATGGGTGGGGTTGTATACAACACAAGGTTCCCACACTTTTTGAAACAAAAATTTCCAGTTTTTTTCCAGGTTTTTCCTGGATGAAATTGATTTTTTCATGGTTCACTTATGACCATTACTGAAAATGTGCATTTTTAAAACAAAAGCCATTTCTATTTTGAGACTCTCCCATAAGATCTAAATTAGGCATATGAGCATGCACTAAGCCACAGGATGTATTACTAGAAACAAGTATAGTTATTAAAATTCATATAAATTTGCATGTAATTCGTTGTAGTTTACAGAACAGAAATGTTAATTTTACTCTGCTCAACTGCATATGTTTGTATGAAGAAAGGTTTTAAGAAAAGGGTTTGTTGTAAATTTTGACAAAAAGCCCTTAGAAGGACTTAAAAAAACAAAATCCACAATTATCCCAACACTACTTACACTCTTACTAAAAAAACACAACTAGTATCCTCTAATGCAAGCATGATACTAGATAGGTTTTTAACAAGCTCTCTTCACTCTGAACATAATATTTTTAAGATCTGTACCCATTTTAGTATCAGTTTTTCTCAGGTACCTGCATAAAACCAAAGTCAGCTTTGTTTACAATGTGTTCTGGACTGAGAAGGCAAAATAGACAAATGTAATCTATAATTGACGTATGCTAGATGTTGAGCAATGTTGAGCTTAAGAGCTTGTTAAGGGTAGAAAATGCACACAAATATTCTCAAGGTGTGAATCTGCATATACTCTGCCCAGGGACGAGTAAGTAGTACAATTTTCCTTGGCACGGCCAATTTTTACACAGTCAGGAAAAGAGGATGAGTGATTTTCCTGAGCCCTACTTATGTCTAGTTGGTGTAATATGACTATGGACTATATTTAATGCAGTCATTGTTAAGGACACCCAGAAGATAGGATTCTGCATTGAAAATTACCCCAACAGTCAGAAGACTTCTATGTATTTAGCAAGGTCTGATAGTAAAATTCACTGTAAAGGTGAGTTGGGGTTGTCGAAGGTTACTATTCAAGATAATACTTAACACATTGTTCCCAGTGTGAACTATCAAATAATAAGCAAAGATTTATCACAATACATTTTCGTTTACAGAGATCACATGTCTCACACAATGTGTTGGTACAGTGTGATGTTAGACTGGTCTTCTTATCTTTCCCATAACAAAAGGTACAGATCTGGAGTTGACTATGGGGTCACCAGTCTACTTTACCAACCCAATTGCCTGAGTACATGTACCTGGATTAACTATACAAAATATGTTAAAGGCAAGCACCAAATGGTCCATACAGATCTCTCTCTCATTATCACAATTTCTTTTGGGAGTAAAATAAAAATGTTAAATAATACTTACCCAATCATAATACAGTAGGCGTACATTCAGTACCTCATAAAATCCAGCTCTCCCAGGCTTGTGTTAGCAATAAAAGTGCAAAAAAGTCATCTTTGTGCCAATGTGGAAGTCGACATGAGTGGTCTTCCCTTGAATAGATGGTTTTCTTCCAAAACCCATCAATATGTCAGTTACTACCTGGGCAGATGTTCATCATCTCTCAGGTATGTAATTGCGGAAAGGTTGGAAAGCTGTGCCTGTATTATGATTGGGCAAGTATTATCAAACATATTTTACTCCTAAAACTTGTTTCTTTTTTAAATATGTCCCCCAAACATAATATATTTGGAGAATATGGTCTTCTAATGTAGTCTGGTGTGACTTACGGGGGTTAGCACACGGTTTATGCATAAAAGCAGGTTGGAAAAAAAACTAACTCCTGCAAATCCAGCAGAAGTAGAGTAACTCGCATCGCTATGAGGCTGCTAAATGACCTGAGAAAGTAACCTGTTGTGCTGCTGATATAGGTCCCACCAGGTCAAACTGAGCCCTCTGGATGAAAGGTTTCTGAGGTAAAAGCTAGAGCCTGTCATCACTAACCTCGATCCCATGGCTTGGATATTGTTTGTTACAAATCAGTTGCGCTCAGATGCTATGCTAGTGGCAACTGCCCTAACCTTGTGAGCTGATATGTGCAGAAAATGCATTGATCTTGAATTAGTTCTTGATAATCAGAGTGGATAACCCATCTTATCCAGGATGGCAGAGTATGAGAGGATATACCATCCCTTCCTTCTCTGAGTGGCAAGAACAAGCAAGATATCCCTCTTTTGATCAGCTCGGTTTGTTTTAGGTACCACTTCAGAGCTCTTACAGGGTCCTGTAGATGCCCTATTGTGAAGGGTCCAAGGTAGATAGAAATATCAAAACACTGATTTCACATGAGCAGGAGCCTGTTCTTGGCAATGAAGCAGTGGCCATCACGAGTAAAACCAACTCATCATGACAGACCAGTAGATCGAATCAACCAGCATGGCATGTATCTGATTCTGCCTGCTTTAGCTAGAATGACCAGGAAGCAGATTTTGTACCAGAGATGAGTTATGGAAGCTCTAGACATTGGTTTGAAAGTGCTTTATTCAACCACATCAGAACCCACATATGATTCCATTTTGGACAAAGGGCCACAGCCTTTGGTAGAGACAAGTCAAAGTTCACAGGAAGGTCAGAGAGGCCTTTGTTCCAGCCTATATCCTCCATTCAGTGATGTCACAATGTGTCCAAGATTGTGTAATGGTAGACCTTAATAGTGATTTGGAGCTCACTTCTTTTCCACAAAGGTCCCAAAGGAGGAAGTTAGCTATTGGTGATATCTAGGCTTTTATGGAGATATGTTTCTGCTCACACCACTTGGAGAAAACTCTCCACTGCATCCCATATGCTTTAAAACAGGTAGGCCTTCTTGACTGAGCAGTTCTGTTCATCACTTGTTGTCAGAACTGTTTTCTTCTGAGGGCTTTCTTGATATGAGTCAGGTGTGCATGTTCAGCATTTTTGGTTACAGAGAGAAGACCTGCATTCATGATTCTTTGCGTTGGCAGGAATAATGCAGGATTTTCCTGGAAATCTCCACTGCTAAGTTCAACAGATTACTTATCTATGATTTTCCCACTTTAGAAGAGCAAACAGGATTTGATGGCAGTCCAATTCCCTCGCTTTTTACAAGACTTTTGGAATCAGACCAGTTGGGGAAAAAGCATTTGCTGTTCCATTTCAGGGAAAGAGTGTCAACTGCCCCAACTTTTGGATCTAGAACTAGACTGGAGAGACAAAGGTTGCGAGCTTGCATTGCACTTCATCAAAAAAGGTCTATGAAAGGTCAACCCCAAAGGGGGCAGATTTGACTTAAGGCCAAGGGAAGAAAGGACCATTCAGCATGAATCAGCTGCATCCAACAGGACACCAAGCATGCTAGGACATAAGGCCTGCCTGGGATGTGGCAGACTTGAATGTGGATTTGTTAACGGTGATATCACCTGAGAAAATCCCAAACCAGAAGGCAAAGGTCATGGGACTTGAAGACAGCTGACTGTTGGACAGAATGATAATGCCCTTCCCTAACAGCATCTCCAGCCATGATTGAAAGGCATGCACCATGGCCTTCCTCTCCAGGAGATTAATGTGTAATGAGTGCTCCTGACATGTCCAGGCCCTGCTCACTTTTTGGAAGGAGGTGAGCACCCAAGTCTGTCATGCTCGTGTCTGAGCAGACTGATTTCTGGCTGTTGTTCCTGCAGCTGGATGCTTATGTTAAGCCAAGTAAGGTCCTCCCATTTGCTGAGAGGAGACCTCATATAGTCCAAATCTTGATTATTTGGTCTAGAGGGCACAGATCAGCTGCCACTGGGATAGCAGAATCATCAATAGAGGTCTCATCAACAAGCAGCCCATGCTGAGGGGATCTGTTGTCACACTGAGGAAACCCAAGGAGCAAAGAAATTCCTGGGCTCAAATTCAATTCTCTGAGCAAATGGTAGACACCACATAGATGATTTGAAGACATGTTCCTGAGACAGGCAGTCTTGATTCCAGAGTTTTGAACTTCATGTCCAAATGAATGAAATGCTGGGATGGTATGAGGTTAGATTTGTCCTTGTTGACAAGAAATCTAAGACAAAGCAACAGTGAATTAGCATGTCCTGGTGAAACAAAAGAACCATGAATCGTACATTATATGCCCACCCCATGTTTAATAGTCCTCTATGAAGATAACTGAAATTTTGTGTAGAAACCAGTTTTCTTTTTACAGTCAGTGACATTGACATTTGACCTACTGACCCTAAAATGAATAGGCTTCTTCCTTATCACAAGTGTAAGCGATCCACAAAGTTTGGTCCAGGTATGTGCTGTAGAACTAAAGTTATTGTGTGGAAACAATTTTTATTTATTTGGTAAGTGACCTTGACCTTTGACTCACAAAATCAATAGGGTTCTTCCTTACCCCAAGTGCAAGCCATCCACAAAGTTTGGTAACTGTAGATGATGGACAGCTCAAGTTATTGTGTGGAAACAAAATTGGTAACAGTCAGACAGATAGATGGATTGACACCCCACCAGACAACATCATAAGTAGAGTTCACACTAATCTGGAAAAGTCCTGGAATTTTTTACTGGTTTTTGAAAAGTACCTGAAGTCATCCAAAAGGGGTTGATCCTGGAAAAGTCCTGGAATTTAGTAAAACGAGTAACTCGAAGGTACTGATGCTCTACTGTCTGAAAAGAATTTCCGGGAATTCAAGATAAGACCATTTCTTCTTTTAAACTGCTGAGTGCTGAAACGATCTCTGATATTCTTCAGCTGAAAGATTTTCAAATTTTCTGCTGATACTTAGGTGGCCATATTGGATGTAAGATTGGCACCATTTTCATTTAGAACAAACTAGACACCATTAGCGGACTTTTGGTTAGAAAAAAAAACATGCTAATATGACCATTCATTCAAGAGATTTCGTTAAAAGATTTTCAATATGTTCATTGTAGCAGCCATATTGAATGTCTGTGGGGCACCATTTTCATTTAGGACCAAAGAGATATCATAAGAAGTCTTTTGGTGAAAACTCTATGTTGATATGACCATCAATTCTGGAGGAGTAGTGACAAGATTTTCAAGATGGCCACTAGACAACATAAGAAGTCTTCTGGTGAAAACCTTATGTCGATATGACGTTTTATTTAAGAGGACTAGTGACAAGCAGATTTTCAAGATGTCTGCCATGTCTGATGTCAGATTGAAACCATTTTCATTCAGGACCAACTAGATATCATAATTAGTCTTCTGGTGAAAACCCCATGTCAATATGACTTTTCATTTAGAAGGAGTAGTGATGACAAAATGTTCAAGATGGCTGCCATGGTGGCCATACTGGATGTCAGATCAGGACCATTTTCATTTAGCAACAACTCAACATTATAAGAAGTCTTCTGATGAAAACCCAATGTCAATATGGCTTTCCATCTAGAAGGTGTAGTGATAAAAAGATTTTCAAGATGGAAGCTGTGGCTGCCATATTGGAAGTAAAATCGGCACAATTTTTATTTAAGGCCAACTAGACACCATAAAAAGTCTTCTGGTGAAAACCCTATGTTGATGTGACTTTCTGTTCAGGAGGTGTAGCAATAAGAACATTGTCAAGATGGCTGCTGTGGTGGCCATAGTGGATATCAGACTGGCACCAATTTAGTTTAGGATCAACTAGACATGATGTTGATCTGACCATCCATTCAGGTGGAGTAGCGATAACAAGATTTACAAGATGGCCACTATGGTGGCAATATTGGATGTCCAGGTGGCACCATTTTCATTGGGACTGACTAGACATCATAGGAAGTCTTCAAGTACAAATCCAATGCCGATATGACATTCTGTCCAGAAGGAATAGCAATAACAAAATTTTCAAAATGGCTGCTGTGGCAGCTATATTGAACATCTGATAAGCACCAGTTTCATTTAAGACAAAGTAGACATAAGAAGTCTTTTAGTGAAAACCCCATGTTGATATGACAATACATTCAGGTGGAGTAGCAATATAACAAAGATTTTCAAGATGGCCACTGTGGTGGCCATACAAGATGTCCAAGCGGAACTATTTTTATTTAGGACCAACTTGACATCATAAGTCTTCTGAGAAAAAATTCCATGTTGATATGACCTTCTGTTCAGGATGAATAGCAATAACAAGATCTTAAAGATGGCTGCCATAGCAGCCATATTGGACATCAAATCGGCACCATTTTTCATTTAGAAACAAGTAGACAGCTAGAAAGGTCTTTTAGTGAAAACCCAATCCCAATATGACCATCCATTCAGTAGGAGTAGCGATAAGATTTTCAAGATGGCCACTCTTAGTGTAAAATTTACATAATTCTTTGGTGCATCTTCTTTACCTGAAAGTGATTCAGATGGAATAAAACAAATGATGAATTTAGGTGAGTTAACGGTACTCCCTGCCCCAAGTCCAGCAAAAACACAAAATCTACTGCTTCATGGCCAAAGATGATGTTCTTAAAGCTGAAATATTGTGGACATTAAAACTGGTGACTGATTACTATTCATACTGGTCTTCTGAAAACACAAATAAATTATTTCAAGCCATGTTTTCTGATGGTGGCATTGCAGAACAATTTGCTTGTGGGGAGATGAAAGTATCATACTTGTGTGTTTTTGGTCTAGTGGAACATTACTAAAAATCATTATTTCAGGACCATTTGTCATTCTCTTTGATGAAAGTTTAAACAGAATGATGCCGGAAAAGCAGATGAATATTCACATATGGTTTTGGAATAATATATGCCATAAAGTAGATACTTTGATATTTCACATCACAATTTCTTCATCATGCTACTAATGACAAAATATGGTTGACCATTTTAGTCAGAGTGTCTTGGAGAGTGGTCTACAGATGGATGCCTAGAATTTAACATAAATTTCTCTGTAGCCAGAAGGACTAGTAGATTAAAGAATCTATTGGTCCTGCTGAATCTTCACTAGACCTTCCCACAAAACAATGCCAGAAACATAATGCGATTAACTAGCCATCAGACTATTAAAATTATGAAAACTATTTCCTGACTGGAAATTTACAAGCCTCAGGCTAGCAGAATATCACTAATTTTAAGCCCTGCTGATGACACAAATAGTTCAAATAAGCATGGATGGGCCCATGGTAATTTGAAATATTATGATATTATGAAGATTTGAGATGACTATGGGAGACACTTAATCAACACTGGATCTTGTGGACTACATGTAATTCACAACTGTTTCAAAACGGTCTGAAGCAACTGAATAGTGAATTTCAGCTTTCTTATCCAGCTTCTACTATAAAGATTCCAGCCAGAAGAGAGGACTTGAAGAACACCACAGGTAGTTTGATGCCCTTGAAAATTGCCAGCCACAGATGGTTAGAAAATGTACCTGTTTGTGCAAGATTAGTGCTAATATAGGACACATTTGTGGCATATGTAAATGCAGCAAAAACATAAATGCTTCATGATGCAGACAATAAATCATACAAAGTTATCAATGAATGTGTGAAGGATAAGTGCTTTGTTGCAAAGTTACACTTTTTCAAGATCTTTTTGAAGATGACTACATCACAGCTACAGCCATTCTTGTCAACATGCCCGACTAACAGACCAATGGTTTACTTTCTGTTTGAAGACCTGTGTATGATCATAAGATCTCTAATTTGAAGATTTATCAAACAGGATGTACCTGAAGGGACTAATTTTGACAATTTGGTAAGCACTGATGTAGCAGACAAGAACTTGCATGTAAATTACACAAAGGTGGATATAGGTTTCTCAAGTGAGAGGTTCTTGAAAGGCAATGTAAGTGATTAGAATTCAAGATGGAGTGCAAAACCTTCCTGGTGCACCTATTAAAAAAAATGGTGACAAAGTGCCAATATCATATTCTATTCTCAGGGATCTTTTCTGATTTAACCCAATCAAGCTGGCAACAGACAGAGCAAGTTGTATAGAAACCTTCCAGAAGGTGCTAACTTTGTTGTTGAATGCTAAAGAGTTTAAGACAAGGACCGTGACACCTTTCTAGGACAATATACAATGTTCTAGAACTATATACAATATTCTAGGACAAAATACAATGTTCTTGGATAGTATATCATCTTTCCGATGTGAAAGTTATGCCACCTTCAACAAAAACTGGATTCAGTACACAGTCTATTCTGTGAATGTATGTCCAACTCTGGTGGCCAACTATATAAAGAACTAAAGAACTCTTTCAAGCTGTTCAAATTCTGTTGATATTATCACATGGCCAAGCATCAGTGGAGAGAGGTTTTAGTATTAAGAAAGAAGTGTAAGTTGAGAACATGAAGAAAGGAACTCTTATAGCTCTGAGAATTGTCTGTAACTATATTAAAAGTGTAGGGCTATTCAATGTGCAACAAAGGAATTGCTGCTTTCAGCAAGAATGTTCAGACATAAATATGAAAGACATCTTGAACAAGAGAGAGAGAGAAGTAAAAGAAGAAAAGCCTGAACGTGAGGAACAAAAGAATGGTTGCTTGGGAAGAAATTGATAAAATCAAGAAGAAGAAAAAAAAGGACTAATTTCAGACATTGAATTACTACCAAAGTCTGCAGATGAGTTATGTGAAAAGGCTGAAAAGACGGGAAAAAGTTAATGTTACCCAGGCTAAAACTTGAAGAAGAACAATTAAGGAAAAATCCAGTAAAATAACAGAACTGAATTCATAAACTGAACAAGTAAAGAAAGACTAAGTGTAACAATATTTTATCAGTTTGAATCTACTCATGTAGTACAGTACATTCATGTGTTAATGTTTTGATTTACTAATGTAGTACAGTACAGTCATGTGTGAATGTTTTGATTTACACAGGTAGTACAGTACATTCAGGTGTTAATGTTTTGATTTATTCCTGTAGTACAGTACAGTCATGTATGAATGTTTTGATTTATTCCTGTAGTACAGTACAGTCATGTGTTAATCTTTTGATTTATTCCTGTAGTACACAGTACAGTCATGTGTGAATGTTTTGATTTATTCCTGTAGTACAGTACAGTCATGTGTGAATGTTTTGAATTATTCCTTTAGTATACAGTACAGTCATCTGTTAATGTTTTGATTTATTCATGTAGTACAGTACAGTCATGTGTTAATTTTTTTATTTACTCATGTAGTACAGTACAGTCATGTTTTAATGTTTTAATTTACTCATGTAGTACTGTACAGTCATGTGTTAATTTTTTGATTTACTCATGTAGTACAGTAGTCCAGTGTTCTCCCGAGGGCCTTTTACCGTATCGGGCCCACTACGCTATTGTTTCAAACTCTGATAACCCCGACACTTTAGAACCTGCCGCTACGCTATGCTCTTGTGCCACTACGCTTTGATGTTTCCCACAACCCTTATAAATTTAATCTGTTAAACAAACATCCTGTCACCTATTTCAAAGCCCCACTCAAATGACACCTGTTCTTACCTCTTCTGGGGTATTTTATTAAGATAATCCAGGATAATTGCTCACTCACTTAACCATTATCCATAGTACCTGGCTTGCGTGACCTCTGACGCGCAACCTTTGGTGAGGGTTTCGTCTGCACCTAGTCACGTGATTGGCCAGTAACAATGGAGTCTACTGGTAGTGTGTTATATATATGTCAGTTGTTTTCATTAATAGCCAAAGCAGTTACACCGATTAAATAAAAAATTATTGTGAAAAATGAACACACCACCTTCCAAGAAACGAAAAATTACCCAGCGCCCGGCTAGCCCCATGTTGGCCTGGTTACGACAATCAGAAATTGGCGTCACGAAAAGTGGCAGTGATTCTGATTCCGATAGCGCCAGAATGATTTCCAAAAAGAATTATATCAAGAAACGAAGGACGGGATTTAATAATGAATGGAAGACGTTATTCCCTTGGGTGGAAATTGCTGGATCGGATGGTAAGTTTTCCATATTGCTAACTTAAGTGAGTGCTGCCCTATTAATTTCTCATTTCTCTTTTCTGTCTATCCAAGTAATAAACGGAACAATTTGTATCTTCCAGTTTTACCTCTTTTGAAAAGATATAAATAAAAAGTATTCCTTTATAAATATAACTAAAATAATTTCATCCATATTCTTACTTATTATTCAGTGAAGTCATGACCTCAAAAGTTTATTCCACCCGGTCTATATCAAATTCTTGCAAATAAGACTATGTAATTACATATATATTTTGCAGGTATGCTGTGTAAATTGTGCCTGAAGAATTTGTCCATGGTAATTAACTTAATTAGGATTCAGGTATATTTGTCTCTTTTTTGTACATCCATTAATAAATTTTATGTTCCATTTTTTCAGATTGTGAAAGGTCATTCTCCTCAATTAATAGAATTAAGAGTGTTTTAAGGAACAGGTTGTCACAGAGGGTACTGAACTACCTGATGAAAATCAGTACTGAAGGACAACCCTTAAAAGACTTTAATTGTGATGTTGCAGTCAGTTTATATGGTGAAATGAAGAAAAGACGAATATCATTTATTTAAATTAAGAAATAAATGAGATATGCATTGTTGTTACTGTTATAACCTAGGTAAATAAAAAATACTATGTAAATATATGCACTTCTTTTTATTTCATTGATATTAATTTGTTTCAATTTTATGACTTTAACGCGCGCTTTGTAAAACATTTGATGACCCAAACACGCATACCCCGATGCTATCGAAAATTTCTGCTAATGTTTTGATTTAGTCATGTAGTACAGTAGTCATGTGTTGATGTTTTGATTTACTCATGTAGTACAGTACAGTCATGTGTCAATGTTTTGATTTATTCCTGCAGTACAGTACAGTCATGTGTTAATGTTTTGACTTACTCATGTAGTATACCGTACAGTCATGTGTTAATGTTTTGATTTATTCATATAGTACAGTACAGTCATGTGTTAATTTTTTTATTTACTCATGTAGTACAGTACAGTCATGTGTTAATGTTTTGATTTACTCATGTAGTACTGTACAGTCATTTGTTAATGTTTTGATTTACTCATGTAGTACAGTAGTAATGTGTTAATGTTTTGATTTACTCATGTAGTACAATACAGTCATGTCTGAATGTTTTAATTTACTCATGTAGTACAGTACAGTAATTGTTAATTTTTTTATTTACTCATTAGTACAGTACATTCATGTGTTAATGTTTTGATTTACCCGTGTAGTACAGTAGTCATGTGTTGATTTTTTTATTTAGTCATGTAGTACAGTACAGTCACATGTTAATTTTTTGATTTACTCATGAAGTATACAGTACAGTCATGTGTTAATGTTTTGATTTACTAATGTAGTACAGTAGAGTCATGTGTTAATTTTTTGATTTACTTATGTAGTACATTACAGTCATGTGTTAATGTTTTGAGGTGTGATAGCAATGAAATTCAGATGGTACTTGTAATAATAGCCAGTGATGTTTTTAATGGATGTTGTCATTCTTAGACACTAACCCAACTGCAGCTGATCTTTGATTATCACAATAGTGAGTTGCTAATAAAATTTATATAAAAAAAATGAGATTTCTTTGTCAATAATAATCCTTGAAAATGTCCTGGAATTTTGTCTTGCCAAGTCTGTATGAACCATGATAACACAATATGCTCTACCTTATGACAAGCATATAAAAATGACAGACCTGGCGTTGAGAAGAAAAAAGTATGGAGTAAAATGCCAGTGAGTTTGCATTGTGAACAATCTGAACTGCCCTTTTTTAAAGGAAAGTGTTGATTCCTGTTGCAAAATGTCTACTATGTACAAGTCTTTTGGGAAGTCTGTAGTGAAGGGAGGTCTTGATAATATGGGAGGGAACATGAACTTGGTCTAGAGGCACTCTGTAACAACTTGTAAAACCCATGAGTGGAGCAGTAAAGTGCCTAACCCTGGGATTCTAACCCAAACTCTTTCAGTGACAAATACGGCAAGCTAACCACTGAGCCACCCTGACTCTTGCCTCCATTAGTTGTCTCTTATGACATGCTGGAGAGCACATGGGGTATATTCTATATACTCAAACTTGTAGGGAGTAATGTTGGGGCAGAGTATCTCCCATTCCACAGTGAAGTGTTGATGTTTTCCCCCACTGGAATATTGGAAAAGGGTGGCATGAGCATAGCATCATTTTCTGCAAGGCTACCAGGGAGAGTGGCTAGGTTATGATGGGTCCTTTCTACCCGCATTTTTTCATTTGCTCTGAGAAACTGGGCCCTTACTGAGGACTTGGGCTTAGAGGAGGGTTTTCCTGTCTGGCATAACTTGGGATTCTGGGTCGCTGGGCCTGCACAAGATTTGCTTCTTTAGGGAGTCCATCAGTGAGTTCACTTTGAGTGTTGTCAAAGGTATGAGACAGGTACTGGAGGTCCACGAATGGAAAGATGCAATAGGCAGCACTGGGATGTGACATAGCTGGGACCAGTGATGTACCTGCCCAGTGCCAATCTGAAATATACATGAGTCCAGTACTGGATACTGTGGGACACAGGTTTACCAAATCTGGTACCAGTTACACTAGGCATCCATGAGATTACTGGGTCTGGAGTTGGCAGGACTGGTGCCAGATGCTGCCAGACTGGGTATAATGGGAATACAGATCAACATACCCAGTCTAAAGAGCTAGCGGGTGTAGGTTGAGACTGCTAGCCAGAGTGGATAAGGTCCAGGGCCAACTTACATCTGGGGCCAAAGTCTGGTACTGGCTACTGAGGGAATGATCAGCATTGTCAGTACTGGGGTTTGGAAATACTGATGCTGCGTGTCAAGCCAGTTTTCATTTAAATAAAATTTAAACATAGAGTTTTGGAGTTTTTAATACCCAATTTATTGGCAAAGTGAAACATGACATGTCTCTGGTCTAAAAATAACCAGAGAGTTTGCACAGAGTGACTGATTCAGTCTGTCTGAATGTCACACTACACTACTAGCTAGGAATAACCTGTCTGGAAAACATGCGAGCTACTGGAAACAATGTTTCTTTCAGAGGCGGTTTTATTTTGAAGTGAGTGTAGCTTCTAAACAGGCCGTCTGTGTGACCAGGCAGCTATCCTGACAATGGTGTATTTTCAGTTAACATTATTGTATGACTATCTAGAGGGAATTCAGGAGGAACCATGTTCAACATCAGGCCAGAAAAACAGCAAGCAAATTTCACATTTTTACACTGACACCAAAGATCAGTAAAATAAAAACTATGAGACTGGAAATTAAGTATTTCTCCTTAAACATTTTACTCATTAAACCTGCCATCTCTAAAGGTTTACCATAAAAATCAAGAGATCATTTATCAGTAAAAAGTTTAAATCACTAACAACAAAAACCTTGTGCAAATTTGTTATCTGATGTACAAGTTCTGTACAATACTAAAAACATGATTCACACTGAATGGGAAAGTTAAGGCATTTAAGACTGTAACTTAGTTGTTCTGCCTTGGCAAATCAAGCGATCCCAGAATGAACCATTTCTTGATAACATAATTGTCTACCCTTATCCCATGTTATAATGCATCATTACTTCATTTAAAGAATGGGGTTTGTTTTGAAAACTTAATGATATTTTACTTTTGATTTTTCATAGCAATTCATTATTTTTTTAAAAATGGAGGATTAAAAAAAAAAGAACTTTATAATTTTTTTTAACTTTTATTTGTAATAAGTGACAATGTGAAACATTTTATACATGTACTTTTTAAATGATAAGTTTGTTCAGACCAGGATAAATATTTCATACTGCTGCCAGGAAAGTGAATAAAAAAATTAAAGCATACAGGTTTTTAATCAAAGTGACTGCTACAATCCTTATCAAAACTTTTGAGTGACAGGATTCTTGCATATCAGTTCCAATAGTGATATCTAAATAGATAAAAAAAATCTTCCATCAATTTAATTTCAGTTGTAGGCAAATTTGACATTTTGAATCTATCCAAATATAATTTCTATAAAGATATCTAATTCCAATCTTTTTAAGGAATATTCATGAAAAATGACAAGACTATGTAAACATCACACAAATTATTACATTAAGTGCATGAATACTTGTTTTCCTCACACATTTTTCACATAACAATTTCAAAAATTTTGGATGATGTATCAGAATGCTGCACAGTATTTCATGGAATTTGTTATCTTCACATTTTTAGAACTTACATTTAATTGGCACTACATAGCTCACACCATGCTGATGTGCCATTAAATCCTATACATACATACATACGTACATACATACATAGATACATACATACATACATACATACATAGATACATACATACATACACAAGTATTTGCAAAGCCCCAGGTAACAGAGGACATAACTTTCATTTTTTCACTTCCCAAAACTTTCATATTCATTAGAAATTTTTTTTTTCTTCAGTGTTAACTCCTTCTAAGAATATATCATTATATTGAGACGCGTGACATGATTTCTTAAGCTATTGTCTCTTTTCAATTGCAAATTCTTTGGAATGATACTGGACATAAATATTCAATTGAAATTTTACAAAACCGCTTCATATATTGACTAGTCTATAGTTATATGGAAGACAGACTGAAGAAATCATTACTTTCCCAAAGTTTAAAAAAATCTTATGATTGACAAATCTTGCAACTACATTTTAATCACATGTACAACAGAATGTTGATCTTTCTTCATGTCAAATACAATAACTCTCAAGACTGAGCTAATCTTTTTTTTACCGGTTACTTCAAATCCTTAACAGTCATATCAATATATGACAACCAGGTTTAGAGATGTCGAAAAGTCAGAGATGCTATAAAGTACAGATTAAGCTGATTTTCCTGAACCATGATGATGCAAGTCTGTTGGCATGAAATTCTAGTACTCTGTCAGATACATGTACAAGAATATGCTTTATGGCTAGAGTAACCTTATAAAATTGAATAATTACTTTAATGAAAGAAAACTGATTTGTATAAGGCTTTTCCTCAGTAAATTTGCCAATTTCAGTATCTCAGAACATGTAAATTGTTTAATACAGGAATTTATAGGAAGTTTGACAAAATATTGGAAAAATATAGGAATCCCTGAATTTATTGGAATTTATACGGGCTTGACATCCTTGATGATGGGTGATCTAGTACTGGTCTGAGTAGGCCACCATATCATGTCAGTACTGGCCCAGTAGTCAGTTCATTGCTGGTATGTTCTGGTTGTTGAACTGTGGGCAAAGGCGGAGCTGTAACTGTGTGGGAATCCCGTGATGGTAGAGATAGTTGGTTCTTCTTTTGAAATGGGTAAATCTTTCCAACTTATGTAACAGTGTGGGAATCCTGTGATTGTAGAGATTGTAGGTTCTTCTTTTGAAATAAGTAATCTTTACAACTTATGTAACTGTGTGGGAATCCCGTGATGGTAGAGATTGTTGGTTCTTCTTTTGAAATGGGTAATCTTTACAACTTATGTAACTGTGTGGGAATCCCGTGATGGTAGAGATTGTTGGTTCTTCTTTTGAAATGGGTAAATCTTTACAACTTATGTAACTGTGTGGGAAGTAGCAATATGATTTTCAGGATAGCCGCTGTGGTGGCTATATTGGATATTAGATCAGCACAATTTTTATTTAAGACCAAACAGACACCATTAGAATTCTTCTTGTGAAAACCCAATGCTGATGACTTTCCATTCAGAAGGAGTGGCAATAACAATATTTTCAAGATGGCTGCTGTGGTGGCTATACTGGATATCAGATTGGCACCATTTTCATTTAGAAGACATCATAAAAAGTCTTTTAATTAAAACAATATGCCGATACTACCATCCATTCTGGCAGAGTTGTGATAACAAGATTTTCATACTGGATGTGCACCATTTTCATTTAGGACCAATTAGACATGATAAGAATAAATATGTCTTCTGGTGAAAACCTCAAGCTGATATGACTTTCTGTCCAGGAGCAGCAATAACAAGATTTTCAAGATGGCTGCAGTGGTGACCATATTGGATTTCAGATTGGCACAATTTTCATCTAGGACCAACTAGACATCATAACAAGTCTTTTCATGAAACCCCCATGATCATATGACCATCCACTCCATATTGGATGTCCACATACATATGAACCTCCCGGATGGGAGGGTGTTTCTCCCGAGTTAAGGGTATCTCCCATTCCTCCCATCACTCACTGAAATCTCCCGCATATGCAAAATTATTATTGAAAAATTGAATTTGTTCCATTTTTTTTCACACTTTGGTTCCAGTGTAGTATATTTATGGTAATACTGCCTGTGACCACATGACTGTAAAGTGGCTTAAGCAGGGCAAGATGATTTAGTTGCTAATTTCAAGCAGAATAAAACAATTAACATCCCTTTGATTCTGTCAGCAGGTTCGTTTGGCTTCAGTGTTTCAAGTTTGTTGTGATGGATTATACTATGTGTTAACAGAAGTAATTCTGAAAGGATTAAAGATGTTAATTAATTATGGTTGGGTTACTAAAGAGCTCGATCAGCATAAAACAATAAACATTACTTTTATTCTCTGCGGAGGGTATGTTCTGCTTCAGTGCCTAAAGTTGTTGAGATGGATTAGAGTCTATACTATGTATGATCAAAAGTAATTTGGACAGGATTAACGATGTTC
This sequence comes from Margaritifera margaritifera, assembly GCA_029931535.1. NCBI lineage: Eukaryota > Metazoa > Mollusca > Bivalvia > Unionida > Margaritiferidae > Margaritifera > Margaritifera margaritifera. The sequence continues at coordinate 5,124,903 of JAQPZY010001654.1, forward strand.
ATTGATTATGGTTGGATTACTCAAGAGCTCAAGTGGCATAAAACAGAGTCAGTGTGACTTCGGTGTTTGAGTTTGTCAAGATGTCTAAGCGTGCATTATGTCCCAATGACAAAATCTAAGCAACAGAAATATCGCATGAAATTCAATGATGGATGGAAACAGGAATTTCAGCGGTTTGAATCAAGTTCAAAGGGACATGAATATGCATTCTGCTCTTTCTGAAAAACTGATTTTAAAATCTGTTACGGTGGCAAGAATGACATCATGCATCATGCAGAAACACCATCTCACAATAGCATAATAACCGCGGTAACAAATATGCCATCAATGAATCCATGTTCGCAGAATGTGCATCAAATGGGGATAAAGTTACATGTGCTGAGACACTATTTGCCACCTTTATAGCTGAACAAAATCTCCCGTTTCTGGTAGCAGATCGTTTTTTTTAGATCTAGTCAAAATAATGTTCCTCAACTCAGAAATCACACAGAAGTTCTCATGCAAACGGACAAAAACTACTCACATAGTGACTATTTTATTGTTCATAAGAAATCATAATCTTAATTGTATTATAATAATAATAATATGAATAATATGAATAATTTATTATATAAACTCACTGTCATGAGAGACCATCTGTAGAATGTGACCAGCAACCACGATTTTAGACAAAATATGTGGTTGCCACTACTATGAATGACTGCATCACAAAAACTGATATAAACACCACTGACCCTAATTTAATCCTTTGTAAACATAAATGTAAACCAGACTAAAGTACATATCACCAACTGCTAACGTAAATCTCTTTATTTGTGGAAATTTGTGTCTATTTTGCACAAATCCCACAAGGGCTCATTCTGGCTGAAACACTGCTACTTGGGCATGATGGTTGCTCATCTATTTTTTTATTTATTTGTGTGGACACCTCCAGACCTCCAGCTATGAGAAAACTAGCAGGCCTATGAGGTGACACTGCTTGGTTCAAAAGTCAAAAGATTTGTATATCTGTGTGGAGCCTCTCCCAATCAGTGGTGTGCATATTTTTTCATAAAAAAATCAAAATATCTTTAGAGAACAGTGACAGCAAACATTGAAAGTATTGTTTGAATGACACCCCATACAATTTATACTGGTGGGGTGATTATCTTCAGTCAGTTTAAGCCATTTACACAACCTACATTTAATCCTGCCTATTATTGTTGGTACCAGTAATCTGCGAGAAAAAAAAAAGGCTATACGGGCCAAATCAGTCAAGTGTCGCACTGAGCTTACCGTGAAGTGGACACTCTGAATCAAGATCAATGCCAAAGAAAATTACAGCAATGATCTCATTACTAGGAATAAATGATTATTTACTTGATATTACTTACAAAAAAAAGTTGAGTACTCAGTTGAACTGTAAGTATTACAAGCTACAGGGCATGCAATTAAGATAGCACTGATTGGTTTATCAGATGATGAAGTCGGAAAACTGAAGTGCAAAATATTCACCTATGATAATAGTAGGGCGAGATTTAGAAGAAAACAGATGGAGTATACTTCCCTGAGGTGAGAAAACTCAAAGAATCGATTGAACTGATGAAAAACCACAAGGTGGAATGTATTTGTGAGGCCTCTTGTGACAGAATCTTGACCAGGCATGATAGGAAGCAGTAACTATGCTTGATTGGAATTTTGCACCAATCCATCTATCCAAGGAGAGACCAGTCTTGGCTGACATCTGTCTTGGCAAGCAGATGAAATTTTAGCATGTTTGTTGCTAAAACAAACCAGAAGATATGGAGAATATCTTTTTTAGTTTGGGAGGTATGAGTTTGGGCAGTAGATTTACTCTCAACGTATTATAATCAGGTAACATATTTGAAGAAGTAACTATACTAAGTGTCATGCTTGATAAACATACATCTTGAGGTACTTAAGGTCGAATTTGTATCAGCTGCACTATTTCTCTTGACATGCAATTATACCTTCAAAAAATTATCACCAGAATGAAATAAATCGTTGTACAGCAAAATAATGATTGTTGTGACCCAAAGTGACATATTTCAGTGTTTACATACGTCATCATTCTTCAGGTCTGAAAAGTCACAGTTCAGATCCCAAAATAATAACATAAACTGACCTGTATTCCCCTTTTTTCCAAATGTTTAAACAGTGAGGGTCTCATCAATAATCTGTAACAGATATACAAAAAAAACATAAAAACTTGAGTCTTGTGCAGAACATTAAATGTAAAATACCATATACAGTAAAACATCAATTATCTAGACAAATTGGGTGACAGAGATTTTGTCTGGATAATCGATCGTCTGGACGACTGAATTTTGGTAAACATGTAAAATTGTGTATTTGGATTAAATGGGTCTGATAATTGTATATTCAATGTATATGCACCAGTAGTTAAGTAAATATTAATGTTCTGTAGACATTTTACATGTTTAAGAGCAGAAAAAGTACAAACAATTAAAATATTATAGACTACTACCCATGAAGGAATTATAAAACAGGTGTGTGGTCTTGTGAACGCAAGCTGTAGAGGGCTTTGATTAAGGTAAACTTGGTTGACATGGATTCTATTCACACCTGTGTTGGTAGGTGATTAACCTTTATCAACCCTTAAGTCACCATTGATTGTTGACTGAAAATTAATTACTTCAACTTGGAGTACAGAATGCCTTTGATTGGACCATTATGAATCATTAAACATGCTTGATTAGCTAGGGATTTCTCTATGACAATTTACCATACTGCCATAACAGCACTCACTTTGTGACAATTGGGTGTTCAAATAAACTTTCTCTCATTGTATCTCATTCTCCCCCTCCTAAATACATTGAATTTTACTTTAAAATATAATATGGTTATTCATAATACCATTGTAATTATAATTGTATGACATTATATTAGATTGTGTTTGCTTTTGATTTCTGTAACTGTGGTCTATGTTGCAGTCATGATTGGTGGCAACTTAGTTTCATATGAGCAGATAATCAGCATCCAGATAATCAATGTTTTACTGTAGCAGATGTTTCTGGTGAATAAGGGATTTTAATTTTGGCAAGTTATATTCAGCAACAGTGGGTCTAGACAGGTTACAATATTAAAGGTGGTACATTCTGACAGGATAGACTGTCATGATCTCACTCCAAGAATGTTAATCGCTAAAATTTCTCAACTGCTAAAATTTCCCACTATATGGAAAGTAAGGAAGAATAATTTATATCCATTACCATTATCATAACACATCACACAAGAGATTTGATCTAAAAAACAAAAAGAATTTGTTCCCATTCACCAATCAAAGACTGACTCCTAGATATTTCATCTTCCCTTACCCAGGCTAATTTTGTTTTGAATTTGAATGGCAACTTTCATGCCTCTATAGAGAAACAAGGAGAGGTGCTCTAAGTTCTATTCCCAAATTTGATTAATCATTACTAAGTATTTAAAATACTGCTATTTTCCTCCTTTAAGTTATCAGAATACAAAGACTTCTATTTGTTTACAAATCATACCATGGCAGAGACTTGCTGGGCATGAACAGATATATAAATTAGAGAGCCACCCTCCCCCCCAATGTTCGGCTCTATTCCTCAGACATTCCCTTGTTTATTCTTACTTATCAGCAATATGGATTAGTAACCTCTGTTTCTTGTTCAACTCAAAAGGACAGTTCTCTGCACTGAAATGAAAAAAAATAAACTCTTAAAGCATGAATAATGTTGAAATCAAATGAAAAACAATTTTAGATATTTTAAACATAACAATATTCTACAGTTTTACTATCAGAAGATCTATATCATGCATGTATCACTGTGTATTAACAGTAATGCATTACAGAAATGCATTATACATCAGAAGACTTACATCATGCATGTATCACTGTGTATTAACAGTAATGCATTACAGAAATGCATTATACATCAGAAGACTTATATCATGCATGTATCACTGTGTATTAACAGTAATGCTTTACAGAAATGCATTATACATCAGAAGACTTACATCATGCATGTATCACTGTGTATTAACAGTAATGCATTACAGAAATGCATTATACATCAGAAGATCTATATCATGCATGTATCACTGTGTATTAACAGTAATGCATTACAGAAATGCATTATACATCAGAAGATCTATATCATGCATGTATCACTGTGTATTAACAGTAATGCATTACAGAAATGCATTATACATCAGAAGACTTACATCATGCATGTATCACTGTGTATTAACAGTAATGCATTACAGAAATGCATTATACATCAGAAGATCTATATCATGCATGTATCACTGTGTATTAACAGTAATGCTTCAGAGAAATGCGGTATGCATCAGAAGATCTATATCATGCATGTATCACTGTGTATTAACAGTAATGCATTACAGAAATGCATTATACATCAGAAGATCTATATCATGCATGTATCACTGTGTATTAACAGTAATGCATTACAGAAATGCATTATACATCAGAAGACTTACATCATGCATGTATCACTGTGTATTAACAGTAATGCTTCAGAGAAATGCGGTATGCATCAGAAGATCTATATCATGCATGTATCACTGTGTATTAACAGTAATGCATTACAGAAATGCATTATACATCAGAAGATCTATATCATGCATGTATCACTGTGTATTAACAGTAATGCATTACAGAAATGCATTATACATCAGAAGATCTATATCATGCATGTATCACTGTGTATTAACAGTAATGCATTACAGAAATGCATTATACATCAGAAGATCTATATCATGCATGTATCACTGTGTATTAACAGTAATGCATTACAGAAATGCATTATACATCAGAAGACTTACATCATGCATGTATCACTGTGTATTAACAGTAATGCTTCAGAGAAATGCGGTATGCATCAGAAGATCTATATCATGCATGTATCACTGTGTATAAACAGTAATGCATTACAGAAATGCATTATACATCAGAAGATCTATATCATGCATGTATCACTGTGTATTAACAGTAATGCATTACAGAAATGCATTATACATCAGAAGACTTACATCATGCATGTATCACTGTGTATAAACAGTAATGCTTCAGAGAAATGCGGTATGCATTGGAAAAGGTATTTACCAACATCCACTGGGAAAAGGTGATAGCAGCTGAATATGTTTGCTGAAAGTTACAGAAACTGGAACAGAAATGTTTAGGTAAACAGTGGACAGAAACCCCAAATGAATGTACTTTTTATTTTTATTTTATATATGCCTACATATTCATGATTTTCTCAAACATTCCAGAACAACAAGGCATGGTTAAACACTCCCTGTACTGGCACAAACTTGTTTGTCATTTTTGCAAAAGAAGCAAATTTCAGGGTTGATTGCAGTAAGAAAATTAAACTATAAAAGTAAAACTCCCATGTCACAATCCTTTTTTGCATAAATGCAGAACCTGTTATAATGGCATCCAAATCTAATCAAGATCATCTACATATAAATACAAAGATGCATACCCAATTTCATTTGTCTACCTCAAATGGTCTTTGCTAAATTGTGCTAACAAGGTATTTTCCCAAAAAATGTTTAAATCCAAAAAGTTCAAAAATGTGCAAAAAAACCCTGACAAGCTGATCTAATGTACTGAAAATCTACTTAGTTAATCTACATATAAAAACAAGTATGCATACCAAATTTCATATGACAGCCTCAAGTAGTTTTCACTGAGTCATGCTAAGCAGGCTTTAGTAAAAATAATTCACAGCCAATAAAAAGCTATGGCCTGCATGTTGACCCCACCATCAAACTTGTGCTAAATTGGTGCTGTACATATCAAGATATATCCAATTAGTAACATGAACCTGTGGATAGATGGCCAACTGTACTTGAGAAAGTGACCATATTAAAACTTTAACATTCAGGTTAATCTAGGGTGTGGATAGATTGCCAATTGTACTTGAAAAACTGACCACATTAAAACTTTAACATTAACATTATTCTGGGGCTTGGATAGATGGCCAACTATACTTGAGAAAATGACCACATAAAAACTTTAACATTCAGGTTAATGTATGGTGTGGAAGAATGGCCTACTGTACTTGAGAAACTGACCACATTAAAACTTTAACATTAAACATTAATCTCTGTGTTTATTTTAGTACAAGACTGCTGGAATGTGTAGGTGTGTTTATTGTTGTACAAGACTGCTGGAATGTGTAGGTGTGTTTATTGTAGTACAAGACTGCTGGATGGTGTAGGTGTGTTTATTGTTGTACAAGACTGCTGGATTGTGTAGGTGTGATTATTTTAGTAAAAGACTGCTGGAAGGTGTAGGTGTGCTTATTTTAGTACAAGACTGCTAGAAGGTGTTGGTGTGATATTTTAGTACAAAACTGCTGGAAGGTGTAGGTGTGTTTCTTTTCATGTGTGCACTTATTATCCAGATTTTACAGCATTTATACTGTAACAGCCCCAGAGAGTTTTTGTTCCAAGGTCTTTTCCAGAAATTTTCAAGGACTTCAAAAAGTTTTCAAGGAGTATTTTTTCCTATTTCTCCATATGTTACTTTGTTATCACTGCATAAATAGAAACAAAAGCAGAAGAACAAACATGTAACTACTTAGTGTACCACTACAACAAAGATATGCTACTCCATCTGATAAACTACCAATGTTGTGAGTCATTTGATCCACCAAAGGGATGTAACTCATATCTCTTCTCAAAGACATACTTTTTTTTCAGAGATAGCTTTAATAATAGATGAAGATATCGAACAATACCCTGTCACAATGGCACATTTCTGCTTTGATAGCACAACTACATTTCCCACCATCCAGCAAATGAATATTGCTTCGACCCTCTACCCTAATGATAAAAACTGCCTCACTTTCAAATTTAACATATTGATACCTTTGAGTTACACTATCAACATGATAGGAGTATGAGTACAAGCGAGATAAGAAATGTTTGCACATTGATTCACATATGATATTCCTTTATCTAAACAGTGCCTTTCTCATGAAGCAAAAATTTAGTTTGCACAGACTGAGCAGTCACTGTAGATATGCTCCAGTGACCGCCTAAGGCAGGGAGAAACCATTGTTTGGTTAGGAAATATCTGGCTGCTGACCGCGGAAGACGGGTGACTGTTACATACAAGATATTTATATAGAAAACTTGCTGGGGGGAAATTAGACTGGCCATTGTGAACAGGTGACTGCCGAGTAAAGGTGACCATTGGGACAGGTCTGACTGTATGTAAATAAAAAATAATAAAACTGAATTTGAAAAATGATATATTTTATTCAATTTTAATGTTCTGTATTTCCTCAGAAAAATTCAAAGCATTTTTAACAAATTCAAGTAATTTTCAAGGATCAAACCAACTTTTTTCAAACTCGAGTAGTTTTCAAGTTTTCAAGGCAGCCCCTCAAATTTGAGAACTTTTCAAGGATGTACAAAAAACATTTATTATGGCCTTTTCTTTAAATCACATAGGAAACAAAACTGTAAGTTTTCAAGGAGTATTTTTTGTCTTATGGAAATTAAGCCTTCTCCACATTACTTTGCTAACTATCGGTAATGGGTGTCATTTGATCCACCAAATTTTATCCCAATTTATTTACTCATTATTTTTTAACAATACAAAATAACAAAAATTCGTAATTTAAAAAGTAATATACTTTATTCAGTTTCAATGTTTTGTATTTCCTCAGAAATTCAAAGAGTTAAATGCAAGGATTTTTCAAGGCTGATTTTTGGTACTCCTGTATTTATTCCCTTGATACCTAATTAGAGTCAAATTACGGTACAGGTATTGGCATATCTGATTCTATGCGTATGTGGATATCAATGAAAAGACCCCTAACAGCCTTGTTTAACTGATGAAATGCAAATGCCGTTGAAATGCGAGCTTTGTGAGAGACCAAATATAATGTGAACTCATGTATTTGTAAGGGTATCAATTTTTGTGGGTTTGTAAAGAATGACATTTTCTTGGCCCTTAAATTTGTGGATTGGTGAAGAGGCCCTATTGGGGAAGAGGTCCTATTGAGAAAGAGGTCCTATTGGGGAAGAGGTCCTATAGTGGAAGGGATCCTATTTTCTCACAATCTTATATGTCTATGGTTGTGTTTTCCAGTGTAGAACAATGGTATAGAATCTCTCCATCTTTCATCACAAAACCATTGTCCTACATTACATAATGTAAAAATAGTATTTTGATTGGTGCATCACCACTTTGACATGTTTATATGAAGTTATCACACATCATGGTTGATATTATTCACTTTAATTTAAGAAGTTACCTAATGTATCTGCATCTAACTTTTTCCTCAAGCTTATACCAAATTCTTTTGTGTAAACCAATCATTATATCCTCTCTTTAAATATGGAGATATTTTTAATGCATATTTTGTCCTTTTTATGCTTTATCTGAACCAGATGGGTGCCTTTTTGTTTATAACATGTAGCCAGGAAATCAATGAAATAGGCATCTATGTTGGATAGGAAAACTCCACATTTATAAGCAGAATTTTGTATGAGACAATTTGGCAAAGCCTCATGTCTGATGCAAAATTCTGACCCTCAGGTGCGATTTTTATATCCTACTCCAATGTAAATGAAGGATTATATTAATTTTCACAGATGGACAATTGTTTGCTGAATCATGAAACGTAATGAATACATAGTACTTAGAGAAAAACTGGTGTTACAGGAAAGGCATTAAACGGTCTGACAAACTAACAGTGCAGGTGTGATTGCATAATGTCTCATAGTTTGAAAAGCAATGATCATGGGTTTATTGGAATTTTTTTTAGCTGTATGTCATTGGTAGAGTTAGAAATTGCTTAGTTTAGTATGGGAGAACCCAGTTTATCTGAAACCTTCTTCATCTGGAATATCAGTCGATATAGATGCTGTTTTGTCTAATCCAGACTAGTTCATCAGCACTACTATATATTTGAACATTATTTGTTTCCTCTGAGGAGTCTGAATGAACAAAGTTGTACTGTATGAACTTACTTCAGTGCTATGCTGGGCATGATGATCTCCATTGAGGATTCCTGTATGGGGAAGAATGGCAGTAGCCCTGAGTAGAACAGAAGTAACAGCTTTACAATACCACGAAACGAGTAAAACAAGGGAACATTGGAATTCTGAAACAAACAAACAAATACTGCTGAGAAGGAAATTTCTGTGTTGACAAATTATTGTGAATTTATGATTCTGAAAAATGTGCATGTTTCAGTATCTAAATTTATGTCAGGATGAATGTTCACAATATATGACCAGATCATGAAGAATAAATAAAAATAATGCAGAAATATTCCTATATGTGATAATGATGAGAAGAAATGTATGCATTCCAATATGTTCTAAAAATGAGAGAACAAAACAGAATATACAGTGGCTACCATCTCTAAATGTACAATTTAAAATAAACCAAAGATCTACACAAGATATACTGTATATATGTAGCTCAACTTTGTAGTAAGTTATAGATTACAATCTCCAACAAAAACACTGATAAGGAACATTGACCCAAAAAGTTATATACACCCTTTTTTGACGAGAAAAGTAAATATGACTGAAACTAAAAGGTATCAATTTAATTTGATCATGCAAAACATGGAATTTTGATGTATCTTCCTTGATAAGAGTTGACAGTGCAGCGAGCAAAAAAGAAAATTGAACCAGTCATATGGGGTAAATGTCCATTAGGACAACTGAAATTAAAGGTTCGCAATTATTACAAATTGCTTTTAAGAATAATTTGGCAGTCATACAAATTGTTCATTATAATGAATGTATATGGTACAATGAGGTACCATATTTGGTTGTGCATAATGTCACTCACCTGCAAACAGCACGGCCCAGATCTGTCATCACAAATGCATTGGCAGATCAGAAACTCTGCTGTTCACTCTATTTCAAGCAAACAGCATGGACCCTGATCTGTCTACACATTATGGGATGGCAGATTTGGGTTTATGATGTGCACAATGGGGTGAATATTATACAAGTGTGAATATCATAATTACATTATTCCTATGTTTATTTTTGAGGTTCAAAGTGGGTGCTGTGGGAATTTTACCTTATCTCAGAGAAAATTGTGAGAATTTCCTCAAATCTGATGAATTCCTGAAGCAAGATAATGTAAAAACTTGATTTAAAGAATTTTTATGAAACCGGGGCTAAGTTACCTATGAGAAGAGATCACTGTACCTATTTTTTAAACTTTGATATACAAGTTGCATCACTTACTACAGAGCGAAGCTTTCTTTTGACTTTTTCCATTCTGCTGCCCCAAATGCACAAATTTTCCCTATTATACTCCCTGATCAATTCATTCACCTGAAATATATACATATAGTACACAACAGATAAATTGTACATTGAACAGTGTGGAAAAGGAGTCTCAAACAATTCTTTCTAAAAGAGTGTTCTAAGTAGTGCACTAAATTTGATTTCAACTAAGTAATTCTAATCTTAAAAGAGTGAAAATGGAAAATGGCCCATCTGAACATTGCTCATAGCTTAATGTGGGAATTAACTCTGTTTATTGTTAAAAGCAAACTTTTTAAATGAGACTCAATGCAGATATTATGGTTATCAATCTTTGTATCTCCTCATCATGCTGGCTCAAGTTATAATTATAAAACAAGAGTGCCATGAATGGCACATTATACACACACTCCATATTTAATCATACATGTGATTCTACTGGCGGTAAGGCAAATATACCGTTTTAAAGGATGTCTACCGCATATAACGTTTTATACTTGAAATCTACCACTTTTTAAAATTAAAAGAACCAAACATAGTATTTTTACGCGTTCTATCAACACATTAGAGAAACCAGCCAGAACCAGTCTACTGGGGACCAGAAATGCTCCACCACTACAATGAAGGGTGCAATGATGAATGGCAGAGCAATGGGATTAAAATTGTTAAAGAGCAGCTGACATGTGATAAAAAATCAGTTTGGCAGACACACTAGAGTAAGTATTTTGATTTATTGTTTGGTTTAGTTGTTATTGTATTGTTCAAGATGTTTTAAGAGGAATATTTAAGGATAGCTCTTACATTTTTTGTTCAATTCATATCAAAATACCAAAATGTGTGCTTTCTCCTAATGCTAAGAAGCCACCTGTTAAGAAATATTACAAGTTCAACAATGCATGGTTATCATAGTTTAAGTGTATGCAGGCGAGTAGCAAAGGTTCTAAGTTTGCACCGTGTGTTTCAAAGGTATGCATCTTTTGTATTTCATAAACTACCATATTTAGCTGTGTATAACGTGCACTTTTTTCACCTAATTTTCTTATTTTAAGTTGGTGATGCGCGTTTTATAGAAGAACTAAAAAAAAGTTTTTTTCCAGGTCGATCTGATGAAAGGATGAAGGCACTATAACTGCCTACATGTGTCACATTCACTCCTTGTGAAATATTAAATCCGTTGCATTGTAATTAAATTGTTTACCGGTACTAGCTGTATTAATGAAATAAATAATGCTTACAAACCTTGATAGTCATGTTCTTTGATTGCTTATGTTAATAAACTCGTTTCATTTCACGTCACTGTGTAGTGTTTTGTTCTGTGCCGCGACCGGAAATACATGTACATAAGGACTGGTAACTTGTTGTTCTAAAGCTGTGCAAGGCACCACATTGCAGTGGAATGAATATGATTACCGTACCTGTACCATTAATGTTCAGTATTCCATAACTGTGGATCTAATACATTTTCTCTTCATTTATTCTTGGTTGAACTAAAATATAATATTTATAATTCAAGCAGTGTTAATGTTCTCATCAGAGGCACCTTTTGGGGACATATTTTTTGCGACTACGGTTAGTCTGTTACGGTAACACTGACACATCAAAAAACAAAATAATGAATTAATGTATGAAGTCGGAAAACATTCTTTTCTTTTTCCTTTGCAAAATAAGGTTGGTTCTAAGTTTTATTTCTCATCTTAAATCATAGTATTTGATATATTTTTGTAACTATACAGTGATCAATGCTTCATTGACTCAGTGTGATCTTTTCACAGTAATCAGCGCTGGCTTAGCTTTGATGTGGTGAACATAGTTACAATGCTTTGTCTAGGTAAACTTGCAATTTATTTCCTTTTCTTCGGAAAATAAGCTTTGTTCTTTGTTTTATTTCTAATCTTAAACCACAGCATTTGATCCTTCTATGTTACAATAGCGTGATTAATATTTAATTGACTCAGCATGGTATTTTTAAAGGTAATCAGCGCCGGCTAAAGTTTTGATGTGCCAAACATAATTACGAAGTATTATCTTGGTAAATTCTATCTAGGGCACTGAGATATATTTTAGAAGTGTCATGATAGTCCAAATAAGTGTAAATACTGGACCTGAATTTTCACATAGCATCTTGTATTCGATCAAATGCCAGGAATGATGTCAGACACGGACATACAGCGACTTTTCGAGAGTGATGAGGATGAAGAGAAATTTGAGGGATTTGATGCAATAGACTGAACTCCATCTACAAAGCGAACCTTAAAACGGCACTTTTAAGGGCCAACTATAAAAACGGAAAGACATACTTTAAAGTTTGCCACTTTTTCATTCTTTCTTTCACGATATCTGTAAAAAAAAAGTATTGGTTATAATCGGGTGCCGCGTACGGATAGAAATGACCAGAGAAACAGTTAGTCACTAGTTTATTGTAAAGAATTAAAACGTCATGTAACAAATGATGATCTGTGCACTATCCAAAATGGCCGACTGTTGTCACTACGAAATGGAGCAAAATTATTAAGATTTTGAAATGTATTATATCACATGCACATCATATGGCAGAACTAAGTTTTTCCCCCTCATTCTGGGTTGAAATTCGGGGTTTGCGTTATACACACCAAAATACGGTATTTGAAGTTTTCATGCACATAAATTAAGTTCAAGCCCTAAATAAAATATATCAGTCAAAAAATATATTAGAAGATAATTAATTTTAAATTTAGGATAAATTATTCATAAAAGCATAAATACATCATGTACTTTTTCATTGTTTATTTCAAGTCTAAATCAATCTTTATTTTTTTTTAAATTTCCAGTTGTGAAACTTGCCAACCGATTTTTGGATCTTAGCCATGAAGAGAAGAAGACCTTGTGGATGAGGCTCAGGAATACATCTTAAGTCCAAGTCAGGAACTTCCTCCTCGTGGTGAACATAGCTTGGAGGAGTATTGGAAAGCAGTGAACAACCTTACAAACCAAGCAACAAGAAAAATTGAAGTTAGAACTTCTTTGCAGGCTAAGCATGGTTATCCTGTCATTGCAACATTCTAATGCTAATACAGACGAAACATTCTCCATTCATCACAAAATACAAAGTGATTCAAGGGGAAGTCTGAACCAGAGAACTATTTCGAGCCTGTTAAGCGTGAAGCTTAATAATCACAATGAATGTCATCAGTGGTCACCAGTGATCTTGTGAAGGGAACTCATAATGCTATTGGATTTTATAAAAGAAGAAAATCTTTGCAGTGAACTATAAGATAAACAACTCATCCTTTTTCATTAATCGACATATACTGACTCATAATAATTATTACTGTAACATTTCCTATCAGAATCAGAATCTGATTCATGTTCAAAACTTGCTGCTTTATTACAGTATGAAGAGAATACATATTATGGCCAAAAAATGCACTTGTTTTGTTTTAAATCCTTTGAAATGTAAAATGTATGCAGATAGAATATCTACTGATTTAGAAGCCAATCTACTGATCAAAATTTGTAAATCTACTGGTTTGAAATACTGGTTCTGTCACATGTATGTTTAATACTCCTCTATGTAGCACTAGTAGGGTATGGTTTACTCTGGAGATTACTGACCAACAGGTCTCAATGATGGTGTGCAGTCCTGAACTAAACATAATTTGCACAAAATGTTATTTTCTTATTTGGCTTACCATGACCAGGAACTCTGACCTTTTGAGCCCAAGAATCAGTAGATTTCTTTATTACTCCTAGTGCAAGCCATCCACAAAATTTGATCAAGGAATTTACTTTAGAACAAGAGTCCCTTGACAGGACTGATGCTCTACTGGGCAAAAAGATTTTCCAGAAATTCAAGATAAGACCATTTCTTCCTTCTAACTGCTGAGTGTTGAAACCATCTCTGATATTCAGCAATAACAAGATTTTAAAATCACCTGTTGTGGTAGACATACTGGACTTCAGATTGGCACCATTTTCATTTAGGATAAAGTACACACCGTTTGAAGCCTTTTGGTCAAAACCCCAATGTCATAATGATAGTCCATTCAGGGGAAGTAGTGACAACAAGATTTTCACAACAGCTGTCATGGCAGCCATATTGGATGTATGACTGGCACCATTTTCATTTTGGACCAACTAGGTTACATAGAAGTCTATTTGTGAAAACCCCATGTTGATATATCAATCCATTTGAGAGTAGAGATAACAATATTTACAAGATAGCCCCCATGGTGGCCATATTGAGGGTTAGTCATTTTTATTTAGGATCAAGCAGACACCTTCATTTAGGATCAAGTAGACACCATAAGAACTCTACAGATGAAAACCCCATGTCAAAATGACTTTGCCTTTAAGTGGAGTAGCTAAAACAAGATTTTCAAGATGGCCACATACTGAATGTCAGATCATCACCATTTTAATTTAAGATGAACAAAACATTATTAGACGTCTTTTAGTGAAAACCCCATGATGATATGACTATTCATTCAGGAGATGTAGTGATAACAAGATTTTCAAGCCGGCCACTGTGGCAACCGTATTAGACCCCAGATAAGCACCATTTTCATTTAGGACCAAGTAGACATCATAAGATGTCTTTTGGTGAAAACCCCATGTCAATTTGACTTTCTGTTCAGGAGGAGTAGCGATAAAAAGATTTCTAGATGGCTGCTGTGCCGACCATATTAGACATCAGATCAGCACCATTTTCAGTTAGGACCAAGTAGACATCATAAGAAGTCTTTGAGTGAAAACCCCATGTTGATATGACCATTAATGTAAGAGGAGTAGTGATAACAAGATTTTCAAGATGGCCACTGTGGTGGCCATATTGGATCCCAGATCAGCACCCTTTTCATTTAGGACTAACTAGACATCATAAGTAGTTTTTTTAGTGAAAACTCCACGTTGATATGACCATCCATTTATTAGGAGAAGCAATAAAAAAAATTTCAAAATGGCTGTTGTGACAGCCATATTGGACATCAGTACGGCACCATTTTCATTTAGGACAAACTAGACATCATAAGAAGTCTTTTAGTGAAAACCCCATGTTGATATGACCATCCATTCAGAAGTAGTAGTGATAACAAGATTTTCAAGATGGTTGCTCTATTGGACATCAGATTGGCACCATTTTCATTCAGGACCAATTAGTCATCATAAGAAGGATTTTAGTGAAAACCCCATTTTGATATGAATATCTATCTATTCAGGAAGAGTAGCGATAAGATTTACAAAATGGTTGCTTGGGTGGCCATATTGGATGTCAGATTGGCACCATTTTCATTTAGGACCAACTAGACATCATAAGAAGTCATTTAGTGAAAACCCCATGTTGATATGACCATCCATTCAGAAGGAGTAGTGATAACAAGATTTCAAGATGGCTGCCATGGTGGCCATATTGCATGTGCAAGTGGCACCATTTTCATTTAGGACCAACTAGACATTATAAGAAGTCTTCTGATGAAAACTCCATGGCAATATTCCTTTCCTTTCAGGAGAAGTAGTGATAACAAAGATTTTCAAGATGGCTAGTGCAGTACCATTTTCATTTAGGACCAACTATACATCATAAAAAGTCTTTCAGTGAAAACCCCATGTTGATATAACCATCCATTCAGGAAGAGTAGCAATAACAAGGTTTTAAAAATGGACAATGTGGTAGCCATATTGGATGTCTGAGCAGCACCATTCATTAGGACCAACTAGATCATGAGATGAATGTGTCTGTAAAGTTTCATGGCAATCCTCCAAGAAGTTTAGGAGGAGTAGTGATAACAAACTTGTGCTAATGGACGGATGGATGGATAATGGACAAAGACCATCCCATAAGTTCTTCTGGTCTATGAACAGTAGAGCTAAAAAAAACTGCATGACAAGTTGTGTTCAAAAGACTATCTTACACTGCATTCACCTGCTGGACATAATGGGCAATAACTCTAACAGAAATTGCAAGAGCAAAGCAATTTGTTGAAATGCACATCTTCAGAAGATGGTCATAATATATATAAAGTTTCATGGCTGTCCATTTAAAACTGTGAGACTAGCTGTGTTCACAATATTCTGTCATACACTACATTCAGCTTTAAGTACAAAAGAGCAATAACTAATTATAAAAAGTACAGAGATTTGTTGATATGCAAATCTTCTGAAAATGACCATATTATGTACATAGTTTCACAGTAATCCATAAAAAAGTGTTGTACTAGTTGCATCCACAAGATTCAGTCACACACTGTATTCACCCACAGGACAAAAAGGACAATTGTTCTAAAAAATCATAAAACCACAGATTTGTAGATAATATTTTCAAAGTTTCATGGCAATCCACTAAAAACTGCAGGACTAGTTGCCTAAAGAGATTGTGTCATACAGTACATTAGGCCCCAAGTCAGAAAGTGCAATAATTCTAACATAAATTGCAGGAGCATATTAAATTGTCAATATGCGCATATTCAGATGATGATCATAACATTTACCAAGTTTCGTTGCGATCCACTGAAATCTGTAAGACTAGCTGCATTCACAAGATTCTGTCATACTCTGTAATTAATCAGCTGCAAGTCAAACAGGACAATAAACTCTCATCAAATTTGTGGGAGCACAGTGATTTGCTGATATTTAAATCTCAGGTGATGACCATAATATTTTTTATTTACATAGCAATCCATAAAAAACTGTATGACTTGTTGCACTAAAGAATTTTTGTCACACATTGCATTCAGCTACAAGACAAAAGGGTAATAACTGCAACAAAAATTGCACATTCAAAGTGACTTATCAACATGCAAATCTCCAGGTGATGACCATAATATTTACCAACCAAAGTGATTTATCAATATGCACATCTTCAGGTGATGACCATAATATTTAGCAAGTTTCATTATAATTTATCAAAAACTGTGGGACTAGTTGCACTAATTAGATTGTGTATTGGAAGGAATGATGAATGGATGAACACAAGGATTACCGTTGAGGTGGGAGTAGGAAAAGTATCCAAAAGAAGGATGGGAATCCTAAACGGTTATTTGGAATTTAATTAATTTGCTAATTAATGGAACACCTTCTATTCTAGGATAAAATAGATAACAAACTATGAGATACATACAACATTATGGGAATAAAATTAACCAGTGTGGTTGGTTGAGGATATAAATTTACAGAGGTTGTAACTAAACCTTAAATAGAGCTACTTATAATATTTTTATATTTAAAGTTTTTCTCTTATTAGAACAAATGTAAAATTTTATTATTTTGGCCAGTTTTTATTTATAGCCAAAATCTTCACTATTTGCAATCAATAATGACTAAACAAACTTCTTTAAACCATCTTCTGAATGCAAAAGGACCGAGAATTTTGACAAAGTTAATAACAGGACTGAGAGTCTAATTTTTATTAATTAACTGACTCTTTTTGCTATCATATCCTTAGAATGGGGATGGCCATTTTATTTGCAAATTTCACTAAAGTACAGAAAAAAGATACGGAGCGAGAATAAAAAGTGTAAAAGAGAGAAAGAGGAAGATTATGCTGACCTTTGATATGAGTTCATCATCATCTACTTTAATGTCAATGTTGATTGGCATTGTAGGAAATGTCTGGAACACATCCTTCAGGAGGGGAATTTTTACATCTTCGCTACAGGAGTGACACAAAACATCTGAAATTAAAAACAACATATAAGTGCATGCTCAAGACAATACATATCAGGCAAATAAAGGAGCTCTCCTGACAAAACTGTTATCAAAATGGCACAAAAATATTCAATTTGATATTATGTTAGAATAATTTTACAAGAAATTTAATAACATGAGACCATTTAAAAAGAATATTTCCATGAAATTTTGAGAAAATAGACACTTAAAGGTCTAATTGCCTTTTAAAGGATTACATATAGAACATGGAAATCTGATGCAAGTAAGGAAAGAAAGTTGAGTATATTGGTGTGTATAACACGCGCCACGAATTTCAACCCAGAATGATGGGGAAAAACGTAGTTCTGCCATATAACGCGCATGTGATATAGTACATTTCAAAATCTTAATAATTTCGATCTGTTTCATAGCGACAAGTCGGCCATTTTGGATAGTGCACAGATCATCATTTGTTACACAATGTTTGAATTCTTTACAATAAACTAGCACCTTACTGTTCCTCTGGTCTTTTCTGTCAGTACGCAACACCCGATTATAAACCAATGCTTTTTTTTTTTTACAGATATCGTAAAAGAAAGAATGAAAAAGTGGCAAACTTTAAAGTATATCTTTCCGATTTTATGGTTGGCCCTTAAAAGTGCCATTTTAAGGTTCGCTTTGTTGATGGAGTTCAGTCTATTGCATCAAATCCCTCAAATTTCACTTCGTCCTCATCACTCTCGAATAGTCGACGTATGTCCTCGTCTGTCATCATTCTTGACGTTTGATCGAATACAAGATGTTTTGTGAAAGTTCAGGTCCAGTATTTACACTTATTTGGACTATCATGACACTTCTAAAATATATCTCAGTGCCCTATAGAGAATTTACCAAGACAATACTTCGTAATAATGATTGGCACATCAAAACTTTAGCCGGCACTGATTACCTTTAAAAACACCATGCTGAGTCAATTTAATATTAATCACGCTATTGTAACATAGAAGGATCAAATGCTGTGGTTTAAGATTAGAAATAAAACAAAGAACGAAGCTTATTTTCCGAAGAAAAGGAAATAAATTGCAAGTTTACCTAGACAAAGCATTGTAACTATGTTCACCACATCAAAGCTAAGTCGGCGCTGATTACTGTGAAAAGATCGCACTGAGTCAATGAAGCGTTGATCACTGTATAGTCATAAAGATATATCAAATACTATGATTTAAGATGAGAAATAAAACAAAGATCCAAGGTTATTTTCCAAAGAAAAGTAAATAAATTGGAAGTTTACATAGACAAAGCATTGTAACTATGTTCAACACATCAATGCTTAGCCGGCGCTGATTACCATGAAAAGATCACACTGAGTCAATGAAGCATTGATCACTGTATAGTTACAAAAATACATCAAATACTATGATTTAAGATGATGTGTCAGTGTTACCGTAACAGACTAACCATAGTCGCAAAAAATATGTCCCCAAAAGGTGCCTCTGATGAGAACATTAACACTGCTTGAACTATAAATATTATATTTCAGTTCAACCAAGAATAAATGAAGACAAAATGTATTAGATCCACAGTTATGGAATACTGAACATTAACAGTACAGGTACGGTAATCCTATTCGTTTCGCTGCAATGTGGTGCCTTGCACAGCTTTAGAACAACAAGTTACCAGTCCTTATGTACATGTATTTCCGGTCGCGGCACAGAACAAAATGCTACACAGTGATGTGAAATGAAACGAGTTTATGAACATAAGCAATCAAAGAACATGACTATCAAGGTTTGTAAGAATTATTTATTTCATTAATACGGCTGGTACCGGTAAACAATTTAATTACAATGCAACATGCAATGGATTAAATATTTCACAAGGAGTGAATGTGACACATGTAGGCAGTTATAGTGCCTTCATCCTTTCATCAGATCGACATGGATAAAAACTTTTTTTTTTCAGTATAAAACGCGCACCCCGACTTACAAGAAGAAAATTAGGTGAAAAAAGTGCACGTTATACACAGCTAAATACGGTATAGGGCTTCACACTATCTATTTCAACAAATTTTCTACATATTGTTAAGGAATTGGGGTGGGGGTGATGGCATATTAAGAGTCCATCAAGCTTGTATCAGTAGATCAGAACAGCTATCATTATTACATCTTAAGGTAACTGCTTTATAAAAAAATTTCACATGACATTAGTAATAAGATGCTTCACAAACTGATTTCATACATTTTATATTACACATGGAAAATCATGTCATAACAATAAGCAAGGCAACCCAATGTACATGTAACTTGTCATAACAATGAACTTCTAAACAGTTTAAGGAGGAAGTTTTCCATGGAAAATTCTGTCTTCCCTGTAGATATTTGGACACTTATGTTGAGGTGGAAGGTCAGAGCGCATTCCCTATTGAAAACATTGGATTTTCCAAAACCATGCTGTAGTGGCATAGGGTAATCATTTCGAACAGGTGCTAGCAAAATTAGGCAACATTGTACTGAACCCTAGCTGCCTGATACCAATAAGTAGAATAATTTATCTTCTCAGACATAACAATTAAAACATAATTTGTAACTTTTAGTCAAAATATCAGCCAATTATCCAGTATTCACAAACAGTCTAAAAATGAAGTTTTAAAAATTGAGAGAGCTACGATTCATATGTTTTCTTTGTTTTTTTTTATTGCCATCAGGAATAATTTCATCTTCTGAAAGCAACAGCTTAAAGTTTTGTAATGTCACAGTGCAAAAGAACTGGTGCACATCAAATGAAGCAGCCAGTGATGTATTACAGGTGATAAGTGTGAGCAAGATATGAATCGCCATAGCATCTCATTATTATTCATGAAGGACAACTAAGTGATAATAATAGGTAACCAATGAAATAGAGAGAACAGATATAATATTGTTCCCCTCTTCCTAGCCTACAAAGTTGCTTTGTATGGTACAGTTAAGGCTTGGTATACAAGTGTTCAGACAATATTCCTATGGGTGAGGAACCTATAAACAGAGGCACCAACAGGGGGCTAAATATTAATTGGGTTACCTGTGCCTTTCTGGAAGTTTAAGATAAACACATGTTTCATTGCTCAAGGTTTTGTCAGGAAAATTTGTTGAACATGTAGATCTCATGTTATTTATTTCTAACAAGCCCGACAGGCAACTTACATACAAAACGGGATGGGCCCAATCTAGAAATGGAGGGGCCCTTGGCCTTGTCTAATCTATTTTTTTAAGTACTACATGTGATTGCCAAATCTAACAGCATCAGTATTCAATCACAATCAGCCTTTACCCTACAAAGGTTGGTATCACATGATCTTTTGACCTCTGATGCCAAGAAAAATGTAGATTATGACATTTTTTATCATGTGACCATGCAATGTAAGAAATGGCAAAGTTTGGTGTAAACACTGTAAATTTGGCTTGTGTGTCAGCTTATTAAAGAGATGAAATAAGCTGTACCTGTTAGGAATGAGAAGATAAATATTCAACTTACTGATATCAGGCAGGTAGGGTTCAATATAATGTCACCTAATTTTGCTAGCTCTTGTTTAAAGTAACTACTCAATGCCATATGGTTTTGCTCAATTCCATGTTTTCGATAGGGAATGTTCTCTGACCTCCCACCACAACATAACTGTCCAAATATCTCAAACATGGTGGGAAAGCTCGAAGGAAACTTAGTCTACTCTCCTCTAAGAACCACACAATTATGAATGGTATATAACTAAAAAAGCTTCATACAAATTTTTTTTTAAAGCTGACAACACAACTGCCACAATTGCCACTGAAAATTAAACAAAATACATCTGATTCATTATATGCTACATACTGTATAAATGCAACTGCGAAGAAAAAAAAATGTTCAGATTTTGTAATGAGGTACATAAACATTACATTTTTGTAATAAAATTTATAAAACTGTTATGACTCTAGGTCTTAAAAAATATGTAACTGAAAGAAAGTGAAACCATCAATGTAAGTAATATCAACAAGCAATTTATTTCCCTATAATACAAAGTGAAATTCAAAAGATACTTACAATCTTGTAAATCAAATTCCAAATAATCACAAATCCAAAAATACAGAATGTTCTGAATGAGTTCCAATAGTCTTGAATTTCCTGATATAACACAATTATAAAATCCTGAATGTCTTTGAAGGATTCACAAAAATCCAAAGTAATGTATTAATTCAAAAGTCAATAAGCACTTTAGTAATTCCAATGTATATTAAATAAATAATTCCTCTTGACTTATATCTGATTTCAATGGCATAAACTATCAACTCTGATCTCAAATGGATTCCTACAGACTAGTCTAAAACAGGAATTAATTATTTGTTTACGAAATCGCTATTTATACACATTTTCACTTGGGCTATATCAACAGGATGTGAAGCAATAAAATGGGGGAAAAACCAGCCTAACTGTCAACAAGACTGACCTTAAACTCAAATGCTAAGTAAACATTCTGTTTACTAGTGACCTGAATCTAAAGTGCAACTTAACTTCATGGACAAGATTTAAACACACATTATAGATTAAATATACATAACAAAAAGCTTCTAAACAATTTAAATATTCTGCTTACCTGAAATTATTTATCTTGTTGCTTGACTTTAAGAAATGGGTATTATACACTATTCTCAATGACTCTTTCTATGAAAACACTTATGTTACTAAAAAAATACATTTACCCTTTTTAAACTGTACACCAAGACAATTTTTTATTGGAGGTAGAGCCTGCAAAAAATAGAAAGAAATAAAAAGTAATTTTAAGTTGCCAGAATTATTCAGTATCTTTGAAAATGCACCAGAAAATATGTTAGTATAGTTCTAAGTGGAAAGAATTTATCATATGACTGAAAAAAATATAGCATTTTTTTCTTATACAAGTGCAGTGCAGATATCATTAACATATACTATTCAACAGTATAAATTTTCAAGCAGAGCAGTTGAAAATAGGCAGCTAAGATGAAAGAAGAAATGGACAGATGATCAAGGTCAAAGCCATTTTGAGGATTCTAAAGGTATATGGGAGAAAATGGTTGACTATTATTATAAATTAATCATTGTGAGTCCAAATTCCTGCTCAAAATATCAGCATATAAAATAGAACTTTCATTTTGGCTAAATCAAAAACTAAGTTAAAAAAACACAGTTTCAACTGTCAATAGGAAAAACATTATCTCTCTCTCAACAGCATGAACAGATCATAAATAAAATGTGCCTACACTGTACATTTATGATTGTATTGTAAAGCAATGAGGTGCCAATCAAAACACTTAAAACTTGCATATCCTGTACATAATAGATCACTTTCAATAATACAGACCTGATGTAGAAGATATACAGCTTTCAAAACTTTTAACATATGACTTTACAATGACAATGCAACCATCATTGCTGTAGCTGGATAAGTTATACGTCTCACCTTTCACAGGCAAGACAAAAATTCACATTCTGAATAGGATAACGTCAATAAAAAACCATGCCAAATTTGTATAGGAAGTTAAATTTATCTGGTCCAGCCTGAGGCAAGTCTAAAACAGAGGACTGTTTCTGTCAATATCTAAATGTCAGAAGCATGTGTTGATCTTGAAATGACTTATCACCAAGTACTAAAGTTTTCAGGAAAGTTCACTAAGCTTCTACAAAGAATGTAACAGTGGCCATGTCCTGGTCAAAAGTGCTGATATTATTTTCACCACTTACTGGACATAAGTACCTGACAGTGTATTAGTGATGAAATATTTCTGGCCACTTACCGGAAATAGTGTACCTGACATGTATTAGTGTTGAAATCATTATGGTCCTTTAGTGGAAATAAGACTCTGACATTGTATCAGTGCTGAAATCACTTTGGCCACTTACTGGAAATATGTACCTGATGGGTACAAGTGCTGAAATCATTCTGGCCACTTACTAGAAATAAGTACCTGACAGTGTATTAGTGCTGAAATCTTTCTGGCCACTTACTGGAAACAATTATCTGACATTGTATTAGTGCTAAAATCAGTTTGGCCACCTAATGGTAATAATTACCTGACAGTGTATTAGTTCTTAAATCTTTCTGGCCACTTGCTGGAAATGGGTACCTGATAGTGTATTAATGCTGAAATCATCCTGGACACTTACTAGCAATAAGTACCTGACATTGTATTAGTGTTGAAATCTTTATGTTCACTTGCTTCAAATAAGTACTTGACAGTTTATTAGTACTGAAATCATTCTGGCCACTTACTGGAAATAAGTACCTGACACTGCATTAGTCAGGGTTCCCATGCTTTTTAAAACAAAAATTTCCCGGTCATTTTTTAGTTTTTTTCCTAGATAAAATTGATTTTTTTCAAGGATCATGTATGACCCTTACTGAACAGAATAAAAAACATTTTGTTTATAAAACAGGCATTTACAAAAAAAATTGTTTCTATTTTGAGACTATCCCATAACATCTGAATTAAACATATGACCATGTACCAAAACACACAATACATCACTAGAAACAAGTGTAACTATTGAAATTCATATAAATTAGCATGTAACTCACTTTAATTTAGAGAATAAAAATGTTAACTTTACTCTGCTTAACTGCACAAGTTGGTATGAAGAAAGTCTTTTAGGCAAGGGTTGTTTTAAATTTGGACAAAAAGCCCTTAAAAATTATATACCAGTACCCCGGTATAAAAAGGACTAAACTTTTTTTTTTTTTTTGATCCACTTATGTCTAGTTGGTGACCTAACATCTACTTTCAATGTAATCTGACTATGGACTCTATATTTAATGCAGTCATTGTCAAGGACACCCAGAGCATGTGATTCTGCATTTAAATTGCCCCAGTAGTCTGTAGATTTCTCTGTACAGGGATGATTCTGCTATATAATTGGGTTCACCTGGCTGCCCCAAACTTTTTATTTTGAAATGTCCTAATTGAATGTCATTCAATCTTGCTTGCCAGAACTTTTACCTCATTCTATTAACTGATATAACCACAATGATCAAATAAGCAAGGAATATTCAAATTTGGTGATGTCATTGCAATTCACCCCAGGAGATTCTTTTCATTTTCACCTGAAATGGGGGTAGGAAATGCATTTTTGGCGTTACTTCTGAATGCAGCAAAACACATCTGCTTCAGAAAGTTTTTCGTTTAGCCGGATGCTTAGGTGTATCAGAAACATTGTTTTTGATTGGCTATTATGCTCGCACATGTGCAGAAGGGTAAAAGTGGGACTTTTTTTTTCTTTTCGTATTGGACCCCCAATTTTTGTGTCCTGGCCCCTTTTTACTAAAAATCTCCAACTTATCCAACTTTTTGCAAAGGTTCATCTGACCGTGTGCAGTTCAGACCTGTCTGCTTTAGATCGAAGGTCAAAAATGTCTAAAATCCGGACACAAACTCCAATTCTGAAACTGGCAATTTTCGACCTTAAAAAAATCGGGTAAAAAAAAAATGCTTTTTTTTCACTGTCGACATTATTTGGCATCATTGTAGAGCTACATCTGTCTACTTTCCTGCAATACCATCCACTTTAGTGTATCTTAAATGATGTTAATGTTACAGAGCTCGGAAGTAGGGTACAACCTCATGACACGTAAACGTGGCGCTAGGGGTTAATGAATTAAGCTTGACATTGCTTTTAAGTGCATTTAATCATAATAAGTCAGGGTCCAAGCTGGACTCCAATATTTGGACGAAATTACCTCTCTCTAGCCAGAATAAGGCAAAGTTGGAGAAAATAGCGAGAAACAGGTGTACAAAGTTCAGAATAGTCATTGAAACTACTGTTTTTGCTTATTTTCATGTCAGATTATTAAAATGCTGATGAAATACTACATTAAGTTTATTAAAATAGTAACACTTTTCTAATATTACTCCACTACAGCTGTTGTATAACATAGAACAGCACCTTCAAAAATAGGTTACAGTTGAAAGTCGGCAACTGTTTCCATACAGAAGGCCTCTTTTCATACATGTGTGTGATGAAGTATTGGATACAATTGTTACCGCATATACTCAAGTATAATCCTATTTGCATATAAGCCAACCCCCCCAAGCTGAATAGGTAAAAACATTAAAAAGTGCATGACCAACACATAAGCTGAACTATGAAATATTACCAGTAAATTAAATATTATCCACCACAAAGTGAAGTGTCCATCAATGTTGTTTACCGTGCGTGTTTACTAGCAAGTATATTGCTTCCATTTTCGTGCAAGTCTGAACAACCATTATTTGTATTATATTTTGTGTTTTGCTGTATTAACAATGTGTTTCATGCAATAAAAGTATTGATTTGATTTATATTTACTTTTCCATCAGCCAGATCTAATTCTTAAGTGATATTTCCCATATTATCTGCCAGTGCATATGGGCTGATAAACCTGTGACTTGTAAAGGCAGCACCACCTGACTTTGTTTTCAAAATGACAATCCTTTTGATCTAGCAAAGAAGTTGATACTTGTTCAGTGCCAAGTAGAGTCCTACATGTCTTACAAATATGTGATTGACATTAATCCCTTAGCACCCTTTGTTTTCCCACATTACAACCCTCTGATCGAGCCGTGTAGTTGATACTTGTTCAGTGCCAAGAAACAGAGGGTGGTTATTTGAACTCTGTGATCTTGCTGCACAGTTGACACCTGTTCAGTTGTATCCTTTAATAGATTCCACAGACTGTATGATCAACATGTCACTAACAGAGCACAAGCTCAGTCTTCATATAAGCACCCACATATGACAGTAAAGTCGAGGAATTGGAGTCAGACAATATTTACGATGACTAGACAACGA
Source organism: Margaritifera margaritifera (assembly GCA_029931535.1). Lineage (NCBI taxonomy): Eukaryota > Metazoa > Mollusca > Bivalvia > Unionida > Margaritiferidae > Margaritifera > Margaritifera margaritifera. Next base: position 5,151,600 of record JAQPZY010001654.1, read on the forward strand.
TGGAGGATTTCAGCACTATAATTGGTCACTCAGACGATGCGGATGAATTCTTTGACTTTGTAACAGATGACATTAGACCGTGTCCTTTATAGGATACTGTGAATCACAAAAGTGTGGACTTGACTTTCATCGTTTATTTGTGAGACGTGTGGAATTAACACATTATGGGATATTGTGAATCGGATCATTCTGAGCTACTATTTTTATGCTGGTATGTGACCTATGATAGAATTCATAGATTTATCGTATCAACGGATTTAAAATGTCAATCATTATAGATTTCTATGGATTTTTATGACATGAAGATGAACAAAATGTAAGCTGTCAATTTATTTGTGACATATTCCACTCAATAATATACCTAATTGTATTTTACACTGGTTTTGTCTTTATTATTCCTAACTATCTATCTATCTATCATTCCAGTCTCCTCCAATATATACTGATAGTCAACATGAAAACTTAAAAATTTTCAAGTTTAGACTTTGTCCCGTGGATAAGCCGACCCCCATTCTTCCAGGCTTTAATTTTTTTCCTAAATTATTCAGCTTATACGCAAGTATATATGGTATTTTTATAGTAATGAACATGGATACATCCACTGAGTCTTAATCTGCTTCAGACTGGGCTAAAAAAGTTCTAAGTTTTCACTTGTTTTTCATGGATCATGTGTGAATTTTCGACCGGAATTCTGTAGAAAGCGATGTAATTTCTGGTATTTATTATCATCCAATTAACACCAAAATTGACAACAGAACATAAAACTTCTTCCCTATTTCCACCTTCTTCTCTGAAGGGAAAATTTACATAAAAAGTCAACATTTTACTTTGATTAATAATGCATTGTAATGAAACAAAAGGGGGTGGGGGGAATGTCTTGAAATCAATACAACGCAAAACGAACTTCGCTTTTTGGGCCTGTTTAGGTGAAATGACAGACTCTAAGGTGACCATTTCATTCGAATCAGCCCCTTGCATGAACCCTGTAACTCAGATTCTCCAACATATGTGCACTGTCAAAAGCTGACAAGCGTGCAGACAAAGAAGGTGTTCCTTCTTTAAATATAAAACTTTTTTGACTAGCTGTTTTGATAGTTGACAATACATACTGATAATGATCAATGCACATATTTTTGTGCTTTAAATCACTTAAATTTAACACATAGCCTGAGATTCATTTGCCAAAATATGTTTGGGGTCATGTGGTCTAGTGTGAAATGCTCGATGACTCTTTCGACTAAATTGTGTTTTTTTTATGACATTCTATTTCATGCTTTTTTGATTGTAAAGGGAATATAATTTTTAATAGGGTTCAGTATTCCAGTTTTTTGACTGGTGTCTTCTTGGTAAATATACTGCAAAGATTTCTATCCTTTACAGCAGGACAGAAACTTAATTTTATATGAAACTAACAATGACATATGATCATAGGGCAATTTATTCCAGCAACACCTTTAAGTAACAAACAAAATTATTATAATCCAACCTAAATTTATATTATGTCAGATGAATAAACAGAAAATGTTTCATATTAAGGACTTTTTATTAAAAATTATCTGTTTTTATGCCAAGAGAACAACAAGAACAGAAACTTCTACTACTGCTGCTATTTAAGAAGGCAACTTCTCTACAAAACAAGAACAAAATTATGTAACTAATTTTAGTTTACACTATACACAAACCCATACATTATTAATATTTTAATCTGCCATAAAGGGACATCTGAAAATAAATTGCAACAAAAATTACGAGTGATGGGGGATAGGAGGTTAGAAACCATAAGACTGTCTTAAAATTTCCCCCAAAATACTCGTTTTGCAATAAAAATTCCCATTTCATGGGATGGCATTCCCAAACCTTTCTTGTTGGAATAATCCCTTAAGTATTTAGAAAGGTCTGAGAGTACAATTTATTCCAAAGGCGAGTTGGGGTAGGCGAAGGTTTCTATTGACGATAATGCTTAACACCATGTTCCCAATGCGAACTAAATGTACCAAATAATAAGCCAACATTTATCACAATACATTTTCTTTAACTTAACATATCAAAAGGGGAACTGGGAAAGAAAAGCTTTATTATTTTTCTCTTACACTCACCATGATCACTTGTCGGAGCCGTGTTGACACATTGTGATGCTAGACTGGTCTTCAAAACTTCTACATAAAAAAGGATACCGATATGGTGCAGATTAAGAGGTAATGAGTCTACCTGACAAATCCAATCGCCTGAACACTTGGATTCACTATGCAAATATGTTTAAAGCAAGCACCCGAATGATCCATACGGCAATTGCATCTCAACTGATAGACAAGTTCTGCAACCTCCGAAAATTCCGGTAAGAACTCAATAAATTTAACTCCCGATTTGTTCAATTGCGACTCAATTACATATTGGTTGACCAAATGGCAGTTGAAAATTCCCAGTTTTCCCCTGACTTTTGATCAATATTTGCAAAATTTAAGGGCTTTTCCCTGGTGGGAACAAACCTATTCTTTCTCCCAACTTTGTCCCCGATTTCCCGGTAGCATGGGAACCCTGATAAAGTGTTGAAATCATTCTAATCATGTACTGGAAATAAGTACCGGATAGAGTATTCTATATCACAATGAAGCTACTATCTGGTTTTAAAAATTTCTAAAAGTGAATTATAAATCAAAATGATTAGTTTTAAACATGAATCAATGGCCACCTGTATACAGTTGATATATGTCCACAATGACTTTAGTTATGGCCACTTTTATACAATTGATATATGTCCATGATGACTTTAGTTTTCACATCTTTCCACTTCTGTCTGTGTTTAGCGAATGAGGGGTGAATCTAGACCTCTGTTCAGACAACAGCTCTACCAGCATGTATAGATAGACCCCTTATACCTAACAAACACTTTCAGCTGGTCTCATAAATGGTTGCACTAATATATGCAGAGCTGACTGTCTTTTACTAATGGACAACAGACCCAATTTTTGTTCAGCCTACCATTATTAAGCTAGAAAAGACATACATAAAAAAAAGGAAAAAACTTTAACATTTAGATTAATTTAGGGTTTGGCTGGACATACAAACAGATATACAAATGGATGGACATGCACAATGATGCCAAAGTTATTGCTATGTGAACTTTCTGCCAAGGTGGGCTCCACAATAAATTACAATTATTTTTTTATGATGATAGTAAAACAGTGAAATGAACATGATACATTTCGAAAGCATTTGATCATGTAATGACAATAATTTTATTACACAAAGATCAACTTTGAAAGCTGTCCAGGAACAAAACTATTGCAGTTATAATGTGTTGTAGATAATTAAATTTTTCTGAGTATAACACCTGTTCTGTGAAATTTGTACCTTGTATTCTGTTTCAATAATCTTCACATGCTGGCCACAAACTCTATCCAGGTTATTGTCATGTGACACGACAACTTGACCATCTCCAGTTATGTGACAGTCCAGTTCAAGCATCTCAGTCCCCACATCAGTGGCACTGAAATCAATGTCTTAAATATGAACAAACAGAAAAAATATATAGTTGAAAGACAGGCATGTGATAATTCACAATTTCCCAGAGATTCCCAGGTTTGAATATTGATTCCTGACAAGATGGTTTTTATCATGAATCCATCATTTTTTTTCCCTCAAATTTTTTATTTTTACATTACTCTCCTCCAAAAGTGCATGTAACAAATCCAGTTTTCTAATTTTAAGCATGTCTCAAGACTCAGAACCAATTCAAAAGCTACTAATTACCTATTACAATATAAAGCCCATCCTTTTAAACCTCCCCCAGGCTGTTTTATTTTATTTCTGAAGGTGCATTCATCCACAGACAATCCAATTATGACATGGGCTGCCTCCATTGAAATGCGATACTGCTTTACTCCAGAGAGATTTGTATTTTTTTCAGTAGATCAGGCAAAGTAATATCTCAGATTATCCATCACCTCATTTCTGCATGATATTCAAACATGACTGCAGTACAATCAATATATAACAGCAGCCATTTTACTTCTAGTTGCTGTGGACTACATCTCATCTGGATTAACTCCCCTTGTAAGAAGCTTGGAATATTCAAAACCTTTGTATAATGGACTGAAACAACCATGAAATTATTCTGCAAAAATCTACACAGAATTATTATAATTTTTATCATAATTTTTTTTTTTACATAAATATGCTTGAATTTTTTTTAAACTTTCAAATGATGGTAATAACTTACAACAAACTTTTCTCATAATAAACCCTCTACTTTGTGCAAAAGAAATGTCTCAAAGTATACAGCTGTATCACTACAGTGAAACCTCTCAAAATAAAAATCTTTCCAGACCAAATTAAACTTTTGGTTCTGAGCGGTTTTCAGTTTACTGAGGTCCACTATTTTCATCTAAGAATGAAATGTGATTAGATGTCCTCTAACAGCCAAGTAAATTTTAATATGTTTATAAATCAAAAGGATTTCACGACATCTTTAGGTGTTTCTACTTGGGTTTTATTTCACTCTGCATGCATTTGGGATGTTTATAGATCCATGGCTGACCACATGCTTTGACTGTGTTTCAGTTTTATGTAGTACCTTTTAGTGTAAACAGACATTTGGGACAGAATGTTTTCCGTTTTCAGCAAAGATGCATACCTGCCATAACACAACATGTCACGCTAAAAACAAGATTTTTTACTCCCAAACCCCCTGACATGATTGTATTTTGAAAAACAGGATTTTCAGAAATCTTAGAAAAAAAAGAAAAAAAAAAACCGAGACAGAGAGAGAGAGATCTCTTGACAACCTTGATATATGCCCGTAACATGTATTGTTTGCATGAACAGTAAACAGTCCTGCTTAGAGCTCATGTAAAAGTATCCTTGGGCAGTTTATGCAGCTAACTGTCATACAAACAATGAAAAGGTAAGGTGGTCAGAGATAAACAACCATCATTTCATGTTACTTAACTGGCTGACAATAGTTAGGGTGATGTGTTAAGAAAAACACAATTTTCAGCAATCTTAGAAAAAAAAGAGTAAAAAAAGCAGAGAGATAGAGAGTGGTATCTTGACCACCTTGACATATGCCCGTAACTTGTAGTATGCATAAACAGTAAACAATCCTGCTTAGAGCTCATGTTAAACTATCCTTGGGCAGTTTATGCAGCTAATTGTCATACAGGCAATTAAAAGGTAAGGCAGTCAGAGATAAACAAGCATCATTTCACATGTTACTTAACTGGCTGACAATAGTTAGGGTGATGTGTTAAGTCCTTTGTGGACTGCTGTGGGGGAGCCCATTAGGCTAATTTGCATAGGTAAAATACACAAAGCGGAACAACCCAATTCATTTGAAGTTAGTTAAATCAAAGAGATGTGTGTTGAAGAACAAAAGTTATTACACATCATTGCTTTGAATGAAAATGTTTCAGCCATCTTTATTAAAGATTACTGGCAAGTTTGCGAACAGCGGCAATGATTCTTTGAAGTTATATTTAACTACATATATTAAACGCAAAAAATGATTATTTGGGTAGTCGGAATAGTGTTCAAGTGTTTCATTTTTCAAGGTAAAATGTTGAAACAACTTCAGGAAAGGATGAGCCATCAGCTAAGCAAGCAAAACCAAGCAAAACTAAATTTCTGAACTCCAGATTGATGGAATATGATTTTGTGATACATACTGCAAAAACCATAACAACATTAGTCATTCTGGAGTGTACAACATCCATCAACATAGCAGCACCACCTGTATGTAACATCAGGACAAGCCAGAACAAATCTGACATGCTGAATGGAACATTCAGGTAAGTTTTATTTATTATTATTCATTATTTTAATCTTGTTAAACTACCAACTATTAATCGATCCATGCTTTTCAGGATGATTTTAGCTATGAAATTGATTGATTGAAAGACAATAATAAGCACACGTTCAACATTTATACAGCTGATTTGTGTTGATAAAAAGATTATGTTAACACCCATACTGGACAGAGGCGTTTATTACTGCTGTATTAGGTGTCGTCTGCCATCTCCTCCCCCCCACCGCTGAAATCAAATGGTCAGTCCCTAATGCAATCTATATTTTCTTTTTTCTACTGAGACAAGCATATCTCAAGGTCAAACTGCATTGGATACATTTCTGACAAGGATAGCATTATGGTCGGCTACAACTACTCAGTTCTGACCAGGATTCACTCAGAGAATCCAGCAGGGAAGTTTGAACAACAGTACCATCCAGTCTCTAATAAGTGCCAACATGAACACAAATGACACTTGTATTACCTTCAAACCCCCAAATGAACTACTGTAAGCAGCAAAGACTGCATTAAATTAAGACTATAATCCACCGTCCAATGGATCTTAAAGACAGAAACTTTGAGTATTTTTTAAAATGTCTGTGTGGTTTGATTATGTGAGTGTGTGCGTGTATGTGTGTGGTGATGATATTTAACAATACTAAGTCTACCAACTATTTTTTTTATTGTAAGTGTATTAAATGCTTAAAAGAAAACATATGTTATTTTCTTTTATTCAGATTTGAATTTCCAGTCATATAGAAAAGATAGCATATTCTCAATTGGACAACATTGCTATTTTGGGGTCGCTAGCACCGACCCCCCCCCCCCAACCTAAAAACACACTTTTGAGTCTAAAAAAAACCCCGAATGTCTGGGAATATGGCAGGTATGTAGAATGGTTTCGGTTTGCTGTGGTAAAGTTTATTGAAATTAAACAAGGACAAATTCTGGACCAGAAGAATGATTTTTTTGGTTTCAAAGAGATTTCATTTACTGAGGTTTTGGTTTTGAGAGGTTTCAATGTATTTCCTTTAATACTCTTTCAACATTTACTCCTACACAAGAGTACCAGGTTTGCTTCCCAGGCCAAGTCAATATGGTTGCCATGTTGGGCAACACCCTTTACTCTCACTGCCCAACAAAACTAACATAAAAAGCTTTTTGGGGCAAGAACTTAAAGCCTGCTCAGCCCAAGCAAACCAAATGTTATTGCGAATCTCTGATAAACACCAATATTTTCCTTAAGCATTCAAAAAATTTCCATTGTATCAGAAAGGAATAAGCTATATATATATACAATCAAATATATTTACAGTGGCCACCCATGGGAAAAGGCCAAAGTGGCTGCTGTAGAGAGGTGACCTCTGATGGTGGGTTCAGCTCTCAAACTTGGTTCATGACAAAAATTTTGTATTATACACCGAACAGAATTAGCATTATTATTAGTATACTATCAAGAAACATACATTTAGTTTAGCTATTTAGCAAAAAGAAAAATAACAAAATAATAAAAATAAAAAATTCCACTTTTAATCCATCATGTAAATTAAATCATCAATTATCAGTAGAAATGGCATCTAAATAAAATTACTAATTGACAGCTTACCTGTGATTGTCAAACACAGGACTGATTTTTTGCTAGGCCAGCTGGCATAATTAGGCATGAAAACAGGTGTTCACACTTCAAACAATTGATGGATTAAGCAGTTGCTCAAACTCACTGAGATCAAAAGACAGTCGGCTTTTGTGTCAGACCTTTGATGATTAGGGAATGAAAAGAAGCTTCCTGCGGCTATTGTTAGTAGCATATAAACCATAAGGGATATCACAAGTACAGTGTACATGTATCTCTACTCATTTGTTGTGATTGTAAGTAATCTCTTACACTCCAGATTAACGTTGTTCTCAAACTCGGCCATAATATCTTGCTCACGCTTATAATCCCTTGGATCTGAGTTCACCCAACTCCCATGTCTGCTGCAACTACATGACTACTTTGTCCACTATTCAGCAAACAAACCGCTTTGATTCTCTAATGCAAAAACAAAAACTGCCTTGCTTTTGAAGCCGACATGTTGACACCTTTGAGTTTGATTGACAGCGTGACTGGACTACGGTAAGTACAACTGAAATATGAAATGCTTGAAGCAGTCACTGCTGATATGCTTCAGTAACTGCTTAACTCATTAACCATGGGAGATTCTTTTCATTTTCGCCTGAAATGGGGATAGGAAACACATTTTTGGGGTTACTTCTGAATGCAGACAAACACATCTGTTTAAGAAAGTTTCTTGTTTAGCTGGAAGCTTAGGTTTATCAAAAACGTTTTTAATATGCCATTACACTCCTGCATGTGCAGAAGAGTAAAAGTTGGACTTTTTTTGTTGTATTGGACCCCCAATTTTTGTGTCCTGGCCCCTTTTTACTCCAAATCTCAAACTTATCCTACTTTTTGCAAAGGTTCATCCGACTGTGTGCAGTTCGGACCGGTCTGCTCTAGATCAAAGACCAAAAAGTATAAAATCCAGACACAAACTCCAGTTCAGAAACTAGCAATTTTCGACCTAAAAAAAATTGGGTCCAAGAAATCATGTTTTTTTCGCTGTATTTTTTAATGCGAGTAGAAAGTTGACATTATTTGGTATCATTGTAGAGCTACATCTGTCTACTTTCCTGCAATACCATCCACTTTAGTGTATCTTAAATGATGGTGACGTTACAGAACTCGGAAGTAGGGTATAACCTCACGACACGTAAATGTGGCACTAGGGGTTAATGAGTTAAGGCAGGTGAAACCAGTGTTAGGTTAGGACACACCTGGCCGCTAACCGCTAAAAGCAGGTGACCATTAAATACAGGGCATTTATATCAGAAATTTGCAGGGGGGAAATTAGAATGACCATTGTAAGCAGGTGACCACTGAACACAGGTGATCGTTAGGACAGGTTTGACTGTATGTCCTGATTAACTCAATAATACATCCCACCAATTAACAATATGAATCTCAATGCATCTTATATTTGAAGTAAGGAAAAGACTTAATTGTATTTGCTAACAAAGCAAAGCAATTAAAAAATGAACATTAAAACATCAAATATATGACATTCTACAAAAACAAATTAGGAAGGCTAATATGCCCATAAAAATGCAGAATTTTTCATGAAAATTCCAGAATTTTTTGACAAGGGATTCCATATTTTATGCTTGGGTATTATCACATGTATGCTTAAAGCACACAAAATCTCAAAAGAATGTTGTAAAATTTCAAGTCTGAAAACCAGTAATTCTTTCATGAGCTTTAAAACCACAATGAGGTGTAACATGGCAAATTGTTATTGATGAAGTATCCTGCTCTTGCTAAATTTACAATGCCACCTAGTTTTAGTCATTAAAATTAGTACTCATAAATAAATTGTTGTCATTAGCCATCTGAATTTATTAATTCTCCTGTGCTTAAAACCAATATCAAAACCCAAACCTCTGAAGCATTGTGATATCCAATGTCTTTAGTGATTTGGTAATGCAAAAAGTGAGAGACAATACGAGAGAAAAACCAGAAAACATTTGCCCCAATTATGTTGATAAAATTTGCCACTCTTAAATTTTTAAAACAGGTTCTGCTCCTTCTGAAGTTACTTACATGAAATAAAACAAGAAGTTTCATAAAACTGTATGAATAAAATACATAGAAAACTGTAAACTATTTGATAAAAGAAAATACAGTGCAGGTAGTTCGATACTCACTGCTGGAATGCTGTTATGGTATTCTCTAGATTTTCACCAGCACCTAAAGAAAATAAAACAGATGTAAAATATTTAGCTTGTAATGGTTTTATTCTTTTCATTTGAGTCTTCTGTCATTTTTGATCAAAGCAAAGGCTTTGTTCAACAAGTCACAAAGAGAAACCAGTTTAAAAGAAGTTGTTAATTGTCTATTACACTTGATTTTCAACTATCTCAAATCTCTCTGATATGATGCTCAGAAAATAAGATATAACTTTTAAAGTCTTAATTGTTTAACTTTATAATCTAAGTGCAATACGAACTAGAACAACTATATATATATATAAAAGGCATTGGACATAGGGCATCCATAATTATCCCATGCAATATTTTGGTTTGGTTTGGTTTTATGGGTTTAAAGCCATTTTTCAGCACATGATAGGCTATACATGGCGGCCAGTATATCTGGTGGAGAAAGAACCCGGGAAAATCCCGGGAAGAACCACGACCCATGGGAAGCTACTGGCAAGCTTTCTCACATAACCACATTGGCCGAGCCCAAGACTCGAACCCATGCGGACAGAGGTGAGATGACTGTGATCGGTAAAGGCAAGCGCCTTAGACCACTCAGCCACCCGGGGCCTCCAATATTTTGGTCATTATATATTCCCGCATTAATAACCCGAGGAGTTGCAAGAACTCTCTTGCTGAAATCCATGTCCTGTTGGAAAGAGACTCTATGAGTTTGACAATCCGTACTATGACCACTCGGCCACCCGGGGCCCGGTTTTATGGTTTAAGCTATTTAAATACGAAATTTTGAAACAGAATTATACACTTTATATGTATTGGCATACCACCGGTGCTTATCCTGTCGGGAGTTTTCTAAGGCTTACCCCATTTAAGTAGCAAGACACGATCCCCATACTTAAAGGGAACGTTTGTTGTCTTTTAAGTCACAGAGCTATGAGTTTGACAATCCGTACGATGCGGACATGAGGGAGATGTACAAGATTGAGATTGGTTATAAATTCTATACCCAGGTGGACAAAACACTGAGATAAGCGAAGGTTGGACTTTTCCCAGTTCACGAGAAAATCAAGATGTTTCAAAAAGGATAGGAGATCATGTCTGCCCTTGAGAAGAATAGAACTTACCATATGTTCTTAGAAAAGATCGTCCAGATACACCGACTTTGCTGTAAAGAAAGTCAACCAGAATAGGGTGACGACATAATCAAGATTTTTGGTAAAGGCCCAGGAGCTGGGCTGATACTTAGATCAAACTGAAGAACTTGAAAATAGTAACTTTATCGCGGTAAGCAAATTGAAAGAACTTTCACGACGCCAAGCGAATAGGTACATAAAAGTAGGCATCGATGAGATCGCAACTGATGGTATACTCATCCCTTCAGAAGGAGAGTAATATAAATCTCATGATCTCCATCTTGAACCTCAGTGAAAAAATGAATTTGTTAAGGCGACTCGGGTCTATGATCAGCCTCAACTTGCCGTTGGCTTTTTTGATAAGGAACAGCTGTGAATAGAACCATGGAGATTGTGGTTTTCACACTATTTCTACTGCCTGTTTGTTGATGAGTGACTGTATCTTCTGCCGAAGAATATCATCATTCTCCTGATCTGATGGCACATCTGTTAGAAGGGAAGAGGAAGAAAGAGAAGAGGGTTGGATAAACAAAATCTGAAGCCTCTCAGAAATGTCTTAGATCACCCATTCGTTTTGCAGAAATGGATTGATCCTACATGATTGGAATTGTAGGAGTCTGGCGCCCACTGGTAGACTGTCTGTGGGTGGTGGGGGTGGTAAGTCAGCAGTGGGAGACAGAAGGCTTGGGGGTGGAGAAACTTGGTTTCTTGCCTCCCTGTAAGGGTGCCTCCTAGCCTGGTTTGGCTGTTGGCATAAGGTTGAGATCTGAATAGCACTTGGGACTTAAAAGATCCTTTTGCTTGGCTCGCCTATTGTCCCTTCATTGTGGCAGGGACAGCTGGGTTTTAAATAAGGATGTGGGTGGAGCGGCAAGTTGGAGGGTGGTTCTTGAGCTGCCTGCCTCCTAATTTCATCAATTTTTGCCCCCAAAGAGCAATGGCGAGCCAAACAAAGTCATTCTTAAAGCGTGATGCAGCTTTAGCAACATGGAGCACAAACACATGTCCTGATGTATCAGGTCAAGATTGGCTGAGGCAGTCAATGTATTTGCCATTGAATGGTGAGTTGCTCTGTTAATGACCCTAGCAATTTCAGCCATTGATTCACAGGGGTGTTGGTTGGCCGATTTTTCCGCTAGCCTGAAAATCGCCAACAAGGTCAAATTCAACATCTAAGACGTGGCAACAATGTTCTAAACCAGTTTGATGTGGCATGAAACACATTCTTGGCCACTTATAAAAAGTGGGACAGATATGTGGACAGCTGCTAAATTCTTATTTAATGCCAGGCAGTCAGTATGGAAGGCATCAGAGCGTGTTTTATACCAGTGTGATGAGAACGTTGCTGGTACTTGGCTTTTAGAAAAGAAAGCCTTAGCCTTCCCCAGATCACAGACTCTTCCAGACAGATGGTTATTGATCTCCCTGATCTTAACTGTCTGGGGAAGCAGCTGGAAGTATGAAGTCTCTTCCTCATTGTTGATATCTACTGAAGCTATGATCTTAAAGTCATGCATGGAGGTAGGGGGTGGACGGCATTTTGAAACCAACAACACAGCTTTAAAAATTAACTTAGTCCGCTCAAAGGTTGGATCTGAGTAAGGCTGTTGTTTAGGAGTATCTTCACACACACTGTGTGTCATGTCCTGTTCTGGTTCTCCTTCCATATCCAAATACACTATCCCAGGTGGCACAGATGACATAATGTTGTCCTCTCTGTATAAGTCACAGTGACTTCCCTGTGGGTAAGTTGTGAGCATATGGTAAGCCGGCTCAAATGGACAAATGTGTTGTACCGGTACATTAGACTGGGAGTATGGTCAGCACGGTTACTGGCCATGCAGAAGGTTATCTGGTTAGTGCCAGTTCCAGACATGCCATGGGCATGGCTGGACAGATGGATCTATCACTAAAAGCCCCGTCATAATATGTTTGTGTAACCATACGCCCAGTGAGATGGACAGCTCTATCACTAAGATCCCTGTAAATGTTATTGTATGTAGCTGTAGCCATGTTAGGATGGACAGATCTATCATTAAGATCACCCTAATTGCAGATAGATGAAGCTGTAGTCCTGGTGAAATGGACGGATCTAACACTAAAATCCCCATAATTGTTATTATATGTAGCCCTAGCATGGTAGGATGGATAGATCAATCATTACGATCTCTGTAACTGTAGAAAGATGAAGCCGTAGGCATGGCAAGAGTGACAGATCTTTCAGTAAGATCCCTGGATTGAGACAACTGAACTGGCTAGGCAGCCAGCTTGGCTGGTTGGACGATCGTGGACTGCTCCAGAAATTTTTCCAATATTTTTGTGAATGTGTCACTTTCTCGAACTTTGTCTATTTAGACCACATGGTACAACATGCAATTGTTGATGCATGTTGAGATTCATGGTTTCGTGCATACTGCATATTGGTTCACTCACCCGGTTAGTAACGGGTGTTGTTTTAGCAACTTATTACCACGATGCATTGTTTTATTTTGTTGTTTCAGTTAAACTGTCAACAAAGTGTAATAAATGTAACAAGTTCAAGGCCAAGGAAGACACACATGAGTTGTGCCTTGCGTGTACAAATGATCTGAGAGTATATGGACTACATGTTGGGCAAAAGTTGACCAAGGCAAGAAAGAGGGTGAAGACTACGTAAATTTTTTAAAATTCCTACAGGTAACTATGATACAATGGGGGAGTGTACCCCCAAACACTTCCCCATTTTTAGGCCGCAGCGGTGGCATAAGTCACCCCCACATGTCTGTGGCCTTTGAGCCTGTAAGTCAGGGATCATGGGGTTTTTAACAGATCCATTCTATACTACCATAAACGCCTTCATGAAGCAAAATTCAGTTTGCATAGACTGAACGGTCAGTGTAAATATGCTCTAGTGACCGCTTAAGACAGGAAGAAACCATTGTTTGGTTAGAAAATTCCTGGCCGCTGACCGCGGAAGGCAGGTGACCATTACATACAGGACATTTATCTAGGAAATTTGCCGGGGAGAAATTAGAATGGCCATTGTGAACAGTTGACCGCTTAGTAAAGGTGACTGATAGGACAGGTTTGACTGTATATATACCACATGCATTAAAAATAATATGGCTTTTAAAATGTTGATATTTAGCAATTTGATATACCAATACTGTTGGTATATCAAATTGTGATTCACCCATGGCGTATGAATACGCATATAATTATGGTTGTAACATAAGTCTATTGCTTCTATACTCTCAAGATCAGTGCTGAATTTAGTCCCTAAGAAAAATAGAAAATAAAGAGCAACAATATTAATAATCCCCTTTTCTAAATGAATGAAACATGTTACACAATTTCACTGAAATCCCTCTGCTCTCTCTCTCTCTCTCTCTCATGCCATAAGGGACAAAAATATATGGAAATCTTTGGAGTGAGAGAGGAAAAGGAAACTAATCTGGACAAAAACTTTGAATTTGAACCTGAATCATATAATGGCATATGTACACTTTCCTTGAGATTTTTCAACAGTGTTACACGATACCAATGATACAAAGTTGCAATACCTGTTGAGACGAGAGTGCCGTACTCTAAATTCCCTGGCTAGGTGACACACACATACAGTAATCAATTTGATGATTTGTGATGGTTTTGTATTTTAACCTATATTAGGGTTCTAAACCAGATCATTTTTAAATATTAAAATGTCCAAAGGACTCTCTCCCTCTCTCTCTCTCAGTGTTGGTCGGTCAGTAAACTTTACATCAACTGATCCAGATCATACTACCTCGCTCTCTTTCTCTCTCTGGATCTAGGATGGTGAAACTGACAGATAAATCAACCAAGAGAGAAACAGAGAGATCAACAATGAAAACAATGTTATGGTCAGTTCCACCAACACACGCACTCTGATGACTGGTCATGCAGCCAACATGTCAGTTTTACCTCAATGAATCCAGATCTCTCTCTCTCTGGACCATTGTCACAAGCCACAATAGAAGATCTTTGAAAAGATGTAGATTTTCATCTGTGGCATGCAACGATGTCTCTGAACCTATGATGGTAAAAGTGACAGTCAAACCAATAGAGAGAGATAGAGTGCAAGATGGAGGATAAAAACAATCATATGGTCAGTAGCAATGGTAAGTAAAGCATAATAATGACTTAGATTAACTGTAAATAACTTTGAATGTCTGAATTGCCTCTTGTTGGTTCATCATTTCCACAGCCTATTCCCTACTCGTTTTGATGTACTCACTGGTGATTGAAAGGCAACATATTGTGTTGTTTGAGAAGCTAGCCATGCAGTGTTTGTAGTGTTCTACTTTCTTCATTTAAACCAACTTTCACGTTTAAATCAAAAGCCTCTCTTTTACTTATTTAATCAATATGAATGAAATAAGAAGCTCAAAACAAAAAAGAAACCAATTAACAGTTTCCAAAAGGACTGTGAATAGCTGCAGAATTATATTTTGCAGCAGACACACTGGGCAGGGATGTGAACAGTTCACTCCCTCCATCAATATACAGTTTCCTTTAGTCAATCTAAACTCCATGGGAAATATATGTGTATTTGTACGTGGTATAAATAAAATATATGTACAGTATGTATACTGTATCTTTACTATACCACTCATATAAATTTTCATTAAAAGGAAACATGGCAAGCCTCGTTCCTTTCAATGAAAAATTTATACATCTTGTGGTATATCGGAGATACAGTGTAACATACTACAGGGCTTGAAATTAGTGGTAATCCTCTAACCCATGGCTAGTAAATTTCCTGTCAGACTATTAGTTTTCATAATTTAATAGTCCAATGGCTAGTAAAGTTACAGTTGTCACCAGTCAGCATTTATTTATGCTATCATATATAATTTTCGAAAATCTGAATATTCGGATTATGTCAAAGTTTTCTAGGAGCTAATCACATAAATCGCTGAGATTTAGTTCCTTCCAGTAGAGAGTTAGAACATATGAGGACTTTAGAAATCTTATTTCAAAACAAGGCTGTATAAATCTATACTGGTTTTGTTAGATTCATAACATAATGTTGCATGTAAAAAACTGTTAGTCCGAGTTTCCTCCAACCTTTCTTGCCCCATTTTAGATATTTTGACATTTATGTTGGGATGTAAGGTCAGAGCATACTGAAAAGTTGGAATTCACCAAAACCACATAGTGTCGGCATAGGGTAACCACTTACTACCAGGCTCAGCAAACTTAAACAACTTTACATCGAGCCCTACCTGCATGAAATTGATATGAAGATGATTTATCTTCTCATAGGACCTGTTAAAGAATGATTTAAAAAGTGTTACAGTTGTCTGTTTTGTCTCTGCTACTTTTGTGCTGAATAAAGGCTTCATCTAGTTTGAACTTCATTTGAATTAGTATTTATAACTTCTTTCCTTACAAATAAATATTAGTTTCAGACAATGTATCAGTCTTGTTTGCTATTTTTTCCCAGCTGCAAATGTGCGCCCCCCAGTTTTTGGTGTTGCACCCCCAATTTTGGGACATTGGGGGTACAAGAAAAAAACAATTTTCTGAACTAGTGAGAACACTGGGAGAATCATTCTTTTTCTTGTGAACTTGCAGTGAACACTAGTGGTTTTCTAAAGCAAGATTTGTACTTTTGAATTATGAATGATTGTGATATTTCAGAAATAAAAGTGTTGTTAATCTAGATACGTGTCTGACATTGTGAGGGAAGGACTAGTGAAGATTCAGCAGGACTACCGGTGGTAAATTTCTCAATCTACTAGGCCTTCTTGCTACAAGAAAATTTATATTAAATTCTAGGCCTGTACTATACACACACACACATATATATTCCCACCCCCAACACCCCCTACCCTAGTGATGACAAAAAAAGCATCTAGTAGGCTCAGAAGTTACTTAAACTCCTTTAGATAAATTTATCCTTTAAATTCATACTCTATCAACTATTTCAAACAATGATAATCGATTCCCTTATTGTCAACCCTGCCTATTAGTTAGTAAGAAAGAAAATACTTTAACACTGAGCTTAATCTAAAAAGACTTTAACATTAGTTTTAATCAAGAGTGTCGACTGACACACAGATGGGCATGCACATGGATGCTAAATAGACTGACACAAAGATGGGCATGCACATGGATGCTAAATAGACTGACACACAGATGGGCATGCACACAGATGCTAAATAGACTGACACACAGATGGGCATGCACATGGATGCTAAATAGACTGACACACAGATGGGCATGCACATGGATGCTAAATAGACTGACACACAGATGGGCATGCACATGGATGCTAAATAGACTGACACACAGATGGGCATGCACATGGATGCTAAATAGACTGACACACAGATGGGCATGCACACAGATGCTAAATAGACTGACACACAGATGGGCATGCACACAGATGCTAAATAGACTGCCATGTTAAGCTTCCAACAAAGCAGGTTCAACAACAAGCTTCTGCCCAAGTGGAATTGACAAAAATTAATGAGGTTCTTGCAGAAAATGTCATAAATTTTCTGCTCTATGATCAATTATTCTGCCAATAAAGTTATAATTAGACCAGTGCCAAAGAAAATTTACCAAGTCCAGTGTACATCTTTCTGTCCATTTACTATAATAATAATAATAATAATAATAATAATACACTGTCGCCATCCCTCACTTTCTGTAAGTCTTTTATCTCTGTCTTCACTGAAAGTTAGTACAGTATATATCTCTCCTGCCTGATCTGTTTATCTTCCCCCACTTTTAGTCTATCTCACTGTCTGTCTGTCTAACTATGTTTCTGTCACTGTCGCTTTCTTCTGCAACCCACTCCTTGTTTGTAACTGCCAACAAAAAAAGACTTATAATACTCTGAAGAGGTCCCTATAAACTGACTACTTCACAGATCACTGGGCAGGTTTTTAAAAATAATTTCCTTTCAGAAAGGTGGTTTGAGGATGGTAGCAGCTTATTAGCTCCTTACCACCCAAATGAATCTCATCGCATTTCCCAGTACATGTATGTTGCTAAGTTACCTCCCCTGTGGCTGATATGTTTTGGCTTGAACTTGAGCTTTTTCTTCTTGTGCAGCAGGGTGGGGTACTTAAATAATATAGCTGAAGCAAGAAAATACCCTCCAAGGATTGCTATCAACATGATCCCTATCATCAGACTGTCAAAAGGATCCTGTCACAAAACCATCACCTGTGGAAGAAAATTATGCAAAGGTATGTTACAATTATCAATTAATTCAAAACGGATAAAATAGTTCAACTGATACAAAGCTAAAAATAGATTACTACATTTGATGTGCATCGATGCAACTGTTTACTGTTTTTAATAATGAAAAAAAGTGTTCAAATGAATGGATTTTTGAAGGGTAACTGTGACCTATGTGTATTATTTTGGTAAAACAAATTAGACCAATTGGGAATTAAATATTCCAAGTGATAACATTGGAATTTCTGAAAGATTTTAAAATACAGTAGGTCTCAGTTTGACATGGTCCTATTTTTTAGGCCCCAAGAACTCCTAATAAAATCAGTGAAACAATTGTACAGACATCACTGACATCTGCAAATTATGCATGGCTCAAATTTTATACATGCAAACTTGCAAAATGTGAGTTAACTGTAAAAAATGCAAGTTTAAATTGTAATCTCTTGCTTCTTTTTTTCAAGTACAAAATTTTCCAATTACATACTGCAAATCAACAGTAAAACTCCTTTTTGCACATATTTAAACAATATCAGATGCATAATTTCTTCAACACAAAATGTTTTGGCATCAATTCCTTTTTCAGATCAGCTGTTTAGTGTATATAGCCCTTTACTGTGAACATTACCTACCAGTAATGTACAGTGAATCAGGATACAACCATTACCTTTCTAAGATGCAGTAGTATCTCTTGAACCATGTCTACATAATTCATTTGCCAAATAAGGAAATATCTCTTTGATATTATATGACTTTAGGTAAAATCTGTTACCTTGTCTCTTACTAAGGCTTGTAATGCTTGCTGGTTTTTTTTTGTTGTTGGTAGGATGGCCGATCGCAGATATTTGTGTCACATATTACACTCACCACCCCCTTAAAATAAAATGGCCATTCCTAATAAAAAATTGCTGTAATTGTAAGTCAGTAAAATGCTTTATTATCTTTCAGTTGGTAGAGTGTCAGTTCTGTAATCCACAGGTTGTGACTTTGACACCCACCCAGGCCAGCTAAGGTTGACTGCCTTGGTGAATGGCACTTAGCTCTCATTTCCTCAGCATGATATAGCTAACAATGTGTTAAATGTGCCATTAAAACCAACAAAAACAAAACAAAATTTGCATTTCTGACGTTTCAAGGTCAAAAGATATGAACTTGAATATGTACAGCCAGACTTTAGTCATAAACAAGAAAAATAATTCAGCTGTACATGTAGCATTTTCTGTATGAAAAAATTACAAGTGAAACTGAACGAAAAGTAGTTTATTTTTAACACAAAATTCCTAGAGTATGGTAAAGGTATTACTATATATGTAAAATAACAGGTTTTAAAAAATAGTAGACACAATGATTTTGAAAGTTGTGTTTTTCTCTCCTTGCAATAAAATGCAAGTAGCAAAAAAAAATTAAAATCCGCCCCTGCTATATACGTGATGCCTGAAATCATTCATACAAAAATAGCTGAATTTCCTATTTAATGACATGTGTACAGAGTACATGTACATGGGTTCCTTGGTACACTAATTCTTGTATATTGTCACAGACTGAAATGTCTTAGCTTGATGATAATTTACCCCCAAATCCATCCAGGGGTTAGTAAATATAAGCAGATGAAATAACTTCAACCAAAACCTCATACAAATTTTCAATGACTGTGATCTTTACCGAATGCCAAAAGGAGCAATGAGCATGTCACATAATAAATTGTCTTGGCTTCATAATGATTCATTCCAAGTATTACCATTTAAATTCCCTGCTTTTCATTGGAAGTGGGAGAGTGTAGTTTGTAAATGAAAGGGTTAGTGACAATGGTGATATAGTAAACGAGTTAAGGTACAATAGTAAAGGAAGACACCAATGATGATGCAGGCTGTTAAGCACTAATTTCATTTACCATAATTATTCTAATTTAGTTGCCTTTTTAGCCTCTTCAATTTTGAGGGCACTTGTAACAGACGGAATTTAAGAGGTTTCAAATTTCATGTCACCAACTTTAGTGGGTTTACCTTATTTAATGAGCAAAATTTTGATTTTTGAAGTGCTGGTGAACTATTCAAATTCTATTCTAATATTATATTTTCAACAAAATAAAGATTTAATGATCGTTCATTGTGTTATGATCTTTTATTTTTAACTGCAACTTATAACTAATTAATCCACTTCAGTGTAACATTCATGTATACTGTAGCTTACATGCAGATTTAGTGCAGGTCACATGACAAAACTAATGATTGATGAAATTCAAAGTTACCTGACGATTGTGATCTTCCTCATTAACAAAGACACTAATATATTCTATTGTCAATTAACACCTCTAAATAAGCAGTTAATTCTTGTTTTAATTACAATAGCCATTGTTACATTTATATGCCTAGAACCACAGGACTATACAGAGTTATATTATGTTCCAAATTTACTGTCCAGGTAAATTCTAGCAAAGCTGGATGAGGACAATATTCTCACAGATGAGATAAAATTAGTGAGGCTCTCAGTAGGGAAATGATGATATCATGAGGGAAATGAAAACATATATATGAGATGTAAAGGCCACTGTCCTGCTGTTAATGAATAGCAGTAGATATTGTAATGACAAGTGATCACATGCATCACTCGTATAGGATTCTTTCTTAAATAGATTTCGAGCAAGTAACGCATATCTGTAATAAAGAAACATTTAAATCCTTTGGCTATTCAATTATTAGCAAAATATCAGAAGAAGAAAACTAGCTACATAATACCACCCCGTTATGTGTCTTAATGTATTTACAAAGCCTTAGACTACAGTGCGCTGAACAGCATAGCGGTGTGTGTACACAGTGATACTATTTTTTAGAACAGGTATTATGAAACAATGAAGTTAATTAGCAGGGATTTTGATTTTGGTTCTGGCATAAGAATTTTTATTCCTTTAATCTAGTTTATAATGGATGTAGATTATTAAAAATGTATCAAAATTTATCAAATGAACAAAATGTATCAAATGTTTGCCTCTTAGTATTCGATCCATTTTCATTCATGTAAGGAGACAGAAAAGAGAGCAATTGATCAGGCAACATGAGAGAGTGACCGTGTGTGTGTGTGTGTGTGTTTGTGCAAGAGAAGGAATGAAAAGCAAAATCACAAACAAGTTAAAAGAAGACACATTTTACATATTTAAATCACATTTAGTAATCCCATATTAAGCATGTAACAGGAATATAGAATTCATCCAAGTTACGTGGGAATATAACATTTCAGTTTGTAAAATGTAAAGTCAAATGTAAAGAAGTCATCACAGCAGTAGTGACAAGTACATATTTTTATTATCGGTATGGAACCATCTCACATTTTATCATAATCCTTTGGAATATTGTTTGTTTCAAACCCCTCAAATTCCTCCTCTGAATCATCAGAAAATAAGTGTGTAAATGTCTCTGATTGCACATCCTCCTCCAAGATACATTGTCAGGAGAGATCAACCAAAAATGATTTTGGCAGAAACACTTGAGTACGTATTTTGTTTTTTTGCATTGTTTAATTGTTATTGCATTGTTCAAGATGTTTTTAGAGGAATATTTAAGGATAGTTAATATATGTTTTAGTTCAATTCATGCTAAATGCTGAAACATAAGCTTTCTCCCAATGCTAAAAAAAACACTAGCTATGAAACTCAGGATTACATCTCATGTCCAACTCAAAAATGTTCTCCTCAGGATGAACTTAGCTTGGAGGAGTATTGGAGAGCAGTCAGCAATCTTAAAAACCCAGCCACAGAAAAACTGAAGTTTAAACTTTCTTGCAGGCTGAGCATGGTTGTTTTGTCGTTGCAGACCCAGCTTTATCCAAAATGCCCTCGACAGCTGAGATACCTCAAGTAGTACCGGAGAGCCACATTCTAATGATACAGAGAAGACATTCTCCATTCTCCACAAGATAAAGTGATTCAAGGGGAAATCTGAACCAGAAAATTATTGAGAGTCTGTTAAGTGTGAAACTTAATAATCACAATTAATGTTATCAGTGGTCAACAGTCAGTGATCTTGTGAAGGAAATTAAAAATGCTTGTGGATTTTATTTAAAAACATATTTGCAGTTAACTACTAGTTATACACCTCTTCCTTTTTCACTGAATTGTCATACACTGGCTCGTATTAATTAATCACAATTGCTCAAAGAAGTACATTTTATTTACTGTCTCAGTCTCAGAAACGACCTGCTAGTGATCATCATTCCGACCCTCAGACTCCAAAGAAACAGAAAGTTAGAAACAATTCTGATGAGAAGGACGATAAATCTTTTAAAGTTGTAAGAAATCTTTAGCATCAGTTTGCTCCATGAATAAGGAACAATCCCAGCTACAAGCTCATGACTCAAAAACAAATCACTCTTGAGATTTCAGTTTTGACTCTTCACATTTTTATTTTGACTCTTAGAATTTTAGTGTCAAGGGTCAAATGACTCTTCAGTTTTTAAATCTATTGCAAATCCTGCATCTGTAAGTCATATAATGGATCTTTCCAGAGAATTACCTTTGGCAATATTAAATTATGGATCAGAAAGCAAATTGTATTTTAAGAGTAAATATGCAATTCTACAAACATTTACTTGGTGTAAAACAGAGTATGTAAAATGATTCTGTATATAAGGAACAAGAAAGAACATCATTGTCAACCCAAAGGTATCAAAATATTATAAAGTACTGGTTTAAGATGTTGAAATCCAATGATATGAAATATATTAAAACTATCTACAATGCCATATATACTCGCATATAATCTAATACCAATTGCAAACTGCATAGACCCAGATCTGCCATCACATAATGCACTGGCAGATCTGGGTCTATACAGTTTGTAAGGACTAATCAATAGAACAAACAACATACACCCTAATCTGCCGGCGCATTATGTGATGGCAGATCAGGGTCTATCTTGTTTGCATTTTGACCCAGATTATACATGAGTATATACAGTATCTTACACAGTAATATAGATCATTTTACAACCATAGAATTGGAATTCAGGATTAACTGATTCACCCAGAGATACAGTATACAAAGACATTGCAAGCTTTTGTTTTCACCCCTACCTAGATAGCATTACTTCTTGAAAATGTGGAGCAGCACTAATAAAGCTGAGAATCATCACATCTACTTGAAATTGAAACTGGTAGACGGGAAAACCCAAAAATCCCTCATGAAAAGACAAAATGTAAACTTTGTAAAATTTTGGAAGACGAAATTCATTTTATGTTTGTCTGCCCTTTGTATATACATTTACAGAGAGAAAATATAACAAGTAGATTCAGGATGTATGTTTTAATTGATAGAATTTTTGAAAGCATAAGTCCTACAAAGAGCTGGAATTCATATCTACAAAGCTTTCACACATACAAATAGTATTGTATTTCAACAGACATAATCTTTCTTTCTTTTATGAATATCCATTTTCTCCCTTACTCTACCCAATATGCAAGTCCTCATCTTGCTATGCCTTGTACTTCATTTATAGATTCAAATTGTGTATTGTAACCAATAATACAATTTTCATAAAGATTTCAGATAAATTTTGTTTACATGAACAGATGTAGCTCTGTTAGTTGTGCTCATAATACATAATCCAAGGGTCACGGGTTTAACATCCACCCAGACCAGCCTGGGTTGGCTGCCTCAGTGTATCCATGAAAAGGCCGTTTAGCCACCATTTCATCTGCATGATATAGCCAATAATGTGCCATTAAAACCAACTAAAACAAAACAAATGAATCAAGAAGGAGATTACACTTTCTTTTTCTATATTAATTTATTTAATTAGTTTAATTCCATTTCAAATCAATAAATTTTCCAAGACACTGGAAGAAGAAACAAATTACCATATTACATTCACTTTTTTAATTTCATTTTTAAGCAACACAACATACTACATTCACTTTTTTCTTAAACAAACATTACCAAATTTCTCCAAAGCATGTTCATGATCAAAATCCTTAAGTTCTGGACCTCGTTTTCCTTGGATTTGCCATTGCATTTTTCCTTCCACAGTTGCGACAACATGTGTCCTATTTCATAACTTATTCCATGAATCTCTCAGTCTCTTTGGCATTGTTTTCTTGATGAAAACTAGATGCATCTACTGATTTTTTGTCAGCCAGTCTCAAGAGAAAATATGCTCATTTGCAGCCTTGCGCTTGGCATGAAAGAAATTATGTTAAGTTGCCATAAGTAAAGTACTTATATGATAATCACTCAAAAACGAAAGCGTATCTTTACATGACACCAAAAAACAGCTGATTTTATCATGATTAACATGGGAGTTTATATAAGTTGCCATAAGTAAAGTACTTATATGATAATCATTCAAAAACGAAAGAAAATCTTTACATGACACCAAAAAACAGCTGATTTTATCACGATTAACAAAATAAGTCCTAAAATCTTGGCACTATTTTTCTACATACGGTATACGATAAAATGCAAGTGTTCCAAACATCGCATAAGGACTTATAATATGATGGATTAAAACTGTGCTGAGTAATGTTTATCAAAGAGCAGTGTCAAATCACATACGTGTGTGGTCTTTTGACCAAATTATCATCAGGAGCTGACAATCGATTAACAGGTGTCTTAATCTCCTTTTCTGCTAAGATCTAACCTATGTTCTTCACCTAATCCCATTACTGTGAATCACCTCAACTTTGTTTGATAGCTTGCACACTACATGACTGATACTCTGATACTCGCTTTGTTGAAACTGATCAAATGAAAGAATTTTGCAGACAAAAAAAACTAGCGTACCCTGGACTCAGCTGTTGGTGTAGTATCAGTTAATGTGGCACAGTCATGTGTAATTGGAGTTTGAGACACAGATAAAGGTTGACAGCTGTAAAGCCAGTAAGACCTAGGGTCAGTCTAATTTGAGTCCAATTAGTTACAGAATACTTGTTATGTACATCATTTATTTTATACTCTCCCACCTTTATGTTCACTTGGTGTTGGGCCTTCATTTAGTTATTAGCTTTGTCTGTATATAATAAAAGTAGTGAAGAGAATATCTTGTGTTTGTTCCTACATACTCACACAACAGTGAGTTGGAGTATTCATGCATACTTTTACCCGGATATCGGCGCCCTGGAGAACCCTGCTATATAATGTAGAGTAAAAGTATGAAAGGAAAAGTTGCGAGTTTGAATAAGACAAGCTCACATTATTTTCCCTATCATGCTGTTCAAACGAAAGACTCCTATAAATACACTTTTTGTCCTTGAACTTTGATTCGGTTGAACTATCTCCCTGTGGATGTGATGACCGCTAACACAGTGGAGAAATTCAAAGCACAGATAATAATCGGTGCATACTGTCACTTAATGAATTATAGAATATCTAAATTGTACATGGTTTAAACGTTTTGTACTTGGAAGTTGTTCTATTGGGTATGAGATTCTTAATATATAAAGCACTTTCTCTCACACCCACAAAACAAATAATAGTCAGAAATTACTGCTTCCTAGGAAAACAAAAAGACAGTATCGCTAAAATGTCTCCCGAGTACCGTGCTCTTTCTTCGATATGAAAACAGTCTGCAATATACAGCACCAAAAAACTCTTACTTTTCTCGACCAACTCGCTCTGTACAAGCGCTGTCTGTATCCATGTGTTTCTATTTTGAATGTGCTTGAAAATTCCGTATCGATTAAACACCTTGTATAGTCATCGACCACTGGATTAAAATTCATACTTCCGTTTTGAATGACATATGCAGATCACGTGCTAATCATGTGATTGTTATTTACTGGTTCACGAGCAGACGACTCAAAGAGTGCTTCCCTGAAAAAGAAAAGCAAGCGTTTTATTTAAGGAATTTGTAGTTTCTTACATACGTTTCATTGATTGATTTTATAGTTTCCTACCCAAGTTATGAATGTGTAATAACCTGTTCAAGCCGTTTTAGCATTGATTATTTTGTTCACATGTGAAATAATATTTTACATATGCAGTACTTTTATTAACCCAAATGGAAGGGTCCACAAAACACAATGAATAAATTGTGAAATAAGGATATGAGTACGTGATGTCTAAATTTACACTGAAACTAACTTTCTCAATAAGTATGTAAAGATTTGGTTTGTACATACAAATTCACAATCAGAGATATACGTAAGTCTGTAGAAAGGGCACACACATCAATCACTAAACAATGAGACCAATGTGTGTGTGTGTGTTACACATTTGAATACTCTGACTTTATTTTACACATCTGAAATATATATATATATATATATATATATATATATATATATATATATATATATATATATACTTATATATGTAAAAATATAATTTCACGTATGGAAAAGAATTTTACACTTGTGAAGAAAAAATAAATTTAGAAAAATAAAATCTTGATTTCACATATATGAAATTCGGTTTCACATATGTGAAAAAGAATAATGCCTACGTCTGTAAATTAATTTATATCAATGTACACACAATTTCACACATGTATAAAATAAACCTTTATTTACATATGTAAAAATATGAATACATGCTACAGCCACTTGCCACATAAACCACGTGTTGCATAGATATGCCGCTTTTCTGTGATCTATGCATATTGATATATGTTATGGAGGCAGTTGTCGCAAATACGAGATTTAACGTCCCTCCCCGCCAAGTTACAAATTTCAGTCGGTGCAGAGAGAGAGAGAGAGAGAGAGAGAGAGAGAGAGAGAGAGAGAGAGAGAGAGAGAGAGAGAGAGAGAGAGAGAGAGTTAAAACAAAGACATAAAAATGCAACAATGCATTTTTTTAAAAGGCATATTTAATATTGAGTGACCATTAATCTGAAATTTGATTTTTTTTACGAGTGTTTGTTATCTCTCCAACTGCTTTCAAACAGTTCTTGACAATGAAGCATTTTCCGTGTAATTAGTATAGGGGAAAGATATGAGCATAAACTGACACTATGAGCACAAAGGGAATTTAACATTAAGGCCGCCATGTTGTGCCCATAAATTCTTTTCTATAAAAATGGCACAACGGGAAATTAACATTACGTCCCTAGTTTTCACATTAAAATGACATTATGGGCACAAGGGGAATTTAACATTAGTCCTTAACATGACATTTCCCGTTTGTACCCAAACTAATTTTGGTTTTTAACACAAAACTGACACTATTGGTACAAGAGAAATGGTAATGTTAAAATTGTCCATAGGTGGAACAAACACTTTTAATGACCAATACACCTACACCTACTGACCAACACCCCACATCCACCGACCAGCAATAATACATACTGATTCGCACCTATACCTACTGATCAACACGCACACGTACTGACCAACACCTACAGCTACTAACCAACACGCCGTGTGACTGACAAGTACCTACATATACTGACCAGCACCCATCCCTAATGATCAAAACACCATCTTACTCACAAGCACGCAGTGTGAAAGAGGATGTAAAGTAGGAGGAAGAGTAACACTTAGAGTAGACAAAATGACATACTTACACTTACATACATACAATCCTAGAAGTGCAGTGAAGGAGAGAAAATTGTAGGAATATTTATGCCTACACACAAACATAGATATACAATCACTCACAAGACAGAAGGGGTGAGAGGGGTTTACGTTTTAGTTGTGAAAGACAAAAGACATACAAGACATACAAACATAAAAACATAGATTTTGGTAATGATTGAGTAGTATCTCTATTTCTGGGTGGCCCCGAAAAGGCCGTTGATTGTTCTGGATCGTTGATGTTATCGATATCCAGGACAACTTCACCTCTCAGGCCAGGATCTGCAACACATACACATCTGATCGTAGATTGCTCCATCTCCCGACGGAACGGAGAGTCTAAAATTGGAAGCCTCAGCTTCCATCTCCCAATTTTCGGTTTGCAGGATCAGCGGTTGTTCTGGCAGCTGATGTTGCTGTTACTGTTGCTCTAGTTCCAGATCCATACACCAGTCTTTTTGCTGTCCTTCCCTCTGCCTCACCCGTTGCTGGACTCTCGCCCACCTTTCGCTGAGGCGCTGCTGCTCCCTCTTCTGCTTCTCTCGCTCACTTTCCCTCTTCCCCTCCGCACAAGCCCTCTTGATCTTTTCTGTTTCCAATTCAATCACTTCTCATATGAGCTGCTTGTACATAAGGAAGGATACAATTTATTTCTTATAGTGTATTTTATTCGGGTAGTATTCTTATAATCGGTCCAGGAGGGGCTCTGACCTCTGTAACAAACACATCACCTCACACAGTTTTCGAATTTGCACTGGCTGGCTTATTCGTGACGTTTTTGTCGAGTTGACGATGGATGGAAAGACTGCTTACTTAGTTTCGATTAAAGACGTGTTCGGTGATTCCGTCATGTACGTCTAGTTAATGTGTGCACGGCACACTGTTTAATTTCTCGTCAAGTGGGTTGCCGGGATGCAAATCCACTTGATGCACTACTGCATGCAATGCACGCTATTTACACACCATTCCCTCGCTGCATGGTTTCACCACTATGGGGGTTCACTGAAGGCGCGATATGGGTGGGTGTTTACAATTACTTATACCTGTACATAGGAATAGAACCACAATGTTTACAGGATTGCAGGTGTGCGCACGGCGCACTACTTAATGTCTGGCGTGGAAGGCTGCACGGACTTGGCAAGGGAGGCGCGAAGCGTGACGAAAGTACTGAAACGCCATGAACGTATATGATCAAATTCTGCCCAGTTAGCTAAATCGGGCTGTCCCTAATACCAATGGTGTGGTAGCCACATTTTGTAATTAGAGTCAATCTAGAAGGTTTAATACAATTTTCCTAGTCTCTGCCACTTTTAGAATTTAGTGTATATGGTGTACATCCAATTTTCCGAAAAATATACATAATTTCAGGGTTAATGTAACCCTGTTGGTAACATTTTGTGATCCTAACTTGAAAATAACAAGCGATCATTTTGGAACGGTGTAGAAATGGATCGTATTTGCGTATAAATAAAAAGTTATTATCGAAAAAGGTTTTCAAGGCAGAAAAGAAAACCCTTTGGCAATTGAGGCAATTCTATTAGCCCTTAAAAGGGCTGAGGTGTAGCCTTTGCTGATGGAAACAGGTATGGCCTCAGGAATTCGGGCGGCTTGAACTTGCGTCTGATGCGGCCCTTCATGCTGTCTGGGTCGATAAGGTCAGCAACCACTAGCTTTTTCATCGGCGGCCATACTGTGACGGGTTGTGACGACATCTTCCATGACTGCATTAATTCGTTCAAGATGAGTACAGCTAACGGGATTGGGCACTCGCTATACGCCTCCCCAAGGGCTCGGATGTTTTCGGCTGCCTTGGTGAAGCTGGATTTCTGTGTCTTATTTAGAATCCCGTCACATCTTAATCTCTTAGAGCATGCAGAGACCGTCCGGAAGTCTTCTATGTGCTGTCTTGTTGCTTCCCTATCTTCGTAACATTTGTTTGAGACTGGATTCTAACAAATGCGAACGCACTTGTGCATTTTTTCCGCGACTGATAGCATTATACAGTGCACAAATAAATTTCGCAGGAGGATGAGATGGAAAGGATGTCATGCTGAATACTGTCAGAGAGGAAAGAAGTGAACGGTCTTTTATATTTTCTTTAGACAAACGAAAACGAGGAAACTGACGTGTAAATCACTGGACCTCTTGTTTTGACACCAGTCGTGAAACAAATCCGTACGAAACCTCAATAATCGGGAGTGGTAGGTTTTAAATCGATAAGTAAATACACATATGGTAATTGAATGTATTGTCATAAACATATTCAGCCAGGGTGTTCCTAACTATTTAGCCATCACTTGAACTTGAGATTTGTCTCTTGGACTTTGAAACAACGCCATATAATGAGCATTGAAACTGATCGTACGATGTGCTTTACTTTGTTGAAATAAATTTTGAGTGAAGTAAATAATACTGGCGTTATGATGGTGTCCTCTTTGTTAAACCAAAGTTTAATTTCTTCTTCGTCTTCTCCTAACATGTCATCAAAAATGACGAGATGGGCTTGACCAGAGTCTACAACGATCCGACCTCCTTCGCGAGGAATTCTTTCTACAAACGAAATGAATTCTCCTTGATTTTCTTTTAGTAACGTGTAAGCCGATTGCCACTGTTGAGACACCACATGATACGTCGTGGAGGACGATCGAACAAAAGTGATTTATGTTCGATCACACATTTGACAAAATCGGTTTTGCCTGAGCCACTTGGTCCACCAATCAACATGTTAAAGGGATGGCGAAGATACAGTGCCTCCCAACTTTGACGATCTGACCTTTCGTCAATCACTTTGAGAACGGAGGATGCAGCCATAACTTGCAAATAGTTTTGAACATTCTGAGACAATCACCAAGAACACAAGGCACTTTATACATGTTTAATATTTTTTTTCATGGTACAACAAACTGTTCACAATTTTAAAAAGTTAATGTTTGTTTCTTTCTTAAAATTATCCACACACGTGTTTGGCGTAGTCAGCCACCTCTTGTTTACAAGTGTCGAATCCAAGACTTTTCCAATCACGTACACCCTTTCAGTCGTAAATCTGTTGGCGTAGCCAACTACATACACACACTTCTTACAAGTAAGAAAGTTGATAAAATGCAACGAATTTCTTTTTCACACAGAGGTAGAGAAGTAGTATTCTTCATCAATCGCAGAACTTTTAACATAATGAGTTTCTCGTGCACAAAGTTTTGGTCGTCATATCTTGGCATGAACTGGTGATAAATTTGCCCAAAAAAATCTACCGGTTAACGAAATCCAAGAAATTCAGTCACTAACGCACATTCGACACGTCGTCCTAAATGTTAAGAATCGCATCGTCATGTCGAATCATTTCTTTTAAAAGCTCTTGGTAATCCTGTAAGTTTTGAACAATATCATTGACTTCCTCTTATGGAATGTGGTACAACACTGACTGTCGAAGTCGTGGCATGGCGAGTTTAATAACGTGTTCGGAGAAGAGTCCAGTCACGTCTTGGCGCAAAAAATCTCTTTCCGACCATGCTACAGCCTTCTTCAATCAGTCTTTTTATATCATTCATATACCAGTAGTTATTCATTTTATGTAAATGAGGATGTAATTGTTCTTTGCGTTTCACTTGCATCTGTACAAAGTAGTGGTAAATGTGCTCACGCAGCTCAGGAGGTAAACTACTAATCCGTTCCTCTTCTAAAGTATCCATGAGGATAATAATCTGGACCGACCAAGGGAAGGTAGAGACAGCACGGAGACCATCTGGCATGTACAAGGTAAGCTGTATCTCTATACTCCCATTCGTGGAGTTTCACACCACAAATGAAACACTGTACTTTGTCTCCTTGACCAATCCTGCTGTCGCTAAAGATTTGGGAGTGGGTCCTTCCAGATATTTGAGCCATTTCCCTTTGAACGTCTGGAATCGACTGGCAAAATCACAATAACCATGCAAAGTCACAGGAAACGTGAATTCTTCTTTGATTCGTGAGTCTCGATGACCTTGTGGTGTACAGAGTGGGTTGTGAGTACATGGATGACATACATAGACGGGCACACGGATAGCATTGCTTCGATAGTGGAGCGAGATTGTGCTGCATCACTTTTGTCGTTGGGCACATCATCACTCTCGTCGCAGGGCACAGCATCGCACTCGATTTCATTGAATTTGGAGTAAGTGGGTCCATCCCATGGTTTATTTGTGTCGAATTTGTTTTTCTCGATAAATGTCTTTGCTCACAATAATCTTTTTTTTTGGAACTTTTTTATGCTGAAGGTGAGTACCCGTACGGTACCGTATTGTGATCGGAAAGCCGCACTCGGTTCTCGTAGTCGATCTGATGATACACGTTTCCCAAGGGTCGAGTGACGATTTGATGATCTGTCAAACATACAATCTTGTGAGCGTCGACCTTTGTGCCACGAAAGTATTGATCTTGACCTGACTTTGAGGCTTCTTTCAAAACGTCAAAGAGTACCACTTGACTCGAACGATAGTTCAGTGTCAGTCCTATCACTTTACACTTGGTATGAAGTTGTCCTATCTTATCTCGGTATTTGTAGCACTAATATTTAGGTCCACCACTGGCAAAACTCAGAATAGTCTCTTTGGGATGTTCGTCAGTCCACGCTCCTAATCGTTCGTCTTCGATGTGAGGACGATAACCTCCAGGGCGATCGGTGTTCCGACACGGAATACAATTTTATACGGACATTGGCTGTCACGTAAGCAGTAATGATGCCATTGCCAAACTCGTCGGGTGGAACAAACTCCATGACCTCTTCGTAATTGACCAAGATCAAATCTTCACGTAAGATTTCTACGTGTTTGATAAGTTTTCCTCTATCGTCGTTGAGCTGAAAGTAATGACTTTCATCCACCAAGTATTCAGTCGTAGGCAACATAGGACGTTGAGCAAGTTTTCCGCACAAACAATTCAGCCTGACTTTAGCAAACGCTCGTCTTTCTTCGATCTGTTCTACGTGTTCTAAGTCAATGCAATCTAGGGATCGGTACCATTATTTGAACTGATCTTTTTTTTTCCTAGAGTTTCACACCAGGAAAATTGGCCGTTCGTTTCTTGTTTGAATTTCAGAAACTCACGTACCCTGAAAAAATCTCTGTACTCGAGTCGTCGTCCTGTTTGTATTGTTCTGTGGTAGGAATGTGCAAAATTTCCTAAACGTTTAACAATCGGTATCCACGATCAAGAGCATGAAACAATTCGACACTAACCCACGCTCCTGTCAAGGCACATTCTTGTTCGTCCTGGCGAGAAGGTTCGTGTTGATTACACGTTTCAGCACACGTACTACATTAAGGAAACATCAGTTTTCCGTGGCAATGATTAGGCAACACGGCAAATGTGTTTTACGTCGATATGTTCTGTCGAAATTTCAGGGTGACCTGATGGAAATCAAGCATATTTACACACCGAAGAATACAAGGAACGTACATCGACATGCTTGATTTGTTCTCCTTGAGATTCGTCAGCTTCGTAAAACAAGCGTGCAGTATTTGTCCGTCCTCCAAACAAACCATCGCGTGGATTCAATTTTCGATGTCCACCACATCGTAGCCTTGGACGATGCGTCGAAATGCTGGATCTGTTTTGCTGAATATCGACGGCTGACGAATTGATACGATTGAGGTGGTATAATGGCTAATTTATTCTTGGGCAAGAACTTCTTTCGGAACACTAATCCATACGCTTTGGCAATGGTAGAAGCTTCCCTCAAGGGATCAATACCTCCGTACTGGAGAAATAACTGTCGCATATTTCCAGAACAACATCGTAAAATGGTCACATCGGACCAACAATATTTCAACATTTCTTCTTGAAAATCAAAAGGGTCCGAAGAGTGGGCTTGGTACTGGTCATAGAAAGCAGTTTTTTGGTCGTAGTAATGAGCTTCGGGCAAATGCGAGAGCACAACGTGTTGATTTTCCCCGGGTATTGAAAAAGTGTGGAAAATAGCCTTTATGCATTTCCGTTATTCCGAACGTTTTGCGCATTTTATTCAAACGCATCACCAAAACTTAACTCATGGAATCTTTAAATTAGACGTTTCCCACTTTCATTTAAATGATTTTCGCTCCCTTCATGGTGATTTGTGGAAATTTGGTTCCTTGTTTTGAATAATATTTCACACCAAATTGTCCGTCGTATACTGAGAAATTGTGAGCGATGACTGTAGAGTATTGATGAAAGTTGCCGTTACGATACATCTCCTCTTCGTTCCAGGTGTCGTGCATTCGGTCTAAAACCCACTCAGCAAAATCAGAAAGAGTATGGGAGCCACGAAATATCTTTTCACGTCCCCCTGAATCACGCTACAATTCCGACACTGATAAATAAAAGTTTCTGAATAGAGTCGTACCAAGCTGTTGAGCGACAGAAAAGTTCGGAATGTGAATCGCTATCTCTTGAGAACATTCAAAGTCAAAAAAGATAAAATCAACATGATGGTCTCGTTTCTTTTTCTTGTTACGGTCATTCAGTAAATTTTATTGTTCACTTCCATATCTCTGAATGTAACATTGATGATCCGACTCGACGACATGGGCCACAAATACTACATCGTTTCTTTCCTGAACAAAGGTGTGAATCTTTGAAATTCATACGAACATGCTGTTCACAGGTTGGACACAGTGTGCAACTTATTCGCAAGCATTTTTATATTGTTGGAATTGTTTCACGCGATGTCGCTCGTAACACGCTGGACTCACGAATGTTCGTTTGCATGTTCAGCATCGAATCAGGTTTTGTCTTTCATAAAGACAAGGTCTGGACGTTAAACAGCCACGACATCTCTCGCCGCAATGAATATGTTGCTCCCGATTGCTGAATACTTGGTCCTGATAATATCCGTGTCCAAGAAATCCTGTGCTACTGGCAATGGCATCGAAATGGATTTGGTGATGGTATATGTTTCTTCGGAGATTTAAGCTTGTTCCAAAAGGATTTCTGCTTCTCTCCATTGTTTAGCCCTATGAGAATGTTTAATACTCCTCCATAATCGTTTCCATTCCGGTGTATCGGTTTTTTTGGAGAGGAAGAGCTTGATGGTATTGGATAGGGGTCCATCATGTCCTCTTCAAACTCGTTAGGGTGAACTTCTGCAAACACTTCTCTCAGGGTATGAGTTGACACAGAACGTCGCAGCTGTCGCCTTGCTTCTAGTGTCTCTTTGGAAAGGTGTGATCGTTTCATGACGATGAACGATTTAAGATTGATTAAACTAGGATTACTTCTCTTTCTATATATACAGCCCCCTTCCCCCCCTCCCCCCCCCCCCTTCGCCCGCCCGTACGTAAGAGAATACATCATTCGCTTCAATCTATGAAGATGGAAGAACCACAACAGATCACACTTCTGGTCAGAGATTTACAGACATTCGTTCGAATATACACTTCCAACAAGACTACTCCTCTCGAGATAAAAGTTAAGATACATGTGATGTCTGTCAGGAGAAAGACAATGGGCAACCGAAAGTCCACAACGTCAAAGAAAAAAAGTAAAGATACAGAGTGTCCCAAGAAAGTGAAAAATACAGCAGAAGAAGAAAAGAACCCATTCCAGCGAAGAAGAAATTCAAAGTAATACACGTAGAAGAAACAGCAGAAGAACCTATTCCAGTGGAAGAAATTCAAAGCAAAATAGCAAGAAGAAAAAATGGACTTTTGTAATGCATTTGAAAATGTCATTGTGATTATTATTCACAAGAACATACCAAAAAAGTAAGTGTATCAAAAATGTATTGATTTTTTTTTTTGGTTTGTTTGTATTTATAAGATATTGACACACTCACCCACACACCCTTATATCTCCCTTATATCTTTTGTGACGGGATTTATTTTTTGATTTGGCAATCATGGAGTAGTATCTCTTTTCTAACCTAACTGGGTGGCTCTGAAAAAGGTCGTTGGGTTTGAAAATTGTTTTTTTTTTACTTAACATCAGCTGTAACTGTCTTAAACTTTTACCACGTCCATGTCATAGTGCTGCGGTGGAAGAGGTCGTTACTACCGCTGCTGGAGTCTCGGTGGTAATCAGTTTAGTCGTAGAAGGTGTAGAATTCTTCTATTGTGAAGGTCTCTTTCTCTTGGGCTTCGCGAAAGGAACTTCATACATTCTCTTCCTTCTGTTTACTGTTCAATGTTTTCCTTTTCTCCTTTTGCTTCCTCTATCCTCTTCTTCTTGTTTTTTTAAAAGAAAAATGCTTTTTTCTTCTTTTTAGCGTTGTATGAAAGTCTTTAACTCTTACTTCTGTTTCTTTTCAAAATCATCATATGCTGGCAGGCATAGAGAAGGAGGTGGATGTGGTACCGGCAAACATTCGTGCGAGGATTAGAAATCGCAGAAAGGCCAAATCTAAATCCAAGACATTCTCCTCTAGAATAATACTCGCTACAGCAGCACAGTCGTGCTGTCACTCTGGGTATAGAAGTATCTTATGCAGGCGCACTCCAACACAAAGTCTTCGTCTCAGCCATGCGATACTGTACTAGCACTATTCAGTACTGGTGAATCGTATAAACGCTCGAATTGAAAGTCACGTCACGCGCCTGCTGGATTCTGATTGGATAATGGAGAACACGCCATGACTGAATTATGTGACACGCGTTCTGATTGGTGGAACCCCCAAATCAGTTTCGATCCAGTCTTAGACTATATATAGAGGCGCGTTTACCCCATTTGTCATCCGTTTTCAAGAAAAGTGAAGATGTTGGTGATGAATGTATGGACCTCAACCGCTATCTCAAATATGTTGTTTGATCAAAACATCCTGATGTTCACCATAAGCAATTAGACAATCATGGACAGGACAGAGGCAGCCGTCTTTGGATCTATGAGAAACAAGGTTGTCTCAAAAGATTGTTAAAATGTGGACTGGTGGTCATGAGAAACTTGCGACGAAGAAAAGTGAAGAGATGTGGTCAGTGTTAAGCAATTTTGGTTAACCTACCAGTGGCCCTTTTTAGGGTCACCTAGATCTCACAGAAACAGAGATACTACTCAATCAATACCAAACTCTATGTTTCATGTGTGTATGTTCGTATGTTTTTATGTCTTTTGTCTTCAACAACTAAAACTTAAACCTCTCTCCACCTATCTGTCTTGTGTGTGGTATTATATCAGCATGTTTGTGTGTAGGGGTGATATTCCTACTCTTTTCTCTCCTTTCACTCCATTTCTAGGATTGTATGTATGTAGGTGTAAGTGTGATATGTCATTTTGTCTACTCTAAGTGTTACTCTTCCTCCTACTTTACATTCCCTTTCATTCTGCGTGCTGGTGAGTAAGATGGTGTTTTGGTCAGTAGGTGTGGGTGCTGGTCAGTAAATGTAGGTTACTTATACGTCAGACGGGTGTTGGTTGGTACGTGCACGTGTTGGTCAGTACGTGTGGGTGTTGTTCAGTACGTATGGGTGCTGGTCAGTAGGTACAGGTGCATTTTAGTAGATGTGAGTGTTGGTCAGTAGGTGTAGGTGTATTGGTCAGTAATAGTGTATGTTCCATCCATGTTCATTTTTAACATTACCGTTCCCCTTGTGCCCTTAGTGTCATGTTTGTACAAAACACCAAACAATAGTATGAACACTAACGGGAAATGTTATGTTAAGGGCTAACGTTAAATTCCCCTTGTGCCGATAGTGTCATTTTAATGTGAAAACAATGGACGTAATGTTAATTTCCTATTGTGCCCATAGAGTAATTTTTGAAAACAAGAATTTATGGGCACAACATGGCGGTCTTAATGTTAGTGTAATTTTGTGCCCATATCGTTCCACTATACTACTCATGTAATATTAATTACATAGAATAGTTCGATGGGAATTACAAACAAAATTAAAACAATATTTTTTTTTTAAAATGCTCAAATCGTACAAAATTATTCTACTTGCGGAAATAACCTAGGTCGAATATTCTGAAACCAGTAAAACATCCTATATCCAGGAAATAAACCCTTAAACATGATCAGGTGATGAAGTTCGTCTTACACACAAGAAATTCATACGAATTATAAGTAACACTACAGTTGCACAAATAGAGTCCACGTCCGCCCACCATTCGAAGAACATTTAGAAAGTTATCGCCAAGCTGTCGATTTGCGCCCAAAATTGACCGCAGATTGAGATATGTTTCACCTTTTAGTTTTATCTGAACATTTTCTATGAACTCACACAAGAGGATGTTCGTTTTTAATTTCTGATTAAATTACTTCAATGACCAGTTCCTTCCACTTTCCATTATTAATGTTCATCGCTGCCCCTTTGGTAAAGTGATGTAGCGCTGGTCCTCTTTTCCGAATGGCTTACGTAGTGTCACTCATTTTCCAGGAGCGGATGCAAAGGGGAGAGGGGAGAAGTGGCGGAGCCTGCGCCCCCATGGCACCCCACCCCCTTTGAAAATGAGCGCGAAACTACCAAAACGTTTCAAAGAGTAAGTTTTCTTAACAGTTAGATGCTTAAAATTATGCACTGTGAACGCTTAAAGTGCAGGAGCTTCAGCAGGGTTCACCCCCTGGGTCCCCATGAAAGGTTCCATCCCACGTACCATTTGCCTACTTGTTTACGCCCCCTCTGATCCGCCCTTGATATCTGCAGCCGTACACGTTGTTTAAATCAGTGTCGACAACTTGTTGGCATCGGCCATTTGGTTTGAATATCTAGGCGTGGGTCCCGAATTGATCCAAAATTTCCAATCAATTCAAGATACAGTTTATATAGATCATACAAAGTCCTCTCATTTCCAGAATTCGAGTAATGCTTTATGCCTCGATTTTCCTGATTTAATTCACCAGCATAGTTTTTTGCGGTTCTTCGTTGAAATTCTATAAATGATCCCAGGAAAACCGACGCCAAGGTGGAACCGATAGCACGACAGAGCGCGACACTGCTCGTCTATTCCTCTAAGTCCAAACAACAATTTACAATTGTAAAATAATCAATATATGTAGTAGGGTTTAACAGCACGTCAGCACAACACTGGCCATATGATCCTTAAGACTCAAGTTCTAGAAAAGTAAATATAAAATATTGCAACCCCCTCACACACACCCCCACCCCCCACACAAAACAGACGCTAGGAAGATAAAGCCTTCCAAATACACAACAAGGATACCGCTCTTCAATGAAGGGTTTCATGTTCTGAAGCTTGTTTTGGATTTTCTATTCTACATATTTTGCCTGTTATGAAAAATAATGCTAATTTATATAATATTTGAAGTCATTATATGGAATGTTCCATTTGGAAACAGGTATATGCAAGGCATATTTGGCTTCTTTATCTGCCATTTCATTATTCTCAAAACAAATGTGACTAGGGAGCCAACAGGACAGACTATTCTTTCCAGATTGCACATGCAAAACGTGTTTCTGTAAGATCTGGGATATTAACGGGTTCTTGTTTTGCAAGGTTTCAGTGTGAAAAGAAAATCCGAAAAGATGACAAAGCTTATTCTGAGTAAGCATTCAATGCACTTCAAAGATTTGAGGATGGATGTAATTTCGGCCGTAAAAACAGAAGCTTTATCTGGTAACGGGCTCTACATGGTGCCATGAGGTATTGCAATTGTCTCCATCTTTCAGACCATCTGTATACAGGGACGTATTGCCATGATAGGAGATTCGAGATCTGATCTAATTGAATTTACTCTGAGAAACGAGAGCTTTCGTTGAAGAATTTTTGAATTTACAGAGTACAATTGTTTTTAATTTTTTTAAATTTTAAAATTTTTTTTTTTTTTTTATTTTTTTTTTTTTGGGGGGGGGGAGTATTTGATAACCACAGTGGTGATTTTGGAAAATAAAATTTTGCAAATATTGCAAAATTGATTTTTGCTGCTTCAAGGTGAGGACAAATCCATATGCTAATTGTTACGCACCTCTCGTAACAGGTGTACGATTTGGTTGGTTATCGTTATCTAGAGGATGATCGACCTCGGTGTTATTGCCCGGATCGAGTAAATAATAAAATAAAATATGAAATTTTATAGATGGGATAAATAGAGATCTGAGCAGATATATAGAACAGAATAACACGAGACCCCGTACATGAAATATAACAATGTAATCAATTACATAAAACAAATTGAAATAATAAATAACATTAGAAAGATACACTTCTTTTTGAAATCATTTACCGAATTTCAACACAAATATAATTATGTAATTAGCCGATCTGTTTAAAACGATAGACTTAGTTCGTCATGAAATCGAGTGAACAATCGAATAAATTGCCCAGCATGCCTGCATAACCTTGTTCAAATTCAACATTGCTGTCAGGTCGTCAAGGTTGATGTTCTCCCCTTTTGCTTTTCTCTCTCTCTCTCTTATCCAGCCTCTTTCGGTCCTTTGTGTGGGATGCCTCTTCTCTCTACCCTCTACGTTGATACTTATACGTGCATCGATGGTTGGCTTTGCAGGTATGTAGGTAGGTGGATATGTGGATAAATAGGTGGGTAGGTAGGTAGAGCTATTTTCCCCTTTAAAATAAACAAGAAGCAACCTAAATATCCCGTCAGATTCGTTCTGGGAAGTAGAATATTACCCCACTCTCGTTAAGTCAGATATCGTCCGATACTATCGGAATTCAAACAGATACCAAAGGCCATCTGGTCAGGCCAAACCTGACAGACGATAAACAAACCTAGTTTCAGAAGATTAATGTACTTTGCAACGGTTATTTCATCACTAACTCACTCTAACATCACACGAGACATAACATACATAACATTTTCAGTTCACGTCTTAATTATACAAATGAATCAATGAAATTCACTTCATGGCTTAACTACATTAGTGGCAGTGAATACTCACTCAAATCTTTCGCATGCATTATTCATATCATTTAAGACAGGAAAATTCACACAAGATTCTAACAACTCATATTAAATAAAGTAATGCATGAAATTCTTAGAATACATGATTCCTATAACAATCAAGACGACAAATTCAAACAATTCGTCAAACTCATATAAAGATGATTACGAATTCGGACAAATGAACTCAAACAAATAGTTATACTCATAAAAGAAAACTGATGTACGAATTTAAACAAATAAATTCAAGCAAATAATTATATTGGTATCATCGAATTACATGAGATTGATGCAAATACCTTGTGCTTTCAAAACTCGCTCGCTTCTACCGTCAGAATCGTGTCCCTCAACTTCCAGACACCCGTCCCTTGAACAATTGTTTATACGAGAGAATTTCGTCTTATTCTGCTCGGAGTCAAGATTTTTCCAGCCTTTCGCAGGAACTTGGACTGATTAAATTTTGCGATGTGGAATATTTAAAACATGAAATTTCTTCTGGTAAACACACCTCTTATTTAGCATAGCCAATCAGATTAAACGTATCTACCGCCTTTTTTAAATACACGCCCATCGTGGTTAGCATAACCCCCTTGATTTCGCGCGCTATTTAAATAACTGATTCTGGAAAATTTCAAAAGATAAAACAACTTCAACTGGCTTTACAAATAGTCTCTGCATCCTCTCAACTTTGAAATTTTCGATACCTAGACAAAAATTAACCTTATATCCGACCGTTATACAATGAAGGCTTAATTAAGAATCAATCTCACCCCAAACAGGGACATTAAAACCATCGCAGTCTAGCGATTTAATACGGTACCTTTCCTCATAAATCTAAGTAATTGTTATTTGCTAACTAACCACAGCATTGATGCGCTCTACGAAATACATCGACAGAAATTTGCACCCTTACACTAATATGTGGAATGAAATTTGGTTTCTGAGTTTACAAGACTTGGTATTTGGGCCTAAATACGACATCGTATGCGGAATTATATGTATTGGGGAC
Organism: Margaritifera margaritifera; assembly: GCA_029931535.1. Taxonomy (NCBI): domain Eukaryota; kingdom Metazoa; phylum Mollusca; class Bivalvia; order Unionida; family Margaritiferidae; genus Margaritifera; species Margaritifera margaritifera. The sequence goes on from JAQPZY010001654.1 coordinate 5,192,774, forward strand.
ATTTCGGTAGTATACTGAAGAGCCAATTTCGTTCTAATGATATTAAGTAATGGTTCATTTGACTCAATAGAGGTTTTATGAAGGGGAAGTTCTACATGTTCCCAGACAAAGTTGAAGTTGATTGTGTATCGGATCAACCATTTTCAGGTAAGTTTTACAAAACTCATCCGCCCACAATCCAGCCATAGTCAAGTTTGGATCTTACTAAAGTCCTTTATAGTCGGAGTAAGATCTTCCAGTCTGCTCCACAATCTGTGTTTGCCACGACTCGTATTATATCGATTAATTTTTGACATGTATTACTCAGGTATCTAATATGCGGAATAAAACTTAGTTTACGGTCGAATAAAAGTCCTAAAAATGTAGTCTCTTCCACAAAAGGGATTAGAGAACCATCATGACAGAGTTCTGGGTATTCATCAATTGTGTGTAATGAATAGAACTTTATACAAACAGTTTTTACATTCGGAAATTTGAATCCGTTTTCTTCTGCCCATTTCTGAACTCTGTTTAAGCATATCTGTAGCTGACCTTCAATAGTATGCATACTCTTCGAGCTATAGCAGATTAAAAAAGTAGTCATTTCCTCCGTTAAGATATTTTACTATGTTGTTAATTTTTGTTGCTGAAAAGGGTGACGACAATAATATGCCCTGAGGCACATCCGCATCCTGAGGATATCTTTCAAAAATGGCGGTACCTACCTTAACTCTGAAATTTATCTTCCCAAAAATCGGATATAAAGATAGGTGCGATCACTTAGACCTAGGTTGAATATGTCATTCTTTAAGGTGTACTTTCATGTTGTGTCATGAACGTTCTCCAAGTTAAAAAAAAAAATGATTGTTGTATGTTCTTTCTTTATGAAAGCTTCTCAAATAAATGCTTCAAGTCTTACTAGATGGTCAGTTTTTCTTCTCTGGCGTCGAAATCGACATTGAAAATCTGACAGTAATTGGACTCGAAATTCGTGAGGAGTCTTTCGTTTATCATTTGTTCCATGGTTTTGCAAATACACCTTGTTAGTGATATGGGATAGTATTTGGAAGGGTCCGGTATTGTATAGTCCTTTACAGGTTTAGGTACTGGGATCACTGTTCCTTCTCGCCTCTACGTCGGGAAGCCTCCAACTTCCCGAATTGTACTGAAAATGTTTAGTAGTGTATTGAGATCAGTCAGGTAGGTGTTTTAGAAGTTGATAGTGGACATCATCTGATCCTGCTGAAAAGGCATGGGCTCGATCAGAAGTGTCTTTGAGAGCAAAAAGTTTATTGTAATCTTTAGGTATTAGCCGAATTGACGTGTATGGAAGCTTTACTTGACACAACCGAAGTTTGAGAATAGTTCTCTTGAGAGAATTTTTGGAGAATGTTTCGGCCAGTGTATCAGAAATTTCTTGTAAGGTCGTGACCAATTCATCAGATTTATTTAAGTGTTCGATACAGATGTGTTTATTTGTTATTTTTAGTATCATATTCCATACTGATTTAATAGAGGCACGAGTGTTCAACCTAGAAACGTAGGATCTCCATGTGCACCCCCCCCCCCCCCCATCACTCTTGGCTTTCAAGACTTCCAAACTTATTAAAGATCTTGATATGATCGTCCGTTCCTTTCAGAATCCTAGAAGAATCTTTAGTAAGCACTTAATTTTGTTTATGGCATGCATTTCCACTGATGTCAGCAGTTTGCTGCTCTTTTGTTGGGCCGGTTCTAACTGATTTCTCGCTGGTAGAGCTGATATTGTGTGTGTCACACTGTTTCTATGACTATTCTAGCCAGTGGTCTGCTGCTCTTTTGTTGGGCCGGTTCTAACTGATTTCTCGCTGGTAGAGCTGATATTGTGTGTCACACTGTTTCTATGACTATTCTAGCCATTGGTCTGCTGCTCTTTTGTTGGGCCGGTTCTAACTGATTTCTCGCTGGTAGAGCTGATATTTTGTGTGTCACACTGTTTCTATGACTATTCTAGCCAGTGGTCTGCTGCTATTTTCGTGGGCTAGATTTACGGGTTTTCTTTTGTAGCATTGGATTTCGTATTGCTAAACTCTCACACTATTTATTTGCGGTATCTGCTTCACTCTCGGATTGGATGGTTGCTCGCACGGGGCTTGGTGGCTTCAAGACTATGAACTCGGTTTGACCTTCTGATCATGTAATGCCTGTCTGGGTACAAACAATATTTGTGGAAGGTTTCTTCACTGTTTTAGCTGCGCTGGTGTATGATTTGCAGGCTGTGGTAAGAGGGGCCGTAGCTTCCACAAATTTCGTGCCCTCAGGAAAACTCACGCCTTTCCCTAGTTTCACGCGTTCACGAGTTGGATCTCCTTCTCGAGTTTTCACTTAAGGCAGTCACTATAGCACAAGAAATGTTTACCCTGGCAATTAGAACAAGAGACTTTCACTGTGCAGGACGTCCCATTATGACCCCCCTGCTCACATCTGGGGCAGACTGGTTTCCTCTTTTACACTTTCTGGCTCTTCAGCCAAGCCCTGGAATGCTTTTGCTATCGCATAAGGCAATTGCTGTGAGAACTGGAGATCAATTTCGCTGACTGAAAACAGTTTTCTCTTCTGAGTCACTGGATGAATCGTTCCAGTTCCTTTTCTTTCTTGTTTTTTTTTTTTTTTTTTTTTTTTGAGCTAGGTGTACCACTACTGTTTAGGGGTGTCTATTTTCCAATAACGTAAGAACATTATTTCGTCACCTGTCCTCCCCACCCACCTCAGAGCCCAACAACGGGACAGAGATTTACGCTGACGTATTGTGTTTCTCACGTTGTCACTATTTTCAGTCATTTCCTATTTGACTTTTTTCATGTACATTAATTTTCTTGTACCTCCTCATCATGAATTTCATTATCAGTTCTTGCTTTGCTTATCATATCGTTGATGCTATTCAACTTGCCAATGGCAGATGTTACTATTTAATCATGTTTTAAAACCTTGTTGTCGGTTAGCTCCTCCTTCAAAGCTTTTGTAGCAAATACTATTAATGTGTTGTACCAAACCACTAAAAGCCAAAGAAACAGCACCGGTAGCTATTCCTGCAAGAATCCAGCTGCTGTGCCACCTGAAACTATAGTCATGCTAACCTCCACCATTTCATAACGTCATATGCTCCCTTCTTTGAGGCACGCATCCAGATGAGGTAGCTCCACTGGGCCGGCCATCCGTTTGGCCACACTTTACTTATAACTGCATATTTAAACAACTATCGAATATTTCAGTCATTTGACGTGCACTTTGATGCAAGTATTTTTTTTAAATTGTTTTATTTGCCTCAGTTTATACTTACTTTTTTTACTATTTGCAAGTTCACATATTCCTGCCATCAACTATGTTGCCCGTTAATAGATATAGCTGTGTTTTGTACATTTGCGTTCATTTTTCAAACAGTTATGATTTTTTTTAAATTTTCAAATTCAACATCAATTGGAAAGAAATTGTCTACATACTACGGAAAATATTAAAAAGGAACAAAATCATTAGTACACCCAGTCGTTTGTCAAAATAAAATCCATCGCTTGGAAGATTACTTGGAACATGAGTTAGTGGAGTGATATACATTAAGTTTAATTTCTAAAAGCAGAAAATATTGTAATACAAAGTCATTTTCGGAGTTTCAACAGCTTTTATATCGGAAGATGAATTTTATTTAAACAGATTTGTGAAATTGTGTATGGAATCAATATGAAATTTTTTAAACAGCACACATAAATAAAGTGATTTTTTAAAAATGTAGAACAGAAAAACAAACAAACAAACAAACAACACAATAATACGAATAAAATTATTTTACAATCGCGAACTTTTGACAGGTATTTATGTGCCAAATAATCAGAGCCTGCCATCGGCAATAAATTATGTATGACTGATTTTTGCGTTTGGACTTCGACAGACATTTTTTTTTCGGTTGTGTGTGTGTGTGTGTGTGTGTGAGAGAGAGAGAGAGAGAGAGAGAGAGAGAGAGAGAGAGAGAGAGAGAGAGAGAGAGAGAGTCTTATGCAACGTTACAGCATTGTAGATTCTTCTAAATAAATTCGTAACCAATCTTTTACAACAAACAAACTGAAGTCTTAATGGTGAACATGCAGAAAGCTTAAATATTTATTTTGTTTATTTATTGTGAAAGGCACGCAACATTGTAATACAGATTTTGTTTATGATCTGTGTGAGAATTGACATAACTACATTCTCTTCTGTGGTTTCAATTCAACAGTTTCAATGCAATTCTATTTAACCTGTATAAAATTAAATAAACACATATGATGTGAACAAATACACTTGAGGAATCTATGGAAAAATTCGCCTAGCTTGTTTGGTGCCTCAGCAAGATCAGTAAACAGATCGTATGAAAAGAACACCTTTCTTTTGTTTACCTGAGGTAATCTTTACTTCCCATGTTCAGGTAGAGAAACTATAAATAGATTACACAGGTAAAACGCAGCTTTGTAATACTGATTACGGGGCCTCGTATGACGCTGTTGGTATGTAGGTCATACGTGGATGTTGTTTACCTGAGCAGTGTATTTCTGATAAATTTAAGTGTATACCAGTATTAACCACAACATGACGTGATTCCTGATTTACGCAATGTTTGTGTTGCTTTCAAAATGGCGTCAGATCCCGAGTTACAAATCCAGGTACACGAGGAAAGAGGACAAGATGGAACATACAAATATTCTTTTTCCTACGAACGAGCGACACTGTATGAATTCAAATATGAGAGGAATCCTGTCCCGGAATCCGTAGACCCGTGCCACCGGTGTTATAAGAGAGTCTATCCCAAGGAACAAGTTAACGTCGGGATCCTCTTCCACAAACAATGCTTCAGGTGCAGGATTTGCGGTCTGCCCCTAACAATGCAGACGTTTTACCGCAACGACGCGAACGGCACGTATGACAAGGAAGTCTACTGCAAGACTCATGTCGGAAAACAGATCAACCAAATCCAGTATGACAGAACTGTCGTCCCAGCTCTGGAAATAACTCCACAGGACCACTCTGCAAATGTACAGGTACCAACACTTACCTCTTTGTCTGATCGTGTGTCTGTCTCTCTGAACGTCAGTTGTCTATCTGTCCGTTACTCCCATATTGTCAGCAATAGTGGACCGACACGATCCCAATGCCCCGCCCCCAGGGCAGTAGTTGTTGAGAGTGATATTTTTTTTACTAATCTATATGTTAAATGATTGTACATACATACAGATGGACCAGTTTTGTCTGTTTGTGTGTATCTGAATGTACATATATATACGACATACAGACAGACATACAGAGAAAGATGGACCAGTTTCGTATGTTAGTGTGTATCTGTGTACATAACTTATGTGAGGTGTTCGTTTACACGTCAGTGTGTATGTGTTTTCTCATGCACACATATTGTGATCAAAATCCATTGTTGTGTAGGTAGATTATTTCCCCAGGAATCCTAAAGGTCATTTACCTGGAATCCCTTAAAAAATGGCTAATAATGCAGTTATTGAAGCGTGCCTTATGTCATAGTGTGCTTCTTCCTTATGTCAGAATCAGTGTATACAGTGTCTGGCGAATTCGAAAAAATATGAAAAATGTAACTGTTATATGTACAGTGGGTACCTTTTTTTGTATAGAAAAAAAACAACAACAAAAAAAAAACAAAGAAACAAAACAAAACAGAATAGACTGGTACACAAATTAAGTTTCATGTAACAACTTACCTCTAAGCTCAATCAGTAATATGGGTGTTAGAGCTACCACTCCTTGATCTTACAATTTTAACAGAGTTAGCATAATACTGAGTCAAACTATTATACACGCGACACCTCGAGAGAGGAAGGTAACTACTAAAGTTAATCACAAATTTCGATGATAAAGAATTAACTGGTTATTTACATTTTAGAGTCTACTTTAGTATGAGTCATGTTCTGAACCTTCTTGATAATTTCGAAAAGGGAAATCCTGTGCCGTATTTCTTCCAATCACGAGAGTCAAGTACATAAAAACTGGAGAACAAATTCTGAAAATTGCGAGTCCATGCGGGATCAGAGACTAAGGCCCCCACCATTTATTTTTGGGGAGGGGAATGGGGCTTGGATTGTTTTAAGAAAAAATGTCCGGCCGCCATTTATCTTGAAAAAAAAAAATTCTTGCTCATTTTTGGGGAGTTGGCTACCATGGTGTGTCCCCTGTGCATGGTACCAATTATATGAAAGAATGGGAACCAGTCTAGAAATGGGTGCAGATAAACTAGGGTAGATATGGGTTTGGCTGGCCAGGATTGGTTGATAATGAAAGTAAAATTTTAGTAAAGAGAATCTTTTGAGAGCTTATCCTAGTTGTAACTGAAGAAAAAAAAAATAGAGACAATGTTTTATTGATGGAATTTCAGTCCTTTTACAGACTTGTCTTTGAAAAACTCATTACTGAAATTTGCACCTGATTCTTTGGTGCGGAATTGAAAACATATGTAAATCAAGAAAATGCCGTGAAACATATGGCTTTCTCCACACACAAGCTTGTATCAAGGACGGGTCGATACTGATGAATATGGGTCTGATCATCAGCATCCAGAAATTTAAAGTTATTGAAATTTTAATATTTTGGTGTTTCCATAGGTTTACTATGGGAGCTGAATTAGTACCGTGAGTTCTATGGTTGCCTCGGCACTAAATAACCTTCATGTGGTGCTGAACCGTAAAACACCAAACCAAACGAATCAATTATCTGAATATCTTGTACACCAAAAATGAGGGTCTCACGTGCGCAGTATCATAATTCCAGTGACAATGTATTTGACAGGCAAATTGGACGTCACTGCGCACATTTTTCTTAGTCAGCGCCCTCTTACGCCGCTTCGAGTTAATTACTGAACTGACTGAGCTTGGCTTAATACTAGCGCTGTATGAATCCTTCCGTCGACACCTTTGTTTTATTTTAGAGACAAGAATTTAAAAACTTCCAGGCATTATTTGACTAAATAGTAAGTGTAACTAAAAACCAACCTATTGTCTATTAGCTTCAACCGAGAATGCCGAGTTAGTCACCAGTAGTTAATTTTTCTTTATAACCTAAAGGAATTTTGTTGACTGTTTTACTGGTCACTGCGGAGAACAATTGTACAACGGTAAATTCAGCGATGGAAATTCTGGTTTTAGAGCGCTCGCTGCTAATACATTTATTTATATGGGCTGACAATTGTACCCAGAGGGAAAGTCGAATCTCTCCTTGATTAATCCATTGCATAGAACCTTTCCTAATACTCACTGCTTATTAGCAATCCCGCTCTGAATGGGCCACCTATATGTCCAGTAGTTCTATTGTTCCCAACGATGGATTGTAATGTCAGCAAAATAAAAAAGAAGAAAAATTGTCAGAGAACAACTTGTTGGTCTAGAGAAAACATCGAACTGAGAAGGCTTTGGTTTTATCGGGGAAAACTTTCTCACATAACCACATTGGCCGAGCCCAAGACTCGAACCCATGCGGACAGAGGTGAGATGGCAGTGATCGGTAAAGGCGAGGGCCTTAGACTACTCGGCCATCCGGGACCTCGAATAAATTGGCAAGATTCGCTTCTGTACCGATACTGGCTTTTCTACGGCCATGATGATGACAACTTTATCTTGCAGCTCATTGACGATGTAAGCGGCTTTGATTGGTCAACAAATTTTGATTTAAAGCGTTCATATGTAGATGTGCATTCAGTTGTGACGGTAAATGCGGAAGTACAAATGTAAAAGTCAGTCAGATTCAGGAAAAGACAGTGAGAGTTCGCATGCAGACATTTTAATCCCCTTACCTTTAATAACTGTTCACGAGAATCTCTTTAGCGCAGAAAAATACTTGTAAAAAGTCATCACAACCTTCTGCTGAAGTCGTACTGAAATAAGGCGTAAAACTACATAGCTGTAAACACCGTCTATCCCATGATTCCACTGACCTTCTTTTTCCGCATGAGTGACATGTCCACGACATGATGTGAACGTGAACAAAATATCTACTTTCCACAAGGTCTATTCCAATCAGACTCCTGTCTACTTTGCACAAGGTCTATTCCTACCTCATTCCTGTCTACTTTCCACAAGGTCTATTCCTACCTGACTCCTGTATACTTTCCACAATGTCTATTCCTACCAGACTCCTGTCTACTTTCCACAAGGTCTATTCCTACCTGACTCCTGTGTACTTTCCACAAGGTCTGTTCCTACCTGACTCCTGTCTACTTTCCACAAGGTCTATTCCTACCTCATTCCTGTCTACTTTCCACGAAGTCTATTCCTACCTCATTCCTGTCTACTTTCCACATGGTCTATTCCTACCTCATTCCTGTCTACTTTCCACAAGGTCTATTCCTACCTGACTCCTGTCTACTTTCCACAAGGTCTATTCCTACCAGACTCCTGTCTACTTTCCACAAGGTCTATTCCTACCTCATTCCTGTCTACTTTCCACAAGGTCTATTCCTACCTGACTCCTGTCTACTTTCCACATGGTCTATTCCTACCTGACTCCTGTCTACTTTCCACAAAGTCTATTTCTACCTGACCCCTGTCTACTTTCCACATGGTCTATTCCTACCTGACTCTTGTCATAGGCAAAGAAAAAATGGACCTTAGTAACAAACACTGAGAAAAAAGTTTGAGGGCAGTCATTATGGTTTATGCATACAACATTTTGTTTTGGAGGTTTTAGGTTTTTGTAACCAACCTGCACATTTGTACATGTTTAATAATTACAGAAATCTAACAGTCGATATCCTAATTTGTTGATTATGTTGCTTAAATGTACATCATATAAAAAAAAACTGTATTAAATACAAAGATTTTAGGAAGAAAGTCTAAAACATTGGCATACACATGTTTTCACTACTTCGTTTACATAAATAAATCCTGGACATAATTTGTACTGTTCACAATTCCAAACGAAACCACGTTCATGAAGGGGGAAAAAGGGGGGGGGGGGATGGGGGCAAAATGCCTCTAAATGTGACCTAATGAAATTGTAAAGCATACTCAATGAATTTCACCGAGAAAACTGAAACTTGCTCAGTAGGTCCATTTCGAACCAGAAAATGTAATGTATCGGACACAACATTCAAATTTGTGAAGTTCACTTCTTCATGAATAATGCTATAATTTGGTGGCAACGTTTTATCGACATAAATATAATATACACCGCTTACGGAAAAATGGCTTTAATACATGTTGTTTTTGTGGGGTGGGGGTGTATTTGTTTAAGTTTTTCTATGTACCTTGCATAAGGACACATCACCGTAGCCGGTCTGGCTGGTCCAAATGTGAGAATCGAACTTGCACCCTTCTTGCAAGGCCGGATTAAAGGCGGAGCAAATGGAACAGTTACTCCTGGGCCGTTGCCTAGCGAGGGGCGCCGCAAAGGAATGAAATGATGGGGGGGGGGGGGGCGCTTTTTAAAGTTGCTCCATGGCCTCCTGCCACATTAATCCGGCCTTGCCTTCTGGTCACAAGTCTAATGCCTTAACCACAGAGCCACCGCGGATCGGCTTGAATACAATAATTTGGAAATGTGATATTATCTTGAATCTAGTGTTGTCTGATTGCCCCAACTGATTATGGGTTGTCGACGACTATATTTAAATCAAGGGTTTTTCACGCTTCCTTTTACCTAGATATGTATGGGTCTAGCGAAAGAAAACAGAGTAGTAAAAAGTTTTAAATAAAAGATTTTAATTTATTTTTATTTATGATTAAAACCGATGTAAAAAAAATGATTTATTTTTCATACAAATAACGTAATTAAAAAAAAACGCAGAACTCGATTAAGAAATCTTATTTGTATACAGAAGTCAACTGCTCCCATATCTTCGAGCAAGAATCATATATTCGTTTGAAGCTGACCTTTGTGTTCCGTATATTGCTGCTCATCGTACAACCATGAAATCTGATGTAGACGGGTCTATCGAACTTGAAGGAAACCTTTGTTCAGTAATTATGTCGCGTGACAATGATATACCTTTTTAAATTATGATATTTTTATCGATTTCTTTCTTTTCTTTTTTCCTTATCTTTCTGTTTCGGACCTGATAGGGAATGTAATGTACATGTAAGATGTTTTGTTAAAGTAAAAGCATTAAGTGTATAACTGTATTAACAGACATCATGAACAATTTAGTCCATTCAGCAAAACACCCACAAAATGAAACGATGAGTGACAATAAGAGGTAAGATTCTGTTGATTTCTTACATTTTATCCGGATCGCAAAGGCCATGTTGGGATATTTTGGAAGTAAAATGTAGGTTACCGTATATACTCGCGTATAATCAGATACCAACTGCAAACTGCATAGACCCAGATCTGCCGTCGCATAATGCGCCGGCAGATCGGGATCCATGCAGTTTGTAAGGACTAATCAGTAGAACAAACAACACAGACCCGAATCTGCCGGCGCATTATGCGACGACAGATCAGGGTCAATGTTGTTTGCCTTTGGGCCCAGATTATAATGCGCCGGCAGATCAGGGTCTGTGTTGTTTGCATTTGGACCCAGATTATACGCGAGTATATACGGTAGTTGTTTTCTGTGCAAAACCACGTATTCCTTATCGCTGATTTTATTTCACTTAACTGAATGCGCTTGCTTCAGTGGTCTATATATATAATTCAGACGACGTCCATATGAAAATTACACAAAACAATTAGAGTGCTTCTTCTAATTCAAGATATGGCCTTGAATTGTTTTTCATAGATGGAGAATAGACAAAAACAATTTCCCAAGTCGGCCTAATATCGCTCACCAAACACTTGCGGCCTTAGAACTTGACGAAATATTTGACCCGCGTGATTTCAACTTAACTTATATTGGTACTGATCAGTTTTAGCTATTTACAAAAAAGTTTGGACTGAAAGTAAAATTGTAATAAATCTATGAACATACTAGAAAATTAAGGTATTTAATTATCGCTAACGTCACTCCAAGCCCCCCCCCCCCCCCCCCCCCCCCACCGCATTTAGCGCTTCAAAACTTCATTTCTAATATCTGGTATCACGAAACTTTTACGTTGATATAATTGTTGCTTCTGGGTTCTTCCTCCACCAGATATAGGCCGCCATGTATAGCCTATCATGTGCTGAATAATGGCGTTAAACCCATAAAACCAAACCAAACCAATTTATTCCTTACGAAATAAATGTCCATACTTGACATGCATGTGAAGTCTTTCTCCATATAAAATATTTAAATGCCTACGTACAACAGTTCCTGAAAAATTAATAATAATAATACTAATAATAATAATAATAATAATAATAATAATAATAATAATTGAGATTGGTACTAAAACGGATCGGACTTTTTCACGGGTCTATTTAAAGATGTGTTCATTTGTCCTTGGGGCACATGGAATCAATAAGGTATTCATTGTCATTAACATTTCATTCATACAGTAGATACATTGCCGTGCTGTGATTCTAGGATGCGACGTGTTATTCTCTATGATTTTCTTTATACATAGTGCAGGGCCTCTTTTGGCGTCGTATAACATTGGTATATATAACTATAAAAACTAAAATGTGGGGCACTGTATGGTAAAAGTCTGGTAACTCCAGACGTTTTGAAAGGCATAGAGCAGAGTTTGTGCAACGGTTAATTTACCTTGTTGAGACGATGACTCCCCATTTAAAAAAAAAAGTAAAAAAATTCATACACGTGAAAGTAAATTTAATGATACAAAGTACAAAGTCTCTAGTAGATACAAAGTTTGTACTAATACGAAACCAAGTTTGATTTTCGAAAGCTTGTACGAGTGATACTTTGTATCTCAATAGTAGATATGCATACGAATGTAGATATGCATCAATAACTGAACTCGAAGAGGAAAGTAATAGTTTACCGTCTGGGTGTTAATAACGGAACAATTCCTGTATTCGTTTAAAACAATTACAAGGCAAACCCCCTCCCTCCACGCACCCCACCCACTTAAAAAGAGAACATTCGTACGCATATAACCAACAAGAATATGCTTACTTTTTGTTGGCAAAGGTTTAGGGACTTCCTTTTTGTTCATTCATTTATTTATTCTTTTTGTTTCTTTCTTCTTCGCTTTCTCTTTTATTTGTCTGCCTGCCTATGTACAGCTGCATACTTGTCTTCCGTACAATTCAACTTTAGGTTTTATTAGAATGAGGATCGAAATGTCTCGGACTATATATGAAAAATGCCACTCATAGGTTTGCAACGACAGTTTCCTACAATAAATTCAACAACATTCTTTATCATGCGAGTTTAGGTCACACATACATTTTAAGAAAGTTAAGATACAAGAGTCGGAATTTGAAGATATGACCCCGGTTTCACTAAAATTCTCAATACTGCTCCTCAAATTTACATTTTATATTGTATTGTTTGTGATATTTCAAATATTTTCAATATTTTTGTCCGAGGCAGATAGTGGAAAGGATGAAAAATCACTTTATAGTATTAAAATGTAACACATGAAAACCTTTTTATTATTGAAAAAGAGTTTGGGTATTCCTTAATTTGAGGAAATACTCAAAATGTCCTCATAGAAAAGGCAAGATTCATTGAAGGAAATTCAAGATTGTATTATTGTATTTTAATATCTGGTGCCCATTATATGTGTTGTGAATATATAAAAAAAATATTGCTACCCAAGAAACAGTGAGACAGATATTAAAAACTCTCAATATAAAGAAGAAATGTCGAGACTTTTGAGAAAATGGGGCCAGGGTAGGAAATTATAAAACTACTGAGCTTGAAATTTTGTTTTGACCAATCACAAATTACGTTGTTTTTGAAAGCTAGTTTCTGATTGGCTGGTAATGGAAACTCAATCTCAAACTCATTCTCAGAGTTGTATGATCTCCGGCCCTGGCCTGAGTATACAACTTGGACTTTACTTACAAATGAAACGTCAGAACTAATGTTCTACTCAAGCGAAAGCTTTCAACATTAGTAGGAATTGTTCATAGGAAAAGGCAGCCACGTCAAGTAGTTCCAAAAATATTTTGGCTTTGATTTTTGAAAGCAAATGTTCAGTCTCGTTCGAAATAAGTTTTATTATTTGAAGACCAGGAGCCTGCACCTTATTGTGTCAGTGTCTCGAGATGGAGAAGCGGAAAATTAAAGCTGCGTTCTTTCCGTAAACCGAATATTTTTAACTAATATTACCAGCGTATATTTGCAACGATGGTGTATCACCAAAATCCACCGAGATCATTCAGTTTGGTTTGTTTAAAATTTTCTTGAAAAACTTGTGTTGTGATCTAAAAATATTATTTACACTCAGTAAAGTGGGATTTTTATTAACGACACTCGCTTTCCCCCAATTGTAATGTACCGTACACACTCGCGTATAACAAGGTTCCAAATTTAAACAACATATACCCTGATCTGCAGTCGCATAATGCGCCGGCAGATCAGGGTTTATGTTGTTTGTTCTACAATTAGTCCTTATAAACTGCATAGATCCAGATCTGCCGGCGCATTATGCGACGGCAGATCTGAGTCTATGCAGTTTGCAGTTGGTATCGTCTTATATTCGAGTACTGACGGTATGTATATTATTCAGGGGGTTTAACGGAATGTTACTGGATATTTAGTGCTGATTTGAAGTTAAGTTCTAAAAATTTAAAGATAAAGAATTGAGAAAAAAAATGTAGAAGATGAACCCTTCCAAATAAACACAGACATGTAGTACTGCAAGAAAATAGAAAAAAAGGTTAAATATTAAAATTCTTTAAAAAGTACATGTATAAAAAAAGATAAAGGTTAAACATATAACATCCTTCAACTATAATGTAAAAACTTGTGATATAAACGGCATTCCCTAAAAAAAAATGCAATATTTTCTCTGATGGTACGTCATATAAAGTTTCTTGAGTTCATATAAAAAGTGGAAGTCGATCCACTCGACACAGATGTGTTCCACTGACAGTGATCACTGGCAATGTATTTCTAAATTATAAACATGAACTGTATTCAAATGATTGTCTTTATTTTTGATTGGGTCTTCTACACTTTTGTTGGCAGACAAAGTTTCAGGTCGAACACAAATGGTTTCATAGCGATAATTGGATAGTGAGAGCATGGATTTTCGTCACTTTGCTTTGCCAACCATATACTGAAATGCTAAATCGCCTGCTCGACGTTTTAGGTGCCTGCTCGGATTCCTCCTTTTTTTCTTCTTCTTTTATTTGCTTAACTCTGGGTACCTTTGTTCAAAATCTTTCACCATTATTCATGGGGAGATCAGCAAAGTCATGTCTTGCTGATGATTCAGTTTTCGATTAAAATTATTTTTTATGCGAGGGAATGCAGCTTAAAGATGATATAATTGTTGTTTTATTGCAGTTTCATATCATAATTGTTGTTATTCTTGCTATCATGTGCATTGTTTTTTTTTTTGTAAGATCCAGTTGGAGGCTAAAGGCCGGAAGGGTCTGGTGTCCGTCCAAGGCGGTAGTCCCAAACCTAGTCCACGTGGAAGTCCTCATTCCAGCCCCAGACCAGGGTCACGAACAGATTTACACAACACAACAGGGTCCAGTATGACGTTTGTGACCCCAAGAAGTATGACCCATCCCAGCATGGGAGCGTGGATGTCATCATCCAACCATTCCCTTGATTACAGCCTCCTGTCTGGAGGGGCGTACTCCAGGCCCCGATACGTTCTACAGAGCTTTGAGGTACTACGATGAGCACTTACCGAGTTTTATGAGCAAATGAAAGTTTTATAGAAACGAAAATCAGTTATGGCTTTTCTTACAATTCTTCCAGCAACAGCAGACGACATATATAAATATGACCGCAAGACTGACGTCATGCTATATTACGTATTCTATAGAAGTAGCACTAGACATCAAATGATTTTGTTTTACTTTATATCCATTTCTTTTACACAATTTTAACATCTTTACGTTTTTATATTTTTGCCTTATTGTACTTAATGTTTACATTTATTTGGAAGGGTTTATCATCCTAAATTTTTGTGCAATTCATTTATAATTTAAAAAAAAGAAAAAACTTTGTGTATATTCTTTCCAAACTACAGAATATAAGATCGTGATGTACATATGGTGAGTGTCTTGTTGTGCACTACTTGGCTATGATATTAATTTCTAATTCGCTATATTGACATGGTCACATTTAGAGCTGAAACAAATATTGGAACATTCGAATCAGAATACTTTTTTAGCGAATACTCGAATGGAAATTAGGCATTCGAATATTCTCTTGTTTACCTAGCGAGCTTGGCAACATTTTGTGAAAGAAACAAATAAGGCGAAATGCAAGATATGCAACGTTGAATTAGTCTATAAAGCAACAACTTCAAACCAACTAAATGACCTGAAATTCAAACTCCCACTCACAAGGTATTTATAATGTCATAGGGTGCAAGGGACAGTTTTTTATGCACAAATTTAATTGCCGCATCCACTAGCCTAATATAAAAAAATCATAAAAAATAAAATACACAAGTGAGGTCAGAAAGTTCCATATTTTGGATAGCTATATTAAAACAATGCATAAAAATATTATTCACTTGACCTGACAAGTCAATGGCAGTTCATAACAAAAGAAGTTTATGCACCCCAACCCCAAATTTATACCTGCATTTTTCACGTACAAAGGTCATTTTTGACACCAAGTGATGCTCAAAGTGCAGACACAAGCCCTTTTCCTAGGTGATATTTCTGCAAAACATTGTGTACTAAACAGCTTGATGCAATTCAAAATAGTTGCCATCCAAGCCGTTTTTGAGATATTCTTCTTGTTATGGGTGGCTAGCTCTGCTTCCTAGCCGACTATTGGTATTTCACTCTCTACATACTGTGAACTGACTATGGGAGGTGTACATGCCTCACATCAATTTGAAGAACAACACAAGCCCGAAACAACTAATTCACAAATATATCCACATCTTTAATTATCAAACAATAATAGCTAAAAAAGTCACATCATAGTCTTAAGTTAAGAAATCTGACAGGAGCCAATTTACGAAACTGTCCCCTGCCACCATAATTCTGAATAGTCACTGCGCCCACAACATCGCCATTTTCTAGTCATTGTCGTTCAGGCGCTCTTGAAAATATAAGATGTAATACGGCAATTTGATAAAGAACATGGCATGGAGCAGGGCTTGTCACATCCAAGTCAACAAAGCCTTGATGTATCAATCAACGTATTCAAATTTAAGTAAATAAAATTGGCCACATGCCTGTATGATTTTCGTTGCGAACAAATCACTTCTCAGAATTTTCTGAGATACTCCTGCATTTAACTGAGCAAGTAATTGAGTTACTGCCCTTCTTTGTTTAACTGAACAAGTAATTGAGTTACTTCCCTTCTTTGTTAACTGAACAAGTAATTGAGTTACTTCCCTTCTTTGTTTAACTGAACAAGTAATTGAGTTACTACCCTTCTTTGTTTAACTGAACAAGTAATTGAGTTACTTCCCTTCTTTGTTTAACTGAACAAGTAATTGAGTTACTGCCCTTCTTTGTTTAACTGAACAAGTAATTGAGTTACTGCCCTTATTTAGCTACAGTACGTCTTGAGTAATAATGAAATGTTTTTGTAATGCTGAAGAAAAACGGGGAAAACAAGATCCACATTAATTTGATTTTTAGTCTGAATTCAAATTATGCAAGACCCCAGATGTAATTAGATTTGAATGACTGAGTTCACTGCTTTCAATAAGGCTTGGTGGTGGTTGTGGTGGTGGTTGATGTCAGTAAATACCGAAGTAGACAAAGAAAAAAAAAAGATGATGGATCTGAGAGCTTTATTAATATCGACGAATATTTTAATTCTATCCGAATACATTCAACGGATATTCGAATAGGAAAATTTGGTATTCGTTTCAGCTCCAATCACATTAAATTCGTTTGAATGCGGATTGCCAAACATATAATGCTTGCTTAGCTTTGGATACGTCTTCAGTGAGCATTTTTATAAAAAAATTTTTTAATGCATCTCTCGAAAAATCCATGAACCATAATGATGTAACGAGTTCTGAATATTTTCTTATTTTTCAGGACTTCGAGAGAAGCGGTGTTTTTGAGGCACAGTCTTTCTTGGAACAGCGACACACAGAGGAGGATGCGCGACTGCAGCGCTTCCTATCGGAGGAGAGGGAGCGTGAGATGAAGAGGATTGACGACTCCATCAATAGCGAGAAGGAGCGCGCAGCCGTAGAACTTCTGGCGGGGATGGACCAGCTCAGTTTGCAGCAAAACACGCGGAATCTCACGGTGGAACGCGATCGGCTGGAGGAGCACTTTAGACGGTGCCGAGACGACCGAATGAAGATGGTGATGGACAAGGTTGGGTCTGAGGAGAAAGCCAGATCCGGTAAGATGACGGAGAGGCACGCCCAGGAGATGTTGATGCTCATCGCTGAGAAGGTCAGTTGATACATGCTTACTTTGTCGTATCTTCTTTGGTCAAGCACACTCTATGAACATTACAACAATGACATTCCGTATACATATTAGAAATTGTTTTTTTTTTCATAAATGATTGAAACACGTAGAGTGTCCCTTTGATAAATTTTTGACGGGTCTTTAACAATTTTATATCTTTATCATAATTATTTATTTTTGCGACCGATTATATTTACAAAACCAACATTTTGAACTGTGGCCTCATAATCTCTCTATCTCTTTTTTTCTGTATTTGCCTTGCGTCTTTTCTTTCATTCATTCTTTATTTGGCATGTGTATTGACGTGAATTATTGAATGAAAAAAGTATGGTTATATTTTTAATACAGGACCGTGAAGTAGACGGGAGCGCCTTGTATGATCATTCAATGAAGCCCGCAATTATACCACCAGAAACCAAGAAGTCCCAGCTCTACAAATCCCCAGTCATATTTGAACACATCGATAAGAGAGCTATAGAGGTATGTAAAAAAAAAAAAGAAAACTGGCCACGCTTTCGAATATTGATAACTCTTGATTTCCAGCCCATTTAATCATTTGAAATGTGCAAGTTTTAAACGACAGGAAAAAGTCCATATACAGCTATGTCAGACACTCATTTGGCTTCGTCTTCTTTCACATTCCAAGGTCCTTTTTCATAATTCATACAGTTGTTTGCAGAAGGTTTGCTGTTGGAAACTAAATACTAAATTTGAAACTATTTCCTTATTGTCGATTGCAAAACAAGTTCTGACAACTTATTACTTATGCATGATGCTTTTAGATGTTAGCGTGATGTTTTATTTGAGGTGAATGAAAGCAGAGGACTGAGAGAAAACAACCGATATTTGATGACGACCACTTAAGAGCACACTTCTCAGAGGTGGGAAGCGATTGTGTTACCGCTTGGCTATTCAGATCGACATTTTTGATATCATTGAACTTTTTAAGGAACGTTTATATTTCTGTCACTCTTCATTGATCATGCATATCAAAGAAATTCTTGAAAATAGTTATTGCTGGTTTTAAAAGGGAGCGATATAGGAATCACCTTATCACAATTGTCGTCACGAACTTGTGAACCGTATGATTTATGCATTTTAAAGTCCATAAAACGCCAATTTTGATGGTTCTTGAGAAATTTGAGTTCCGTTCAGCCATTAAAGAAAAACGATTTTATTGTGTAACAGTTAGATAAATTCAGTTCAGTGGACCATAAAAGATATCCATTCTGCTAATCTCTAAATAAAAACGTTTGAAGATTTGTTTCATTCCAAAAGTCAGGGGCCCCCGGTAGCCGAGTGGTCTAAGGCGCTCGCCTTTACAGATCACTGACATCTAACCTCTGACTAGAGGTCCGAGTCTTGGGCTCGGCCAAAGTGGGCATGTGAGAAAGCTTGCCAGTAGCTTCCCGTGGGTCGGTGGTTATTCCCGGGTTTTTTCCGGGTTCTTCCTCCACCAAATATACTGGCCGCCATGTAAATGTGCTGAAAAATGCCATTAAACCCATAACAACAACCAAAAGTCATTCTTACATCTCCCCTGTTTCCATATAGCTTTCTAACCGGGATTACTCCAGCTATACCGACCTGATACGGGACTTAACCAAGGACTGCAAGAACGAATTAGACAAAGCAAGGTGAGAAACATTATCTTTTTTTCTTAAAATCTTCATTTTAAGGGAAGATTTTCGTTTGTATTTTCATACATATACCCAGGCTCTGCAATTATTCTATGCAAATCCCGACTTTGTATGACATGCTTGATGTAGTGTTACTACCAAAGTAAAATGCAGATCTGTTAATAATTATTGTGAATATATTTTGTTTTAAACCACATTAAAGACTTGAAGACTAGAAGTGATCCATCTGTATACGTACTTTGTATATATCAGAACATAGGTTTATAGACCATATTTAGTATATTTTTCCTGAAAATGTGCTTAATATTATTGATTGCCATGAAAAGGTCCACAGCTAATGAGTATATTTGTATGTCTTGCAAATAAACCTGAATTTAAAGCCGTCCTATGACTTCTATGGCTCAACATTGTTACGCATGAAATCCAATCTTTTTGATGGGTAGATATCTGGTTCTGTAAATTAACTTTCATATGGTGACACCATTTTTTTTACTAGTTGTAAACGTCCATAAGGATAAGTCAAAAGTTGATTTTACTGCAAATCTTGACTGTCATTTTTAACAACAGGGCCTTGTTTCGGTGGGTGATAGCCAAGGACCTGAGTAAGAACTCGGTGAACGAGATCGTCCGTCCAAACTCCTCGGTTGCACTTCTCAAGGGAGTCAAGAGCGGGAAGGAGACCTACCACCAACTCTTCAAGAAACTCTGCAGGTAATGATATGATGAAAGAGACTCACTACTATATTCTGGATCCAAACTGAAATCTGTGAATCACAATTCAGTATGATACACTGATACACAGAGTAAAGCTCTGGTGGTAAAAATAAGTTGAAATCCCTTCAATTTTGTAAAAATTGTATCCCCTTGCAAATAAATGTACTTGCCAGTAATCTCCATCATGCTGAACAAATCATTCAGTATTGCTCATTCATATAATTAAATTGATATGCGACATAGCTCTGCGTCAGACATCAACAATGTTTCTTTTGCCTTCGGAGGCGAGATGACAAATAGTATCATAGAACCTTCAAAGTTTGTCTCTCCTTTATTTAAAACAAATCTTCCATGATATGTCAGTATCTCTTTTATTTCCGTTCAATTTTTAAGATTTATCTCAAAGAAGTCCCATCGTATTGATATTTTAATGTAGTGTATTGAGTAAGAGGCAACAAAGCTTAACACCCTGTAAAATTTACCTAAAACGTTGAACATTGTAATTCCTGTTGTTTCATTCATGTCAGGATCAGTGACATTTCTTTTGGAAGGTACATTTTTAAAACAAAATATCAAAATCAGAGTTTTTAGCAATGCTTGCTTTGCAAGGGGCCCCTCTCTCAATAATTTTCTCAGTAGGACCTAAAACGGAAGAACTCTTCTTGGAAAATGAAAGTTAGGAGGAGATGGGAATTCAGGGGAGCTAAGTCCTCTAAATGATGACATGGAATGCTGGAAATCCAACTCAGTGAGGGTCGCATCAATTTAAAGGTGCATAATGAATCTGATTGAAATCCAAAATTTCTTAGGTAAGTTATCGAAGTAATTCACGGTCTTATCAGTTTTAGGGAGCATACCAAATTTGGTTAAAAACCAACAAAGTTTAGTAAATTTATGCTGTGGAAACCAAAGTAAGGAGGATGAATATTCAAGGGTCATATCTCACCTAAATGATGATTTAGAAAGCTGAAAAATAAACTTCTCTTATGTTGGATCAATATAAAGCTGCAATCCTTGATATAGTAATGTCGCAGAATGGCAGTAAAGATACGGACAATCAGGGGACATTAACCCTGTAAATAAATTCTTGACATGCCGAAAATGAAACGCATTCTAGGTCTTATTAATTTGAAGGTGCATGCCAGAGCTGATTAAAATAAAAACAAGATACAAATTCGTAACGTTATCTTGCAGAAACCAGTAAAAGAAGGCCATACAATCAAAAAGCATAACTCCTGTAAGTGAAGTCACAGAATGCTGGAAATCCAGCTCATTGAAGACCTTGTTTATATAAAACTGCATACCAAATTTGATTGAAATCGAAGAATTCCCAGTAAAGTTGTGCAGCGGAATCCAAAGTCTGGAGGTCTGACAATCAGAGGGGCATAACTTCCGTGACTGAAGTTGCGGAATGCTGCAAATCGAACTTATTCAGTGTCTTATAAGTATCAAGGTCAAATGGTTGAAATCCAACAAACTTTGGTGTAGTTATGCAGCGGAAACAAAAGTCATGGGGCGGGTCAATCAGGAGGAATAACTCAGGTATAAGAAGTTACGGAACGCTGGAAATCAAATTTTTTCAAGGTTTTATCGACATAAACAGCATGCCAAACTTGGTTAAAATGCAACAATTCCCAGTAACTTTATGAGACAGAAACCAAAGTCATTAGGTCGGGCAATCAGAGGCATTAGCACGTATAAATGATGACGTAGGAGGCAGAAAATCGAACTCTTTTAGGGTCTGAATAACTTGTTATCTTGGAGCAACAGAATTGTTGACAAACGGAATGACAGACAGACATATAGCGTGATTAATATAGGTTTCCTCCAACTACGTCGAGCGGGGCCCTAACGTGTATTTTAGGACCTGAAACATTGCCAGTTTTAAAGTGAAGGCCAACAATATGTTTTGTTTGATGAACATTGGATGGTTGGCTTCTAAAAATATATAAAAAGTTTGCATGTGTTTTCTCTTTTAATAATGTGGAAAATTGTAGTTTTGTTTATAAATGTTTTGATACTGTTTTCTCTGGTTTGTACCTTCAGCTATGCCGGTCTGCACTGCGAAATTATTATGGGCTACTCCAAGGGAGCTGGTTACAAGCCCGGGATGAACATGGACGGCAACACATTCCGCAATTCGTGGACGGCGGTAGCCATTGACGGCAGCTGGCGGCTGATCAACTGCACGTGGGCAGCACGTCAGGTGACCGGTCACAAGGACAACCTGCCGCAGATCTTTCACAAATACGACGAGTTCTACTTCCTCACGGACCCCGAAGATTACGTCTACCAGCACTATCCTGACGAATCAGCCTGGCAACTTCTTGAGATTCCTCTCCCATTCTCAGAGTTTCTAAATCTCCCTGTGGTCAAGTCTCCATTCTTTAATTACGGACTCAAATTTTATTCCAACTATGGAGCTACTCTTTCCACAGATACTGGAATGGTGGAAGTAAGACTTGTGACACCAAAGATCCTGGGCTTTGGGAATATGCTGGAACCCTACAACAAATCTACCGATACTAGGGTCCTCGAGGGAAGGGTCCTTCTTCGACTTGTCAAAAACGAAGCTATATTTACTATCAATTTACCACAGCCTGGTTTGTACAACTTTTCAATATACACCGGTGACTTTTGTAATTCAGACTGCTTGGAAAGTGCATGTTCTTTTCTTATCAACTGTCGACAACTGATGGGTCCGCCATCTCCACCCTATCCTCCGGTCTCTTTCTTTGGCCCGACGCCGATAATGGAGAAGATGGAAATCACTGCTGAAAATCAGCTCGACCCACTGATAGTGTCGGATTCAGATTACTTGGAAATCATTTTCAAAATGAACAAAGACGTCCAAGTGACGCACACCTTCCAATTTTTCGAGGTAAGCAGTGGAGAAGTTCAAGACATCGACAGATACGTGTTTCTCAAGTCGAGAAATAATACGGGTGCTATCTATATGATTCGGTGCCCAAAGGAGGGCTTTTATATCTTCTCTCTGTACGCCAGTGAATCTTCTGAGACGACGGACATGGACTGTGCTTACAGATATTTGGTCATCTGCCAACAGCCGAACCCGTCCGTTAACGTGTTCCCGAAAACGTACCACCGATGGCAACGGTGCACGTTGCACGAGCCGGTTTACGGCGATCTAATGACGAACAAGCGCTACACGTTCCGTCTGGACGTTCCAAATGCAGTGGAAGTGTTTGTGGTGATGGGGGACTACTGGTATCACCTGAAGCGGAAACTTGGCTTCACTTGGGAGGGTAGCGTACCCACCAGCAAGTCTGCTGGAACTCTGAAAATTTACGCCAGATTAAATGCTGAAAGAGACTGTTCCATATTCACCCACCTTCTGGATTATGAGCTTGTTGAAGATGCCGAAACGGAGATATAATTTGAAAGAATCGATTTCACAGAGTCAGCATAAAAACATACTGTTACGGTGTCAGTAATGTCTTGATCATCAGGTAAAAGAGGCAAGGTGGTAGAACGGAAGATCCAGCTTCCTACAGCAAGGACCATTTTGGCAACATGAAATATCTAGGTGCCAGTTTCTGATGACGCCTGTGATAATTACTTCAGGAGCATGTTTCTGTGTCTGTAGAAATCTTGTGTTCCAGATTTAAAGTCAACTTGCAAGATATTCACAGAGAACACATGCAGGAAGAGAGAATTCATCTTGATACGGAAATGATGAATAACTTACTAGTGCTATGAAGAATTAATGCTACTAGCTTATTTGTATATGATCACAGCAGCTCCCAGAGCATAATACGAATAGTTGTGTTCAATAAGACATACGAAGTCAGAGAGTCCTATATTTGCATTGGATCAGAAATTATATTTGAATTTGATGATTTCATTCCAGTATAGGTATTTCAACAGTTAAAGTATATATCTCTATTATGCTTAAACTTTAATTGTCAGTGTGCATCAGCTATTGCTGCCTATTGTCCTATTTAACATAAACAAAATTTAGTTTACCTGTTTTCAAAGCAATGTTTTCAACCAAGAGGAAAATAGTGATAACCAGGTATGCAATCACTGTCAAATCACAGATTTTTAAAACAAATCCTGCTAAATGCTCCCATGAAGCAGTAACCACTGGTAACATCTTGACCTGAGGAAACATACTGCAAATTATCTGGGTCAGACTAATTTCAAAATTAAATGGTAGGCCAGTGGGTTACCAGAAAAATAACCTGGTAGCTCAGCTTAAATTCAGTAGCCCAAAGAAGGCAAACAACGCATCTGAATATGAAATTGTGAACTTCAGGAGTATCTTTTTACCATTTTATTTGTCATTAAAACAGTTATCTTTTGTAATGTAATCTTTTAGGTATTTTTATGTAGAAATATAGAACAAGTCATGATATAAAGTAGCCCAGTGGGCTACCAAACTTCAGTATATGGTAACCCAGACCCAGCACTCTTGTAGCCTTTCGGACTTTGGGCACAATATTTGTGGGAATCTGAATTATTATTATTATTATTATTATTATTATTATTATTATTATATGTATTATTATTATTATTATTATTATTATTATTATTATTATTATTATTATCTCTTCTATTTTGCTGCTACAAAATTGGTTTCCTGATGTCAAACAAGCTTGCTGCAATTAAATTCGCAGACGGATCCGTTAATGCTTGTTGATAATATTTGCTGTTATTTCGCAGATGCAGTCGGTCTTCGCGAAGATAAATAGGACACGAAAATCTTAGTTTACAGTCCAGTTACCTAGTAACAATAATAAGATAAAGGGCCCAGGCCAGTTGTACGTTATTAACCGAAATATTCCGAGGCCAGTTGTACGTTATTAACCGAAATATTATTGATTCAAGTGAAAGTTACTATCCTCATTCACCAAAGATCAATTATTGACTTGTGAACAAATGATCCGTAATTAGCTGGTATGAAGTTCTGTTAGACTTATCGTTAGCTAAATGACACGGATGGTACCAAGAATAAATTTTGCATTCGAAAGTCAAAACGGTGGAAAATAAGCAAAACAGATTTCTTCGTCACGATAGGCTGGACCCTGTTATCGGTATGTGCCCTACTTTAGAATGACCGACTGAAAAATCAATGTAAATAAAATAACATCGAAAACTAAACATCTTGTAAGCTTCTTCAACGTATGTCGGATCGATACATTTTTAAGGGACAATACAATTTTCTTTTGCCTGTCAAAAATGTTAAATGTTTAAGATGTCATAAATTCGTAAATTGCTATATTTTTTTTCTTCCTTTTTCTTCTTCGTCTCTAATAGTTGATCACATTGGCTGAGCATATCAATTATGTTATTGGAAAATTTTCGCATACTTCAAATTAGACAAACATTTTAATAATCATATCGATGATACCTATACACACGTTTAGTTTCGTTTCCGAAAGGCCTATTAAATTTGGTAATTTATCTTATATGCATACGTTTAGCTTCCGAAAGTCCTAGTACATGTTGCAGTTTATCTTGTATACATACGTTTAGCTTCCAAAAGTCCTAGTACATGTTGCAGTTTATCTTGTATACATACGTTTAGCTTCCGAAAGGTCTAGTACATGTTGCAGTTTATCTTGTATACATAACGTTTAGCTTCCGAAAGGTCTAGTACATGTTGCAGTTTATCTTGTATACATACGTTTAGCTTCCAAAAGTCGTAGTACATGTTGCAGTTTATCTTGTATACATACGTTTAGCTTCCGAAAGGTCTAGTACATGTTGCAGTTTATCTTGTATACATACGTTTAGCTTCCGAAAGTCCTAGTACATGTTGCAGTTTATCTTGTATACATACGTTTAGCTTCCGAAAGTCCTAGTACATGTTGCAGTTTATCTTGTATACATACGTTTAGCTTCCGAAAGTCCTAGTACATGTTGCAGTTCATCTTGTATATATACGTTTAGCTTCAGAAAGTCCTAGCACATGTTGCAGTTTATCTTGTATACATACGTTTAGCTCCCGAAAGGTCTAGTACATGTTGCAATTTATCTTGTATACATACGTTTAGCTTCCGAAAGTCCTAGTACATGTTGCAGTTTATCTTGTATACATATGCTTGTGCACACTGTATGACAGACATTTTTGATAAAACTGCACATACAAGTGACATTTTATTTAATGGAAAATATCTTGCTAGAAATTTTCTAAAAGACTTATTTGTTTGTAAGAGGCTTATAGTGTAACTCTATTACCTATTGATACAACAAATCAATTGAACCAAATTTTGATTTTCGTTAACCATCTTTTTTTATTACAATTATACTCATTATTTGTAATGCTTTCATCTCATTTGGATGCATGCATCTACCTTATTTATTGCTAAATTAACATTGAAATGAATTATATTTTTTCAGATTGTTATTATGTAGTAATTTTTATGCCACATGTACATAAAAGGCTTCATATACGTTTTTTTTTTACAGTTTTATATACGTTTTTTTTTTTTTACAGTTGCATCATATTTTGTATTTCGTCTGGCATGATCTATTGTGTATCCAATGATCGTACTAAAATAATTAAAAAGTTTGCGTCACCTTGAATTACAACTTATATTTATGTTGTATGAAAAAGAAGGTAGGTAGTTTTTCCACTAAGAGCATTTGAGGCGTTAACTGGTGCAATGGTATATTAAGTATGTATTCAGTTACCACACATATTAGGGATTTTTTTCTCGAGAAGACTTCAGAGACAGTTGTGAAGCATTACCACAAAGATTAGGATTTCTGTTCTCCAGAAGACCTCAGAGACAGTGGTGAAGCATTAAGCTTGATCTACCACTTGGTTTAGAAGAAGAAGAAGATGATGATAACGATGTTCGATTTTTCAAGTTCCACCGTTTATTTTGAGTACAAACGTGACAATTATTCATTGAAATTTAAAAAATATTATGTCACATTTACAGTTTGCAATTTATAATGAACTAGTCTATTTGGAATGGGAATTGAAATATATATTCCTTTTTGGAAGGAATATATATATATATATATATATATATATATATATATATATATATATATATATATATATATGAGACTTTTGGAATGGTATTTATTCAGATATATTTGACTTTGGAAATATTAATTTAGTCGTAGACTTGATCCAATATTCTCTACACGTTTGTGTATAAAATAGTAAAAAAAATGTTTCATACTTAATTTTGTTGCATCCCTTCGAACAATCCTAATGTTTAATATAAATTACCAGAAAAGGTTTAAATTTGTGTTTGTTGTCCAACTACTTTAAAACTTTGTTAAATTTGTAAGCAAATCCTTTCAAGAATATATTGTTTTCCTCAATTGAACTTTGATCTTATATCCTTGCGTGCCTTAAAAAGGCTCAGTCATGACAGATTGTGCTCGCATTAAACTAAAGAGCAAATTGAAGCTGAGCTCAGATGTGCATAAACCAAATGTGCACATAAAGTTTAATCGAACACTGTAGAACACAACACAACACATTTAAAAATGCAAAGAATTCAAAGCAGACAGAAAATGTATTTTGCTTTTAAAAGTAAGAGACGGAGTGATTTATACTACAGCTATACACGCTGTTGACATTGTTCATATTTGATCGACAAACAAATGAGTCAGGATTTTCTAGTATGTGCAGCTGCATTGTACAGGGTGACGAAGTGCGTGATAACGTATTATCTGACCTTTGCAAAAGTCAAGTGCAACATGCCAATAATGTACACATGTCGATTCGGTGCAGAATTTGCATCTGCCGTATTGACTAATTTGCTGACTCAGCAAAGTACACTACGCTTATTAGAGGAAAAAAAATGACGAGCATAAAGAGAACAAAAAGCAGCAGTTTGAACATAGGTATGCGTACAACAGCAACAAAAAACGGCTTTTTTCGCAGAACACTATGTCTCTACTACGAACAGCGTTATATATATATATATATATATATATATATATATATATATATATATATATATATATATATATATATATATATATATATATATATATATCGGTGTGTGTGTGATAATCCTTTCTTTGATTTTTGTTATACAACTTTGCTGGGCTGAGGGCAACACAAAATAGACATGTAGTCTACCCGTTTTAAGATCATTTTTTTCTTATTTCTTTCTTCTATTTTGTATTACTTGCTTACAGATCACCCCCTTTTATTCGAACAGGTAGGAGTCAAGAATGTGTCTTGCCTTTATAAGTTTGATGTTTATTTTGTGGATGCAAGTTGTAAGTTGTTTCTTCCCCTGACAAAGAACTTGTTCAGCTCGAAACTTTGTGAAACTGTTGTCGTTATCAATTTGTGTGTGTGTATATATATATATATATATATATATATATATATATATATATATATATATATATATATATATATATATATATATATATAGATGTAGAGAGAGAGAGAGAGGGACGCCACCTCTGCTGCTGGAAAAAAAATACTTATGTTTTATTTTCTCCGGACTCAATAATGATATACTAGTAAATAAAGAAGAAGAATTTCCGACCACTTAACGTAATGCGTAATATCGCGAACCCCTGGGATTCCTTACACATAGTTTTAAACAGAAACTTTCAACCTTTGAATACTGCTGGGAGTGGTGAGTCGTTATGAAAATTAGGCCTAATGTTCTTGCTCTACTGGTCATAGACTAGAAGAGCTTATGGAATGGTCTGTTGTCCGTCGTCCGTCCGTCCGTTAGCACAAGTTTGTTATCGCTACTCCTAAACTACTTGGAGGATTGCCTTGAACCTTTGCAAACGCATTCATCCCTGGCCTAGTTGGTCCTAAATGAAAATGGTGCTGCTCGCATATCCAATATGGACGCCACAGTGGCCCTCTTGAAAATCTTGTTATCGCTACTCCTCCTGAATGGATGGCCATATCAACATGGGGTTTTCAATAAAAGACTTCTTATGATGTCTACTTGGTTCTAAATAAAAATGGTGCTGATCTGATGTCCAATATGGCCACCATGGCAGTCATCTTGAAAATCTTGTTATCGCTACTTCTTCTGAATGGATGGTCATATCAACATTGGGTTTTCACTAAAAGACTTCTTATGATATCTACTTTGTTCTAAATGAAAATGGTGTCAATCTGACATCTGATATTGTTATCGCTATTCCTCCTGAATGGATGGTCGTATCAGCACGAGGTTTTCACTGAAAAACTTCTTATGGTGTCTAGCTGGTCCTAAATAAAAATGACGACAATCTAACATCCAATATGGCAGCCATAAAAAAAATCTTATTATCACAATACTACTTGAACATAAAGTCATATTGACATGGGGTTTTCACCAGAAGACTTCTTCTCATATCCAGTTTGTCTTAAATTAAAATGGTACCGATCTAACCTTGTTATTGCTACTCCTGAATGGAAAGTAATAGCGTGAAAATATTGTTATCTCTATCCCTCTCCAAATGGATGGCTACACCAACATGGGTTTTTTAGCAATAGACTTCTTATGATACCTAGTTGGTCCTAAATGTAAATGGTGCTAGTCGTACATCCAGTGGCGTACTAAGGGTAAATGGCGCCCGGGGCGACGATGATGGCCCAAAGGGCTAGAATACAAGGCACGAATTTTTATCAGCTGTTTTGGCGCCCGGGGCAACCGCATTGTCCGCCCCCCCCCCCCCTTCCGTTAGTACGCTACAGCGTACATCCAATGTTGCTGCCATAACGACTGTCTCAAAAATCTTGTCACTATTCCCCCTGAATGGATGATCATTATGACATGGGATTTTCACGAAAAGACTTCTGATGATGTTCACTTTGTCCTAAATGAAAATGGTGCCAAGTTGATATCCAATATGTGTACCACACCAGCTAATTTGAAAATCTTCTTATTGCTGAAGAATATCAGAGATGGTTTCAACACTCGACAGTTAAAAGAAAGAAATGGTCTTATCTTGAATTCCTGGAAATTCTTTTCGACCAGTAGAGCGTCAGTCTCTTCGAGGGACTCTTGTTTTTCCCCAACCCCAGGGATGTAGGACTATGTAAAGCGATAGGGGATAAATATATCAGAAGAGCTTTGAAAAGTCTGAATTGCTGCATATTTATGTATTTATTTATTTATTCAGACAGTTCTAATTCATAAATCCGTATACAAATCGCTGCAGACCTTTGCTTGTGATTTTTATTTTTTTCGTCGTCTATTAACGCAAGGTAAAATGTCTGTGTGACACAGACAACGAGGCAAAGACTGACACAGGTGTCTATGGCAAGCCAAAATTGAAATTTATTTGAAAAACAATATACATGTATCTCATAAATCTATATAAGATCGCTCATAAACTTAAAAAGATATCATACATTTTATAAAGATATCTTTAACAATTGTTCATTATATAAGATATAGTATATGTTTTATAAGATATCTTTTATACTTAATCAGGTATGTTATAAATTAAATAAGATCTTTCATAACCTATAAGATATCATATATACTTAATCGTGTATGTTATAAATTAAATAAGATCTCTCATAACCTATAAGATATCTTATAAACTTTATCAGGTATGTTATAAATTAAATAAGATCTCTCATAACCTATAAGATATCTTATAAACTTTATCAGGTATGTTATAAATTAAATAAGATCTCTCATAACCTATAACATATCATAAACTTTATCAGATATTGTATATGCTTTATAAGATATATACCTTATAAGGTATCTTATTTGCAATTTAAATTAAGATATCTTATAAAGTTTATCGTATCTTATATGTTGTAAGATATTTTATACAGTTTATGAGATATCTCATAAAATTGATGAGATATCTGAATTAAATCTGTGTATGAGATATCTTCTTTATTTTATAAGATATCTTATACAGTTTATAATAGAAATTTGACTTTCCATAGATGTCTTCTTGTGCGTTCGTCAGTTAGCCACACTTATGTTTCAGTTACTGTTCACTGTTTTGTGAATAGGCATAAACCGGGGGGGGGGGGGGGACTAAGAATGCGCTCGAAACAACCGGAACGTTTCCTTGAGTATGTTTTCTTTACAGTTAGATGGTTAATATTATTCCCGTAAAATGCAGTAGCTTCCAGGGGCTTTGCTACGTGGGCCCCCATTGGGGGTTTCGTCCCACAGACCCCTTGCCTATTTGCTGACGCTCCCTCCTCAACGATATTTCTGAATCCACCCCTGTAAACAACTTTCAGAGACCCTTTAGTTGAATTTAACTGTAAAACGAGGCTTCATAAAGATACAGTGAATGCACAGATATAGGTTATCAAAATTAACATACCGTCATTTGAATCTTGCTTTCAGATCTCTCGAACTACCAATCTGATCAAAGTCAGATCTCCAGAGATACGATGGACACTGATAAGATGTCATATTCTGTTGACCTTGCGGTTCACAAATCAAATCACAGCTTTCAAATTTCGGAAAGTGACACACACACGAAATGCAACGCTGACAGGGAATTCCAAATTTCACCAAAACATTAATTCCGTGTCTGTCAGAACTCCAGGTAGGACTGTGGAGATCTGATTTTAATACAATTGCTCGACCTACTCAAAAAGAACACACTACTACTAAGACGGCGACGACAACGACCGCGATGATGATGATGATGACGATTACTAATACTACTACCAAAATCAGTACAGTAGTAGTATTAGAGCGGCATTAGTTGTTGTAATTGTTGTCATCTTTCTTTTTCTTTCTTCTTTTCTTTCTTCCTTTGCTGTATTTTTTTTCGTGGTCGTGTTTATTGCTGTATCTGGATTGGCAGTTAGGATTCTGTCATTTGATTTAGACCTGGGACAACCAGCACTAAAATACAGTGATTACAGTGATTTACCAAAATATTCGGTGTGCCGAAAATGCGTGATTGTTTGCTGCAGATTGCCCTAAAAAGGAACTGCTGCACTGCTCATATCTGTACAATTAAGGATTTTGTTTGGTGATTTTTGGGGTTTAACGCCATTTGTAGCAGATGATAGACCATATATGGCGGCCAGTATATTTGGTGGAGAAAGAGCCCGGGAAGAACCACCGACCCATGGGAAGTTACTGATAAGCTTTCTCATATACCCACATTGGTCAAGCCAAGACTCGAAAAGGTGAGATGTGAGTGATCTGTAAACACAAGCGCCTTAGACGACTCGGCCGGGGGAGGGTGGTGGTGGTGGTGGTGCCGTGCAATAAAGGAACTGCTCAAGTAACTTCTTTACAATAGCTAATGAAAAACTATTATCCCAATTAATTCAGACAATCCCGTCATTTTTCAGTTCCAGCTGCATTTTAAGTAAGTAAAGAATGTTAAGGGCAATTGGTAATGCACAACTCATTACAGGTGGGTGGGTGAGAGTACTCTGAATGCTAAGAAATGGCTAAACATTATGGTAATAGTGGTTCCCATTTCTTTCAATTAAGTATCCTGTAACATTTAGCAGTGAGTGTGTGAAAGAATAACTTATAATGAAAAACAATTCCAATCCATTTTGTCCACAGACTTTGATGCAGTGTATATGGAGTCTATATGTAGTGAAAAAGAAATGTCACTGACACTTATGAATAATCCATTTAGTGTCAAGGAGAAGTGGATTTTGTTTAAAACTTGCAGAAATTGAACATGAGCTGTTTTTCTGCACATACTGTTGGCAAATAAAATGGATTCTTGTCAGTCATGAACAATCTTGACAGTAGTTCCTAAAAAAAGGCAGGAAGGCCTGTACTGGCAATAAGCAACATGTTATGATGACACAATTATACATGCATATAGGTAATAATAATAATAACACACTTTTCAGTGACAAACATTATGATGATCTCAAAAAGAACATTCTGGAATATTTTCATATTTTCTGCTCACATGTCTTTCTGTACATGCTGTACATCTATCTATTCTATCACAATTAATAATTTAGTTTTCTATATCGTATTAATTATGGAGTCGTGAGTTTAAATATCGGACCACTTTCTTGGAATCCTTGTAATCGTTTCAAGGCAAAATGTACAAAATGTAAGACTTTGGTTCGTTCGTTCGTTCGTTGGATTAACGACGTGTTCGGCCATTCGGACTAATATTTCCCCTTTATGTAGCCCACCAGCCACATTAAGCCACCTCCTGTTATCCTGCTTTTCTAAGCACCCCATGTCTTCGCTAATGACTACGCTGTTCAACGAAAAAAACTAATTTATCCAGTGTTCAAATGTCACACACAAAACAATATCAATAATCATATATCAAAATACCTAAAAATGTCAATAAATCACCACTGATATGTATATAATTAATAATATAAATAAGTGTAAACTCTTTCCCGACAATTGGCGTATTCGACACACCGTAGAATCCACTGTACACAAGCACATGTAATCCATACACATACATGTCATCTTCACCGTCATTAAGCATGTTGCACTATACTTAGTTTAACATTCGCGATTAGTGACAATCGTAACATCGAACAGAACTGAGCGAAATACCTTCATCTAAAGCAATGGTTCCCAAACTTTTTTGATCGCGACCGTAAATACCATCTTTTGCGACCCAAAATGCAGTGCCAGTATAGGGTCGCCAAGGTCCTCGCGACCCGGGGTTTGGGAACCACTGTTCTAAAGTATGCAACTGCTCATATATATTACATGATCAGTTTGTAATTTTATTAAAATTTGTCTTTTTCTTTAAATGAACCACTCTTGCTTTGGGGGGAAGTCCCTTCTCGCACACAAACGAAAACACATACTATCACTACAATAGTTCTCATACTTACAAGCAAATTCAATATATATCCCATGTATGCATACATATAAGGTTTATTTAGGATAATTAGCTAATATCAAGTACTTTTAATTATCTTTAGACGGGTATTAGGAAAGAAGGACTGAAAGTACCCGAAGATATACACTTTGGCTGATTAATATTTATAGAACTACATGCTGTGAAAGAAGTGACACGTAAACAAGCAAATAAGTCATTTCATAGTATGTATTTCAGGAAAGTTTAGGAATTGTCTTCGCTATTAACAGTACCGACCACAACTGTACTTTCTATATGGAAAGTTTGATAGCCGTCGGGTTACAGGTATGCGTGTAATATGACTGTCAGTCATGGAACTGGCTCGACTGGAAAAAGACCAATATGGCAGCCCCCAATTAAATGGCATCGTGATGTTTGCTACATGCAGTGTACGCAAGACTCAATGTATATGAAAAATGTAAAGCTCGTTATTTATTGCGCGTAAAATGCAATATCAAAATGTCTATTTTAGCTCTTATAAATACCTTTTCCGCAAAACAAATTATACCTGCACATTTAAACGACAGTTTTTTAAGTTACTAATTTATAAGTTTCCACTTATCATGTGCTATACGTAATTTTTGGCTATACCACACACACACACCCTATGAAGCCTATTCGCGTTACCGATAGCCGTTAATATGCTGTATTATTACGCGTAAAGTGTTAAACTGCGTATTTCGGTTAAATACTCAAAGAATGGAATGCAGGTATACCGTATACACCAGTAAATGTCTATAAAGACGATGAGACCGAATGATCAAAACTAAATTTCAATATGGCAGTTTAGAATACAAGTGAATGCAGCAAAGTGCACATGTATCAGAAGTCAGTTAAAAAATATGTTGAGTAGTAGTTGATGTATAATTTCACTATGAACTGGTCGGGTTCTACAGCACTCTTATACCGGTATGGAGGGTATACCTATATAAAACGAACACAGTCTGTTTATAGAATGTACTCCTGGATGATATAATGTACGATGAGATAAACGTGGTAACTCGGTCAATACGGTTAAGTTCAAAATTCAGTTATCCTAGTTACCCCCTGCTAGTATACGTATGCAGGCCTGCCCACAGAAATGTCCTCCCCCTGGGCAGAGCAGTCATGAGCCCCAAAACTAGTTAAATTTTTTGTATATAAAAACATACAGTTTTGCATATAAAACGTGTAGTAATCTACCATAACTTAGACTCTTGCAAGGAATTTTTTAAAATTATTTACAGCAAAGATTAATTTGTTTTTTATAACTGAGTTGACGGAGGTCCCCTAGAAATCGCCTGGCCCCTGGACAATCCCCCCCCCCCTCCCTTCTCGGAGGGCCTGTACGTATGTGTGGTCTAGCGTTTGGTCTTTGGTCGTGGCATGTGTGATAACCGTGTAAAGTTTTCATCTCGACCCCTTGCCCTCTATGAAATCAGTAATGGTGCAAAGTGCAGCTGTCAACTGTAGCGGTCAAATTGCGTCTCTCATATATAGGCGTTACTAAGTTTTACTCTTGCCTCTTTACATCATCATCACTAATTTATCTCGGATGTGCCCAGAAATAATGACCAAATTCGTGCTTTGGACACTCATATTAGTGCTAACAGGGATATTCCTGAATTATTACACGGACACTCCTGTTCCAAAGGAAATTCCGGAAAAATGGAAAGTCCGGATAATAGATGCTTCAATGAGAACATACAGTCATATAGTAAGTAGAAGACGCACGTGTCGATCAGTACATACATACATACACACACACACACACACACACACACACATACATATATATATATATATATATATATATATATATATATATATATATATATATATATATATATATATATATATATACACACACACATACATACCGTACCTATTTACCTACATATCCTTAAACTTATTTACTTTATTACTTCCTTTCTTGCCTATCCACCCACCTTCTGTTACCTACCGACCAATCTATCTGCCTACCTACTAACCTACCTACCAACCTAACCACTTGCCTGTTCACTTATAGCTACCAACCTACCCACCTCATTACACATTACATCCTTCCCTGCATCTATTTGGACATACCAGCAGTGAGAGAGAGAGAGAGAGAATACATACATGTTGACATGCATATATATATATATATATATATATATATATATATATATATATATATATATATATATATACAGATAGATATGCTTATTTAGCTCATTTGTTACTCAGTGCTCACTACGACACAGAGACCACGAAATTCCGTCTTTACCTTTGCAATAATTTTACAAGCTAGTATATTATGAAGAAGAAAAAAAAAATTGAAACCAAGATATAAGACCTAGGATATGGTGAATAGGAGTACAGATTACGTTGTTAACAATGTCTCTAAGAAGTGAAACTATCTAGTATATTTTACAATACTTTATGTTATAATTAATTAACCTTTCTGATTTAATGTTTTCATTAGCACACGTGTTGGTATAAAAGTTTAGGTTTTGGACTCGATTAGTAGGTTATAAATGTATAAACTGATCACTGTAAAATACCAAATAAATCATGTAAGTTATATATAAATAGATTGGTTTTGAATAGGTAAATCAACCCAGGGAAAAACCATCGACCCACAGGAAGCTACTGGATTTTTTTTTCTCACAAACCCACTTTGGTAGAGATGTGAACGATCTGTAAAAACGAGCGCTTTAGATCACTCAGCCACCCGGGTTCAAATGTATTTGTAATAATACTACCATCACAAAAGAGTCTATTTCGTCAAAAATATTGATAATGTACCATGCTGCATTTTTAGATGATATTGAAGAAATAATTTTGCACCCTTGTAGTATAAATGGGGAGGTCCTGAATACCATAGTTAAACATTTCACGAAAATTACAATGAAGTAATTTAAAAATACCTTGAGCTAGTATCGGACGAAGCATCCGGATGATTTCTTCATTAAAAGGAGAGATGCTGCGGAGTTGTATCCCGAATACTTTCTGAAGACGGGAAAATTATTATGAAACATGAAAATCAAACATCTAGCATGTATATAAAGTCAAACAAAAGAACTTGAATATTCCAGCACAAGTGCAAAATATCAGGTGTTCTCCTGTCTTTGACAATGACCATGATTAAGAAGGAAAATAAACAGAAAGTAGCATTAGCTAGTGAGTCTTCGTTGTTAGATCTCCTGTTGTTGCTACTTTCAGACTACTAAATGATCACAATTGCGGGATCGGGAATACAGAATTGGCTAGATGCGCCTTCCTGCATGTCGTAAACGGAAACTAATAGAGGCAGGATACATGGTGGCTTAGTGGTTAACGTGCCAGTCTCGCGACTAAAAGGGTGCGAGTTATAATCCTACCATTGGATTACCCAAGTCGGCTACCATAATGTGTCCTTGGGCAAAGCACTTTACATCAGTGCCTCGGCATCAAATAACATACTTGTGTTGCTGTGCCGTAAAACACCTAACCAAAATCTGATTAAACTCAAGTTATAACTTCCATTGATGGACGCTGAAAGTCACGATCAAATACAAAATATACATCACCAATGTTTGACGTGCCCATTGATACCTGGCCTAACATATTTTTTTATATAAAACTTACATCGATACACGCAAAAAGCCATCGCCGTTTCTAGATAATTATTTTATTAGTAACATTCGGGTTGTTATTAAACTATTCACCCACCCATACTTATGGCCTTTTTAAGTCCGCTCCATGGTAGCGTTCCTTTTTCCCGGGTTTCCCGGTGTGCATAACTATGAGTAAAATATAGCATATGCGTCCAATATGGCCGCTGATGACGTCATCTAAAGAGAATGCAGGTTTGTAAGCCGAAAAGAGGGTGAAAGGTTACCACATTAAATTTCTTTCCATGTCCTTTTTGGACATATGAATGATTATCTAAACATCTAATTCAAGTCAGTTTAGTCTAGCATTTCCGGTTTAGGAAGAAAGGAGAGAGATAATTTTTTTTTGAACAGGTACAATTTCATTCATTGTCTAATTTATATAACTGTATAACTTTATTTATTTCCTAACTTTGTAAACATACGTGTTATGTCTACCAGATGTCTGCAGCTTTGTCGGTATTGTCAACATCCATTTCATCCTGTACCATTTACCAGCATTTTAGTCCGTCTTGGACAGCAGAATTATGTCTCGATTGTGTTGAAGATCTACAAAGCTGCATGACTATTTTCCTATCGTTTCTAGTGCTGAGATTGTAAATCATATAATCGTTGAGGACATGCTCTGGTATCTGCTGTGACATACTTTTTAATTTTGCTTTGACACTTTTGTTTTGTTTTGAAACGTAAATTTTCAGATAAGCTTGCTTGTGAAACTGGGAATCACGACACACTTCTCACCACTGGACAGGAAACTCTCTGATTGGTTCCTCCTGACCCAGATGACCGGATATCCTTGGGGATTATCCTTAACAGCCGACCCGTATCTGCGAGTAAATTGTTTGATCATATTTGGCTAAGGTTACATTCTACAGTTATTACGTACCTCTAAAAGAGGGACTGGTATAAGGTGAAGTTGTTTGCATTGGTAACATGCACAATGGAGTGAATGTTGGAATACCTCTATGCTACTTTCAGGTACTGTGACTGAAATTTCTTTATATGTGGTAATTGTGAAAACTATGCACTATCTAAAGCAGACAGCTGATCAAAATGGCTGCTCCTCTGTACTCGAAAAATTAGTCTGAACTAGTCCAGTGCACTAACTTTAGCAGTTATTCAAATACGAAAAATGAATTTTGTCAGAGTAATACCGGCTTCTGAAAGTGCAATAAATGAATTATAAAATATATAAAAAGTAAATAAAGTTATCGGCTATTTTTTTTACTTCACAATTTACCTTTGCAGTCCAAGAAATGAACATGACCAAGCGAAGCTAGCACTTTTTTTTTATAGGTGCACATCTGAAGTAAGGCCAAGCTGTACACTATATAACCCAAATTACACCCATCAATCATAAACCAAAAAAAAAAAAAAAAAAAAAAAGAGAAAAAAAAAAGTTGTTTTAACAATATCTAAAATATGCAAGGTCTTTTTAAAAAAATAACCAGGATAACCAGTGAGGAACACCCGAGAAATTATTTTCTTTTAAAAGTCAAACTCCTTATACAAAGTTCGAAACTGTAGAGCAGAACCTAAATAGCTTCTACTTGTTTTAGACACAGCTATTGATATGACGCATTCACATAATGATTTTTCAGTACATGGAACAAGGTTCAAGCATGTGTAATCCTTTCCATGAGTAAATAGAGACGATCTTTGTACTCAACACTTAACATCTCAGTTATTTACTAATGATGTTGAAACAAACATTGTTAATCAAATGAGATACGAGGTAAGTGCCGGATTAGCACTCTAAAAGGAAACGCATTCGCTTAGGACGGATATAAAGACCATGCGTTTAAAGTTTTTGTGACCCCTGTATGTCTTTCACGGCGGATTACAAAATAAAAAGAGACAATATAGTCGTAGATTGGGCAGGCTTTAACGCTTTTCTGCGCAAAAGGTGTGGAAGGAGAAATTGCGGGCATGGAACAAATTCAAAAACAGTATTTATTCTTGAATCATTTTAAAACTAGATTCAGTCCAATGGTTATGTCTGAATATATGACTAGTCCAAAACAACGATATATATTCCTCCCAACTTCTTTGCTGAAATTAGTGTAATTGTTATTAATCAGCCTACTGCTTTAAGAGAAAATTATTTTCAAACATCATAAAAAGGCGTCATTACTTATCATTTTGAGGTAGTTACATCATAAGATGATGAAGATAGTTTATCCTCTCGCCTTGTTTTTGGTTTGTATGTCAAGCTATCCGTCCTTGCACCAAGCGAGTGTCTCTCCCTACACAAAATATGTTAATATACCTTGAGAGGGATTTGTGTCCCAAAAACAAATGCACGTACATGCATATCTTTTACTTATCAAATTAAAATAATACAAAAATCACATGAATATCATTTCACTTGGATATATTCATCATTATAAGACACTGTTGGATCTTTATCAACGTTTTTTTTCTTGTCTCATAGATCAATGACACGGTGTTGAATGATGTGCGAGTCAAAGTGTACGAACCTCTTTCCACCATCAGGTTCGAGAGACGTCCGGGTCTCGTGTACATACACGGTGGCGGATGGAGTCTGCTCTCCGTAGGTGAGCTTTCCGACCTACTTCTCCTCCACTTCCTCTTCTTCCTCTCCCTCCCCATTCCTCTTCCTCCAACGTGCAGTAGCCAAGCTATGGGTCGTAGCTTTGTCCACGTGTTTTGGTGATAATATGTTATGCTTCTGCGTCCATGCGCATGTAAGAGCGTGCATGCGGATTGTTGTGCAACTCCTCCTATTCCGAACTTTTAATATTTGGATTTCGATGGGAAAGGGTGTATAGACACGCAAATTGAATAAACAATTATATTCAAGCTCCTGAGGCGCAGCTAGATGGGAAAAATGAAAGAACAGAGGTGTTGCTATTTACATGAGAAATGCTTGGGGACAATCCTCTTTGTTCGAGACTTCTAGTTGAAAAACTCTATTTTGAAAACACTGTTTCTAACCAAAATCAGCCTCAATACTTGACCTACGTCACTAATTAGCCCCAAGAAAGATCTGGGCTATTGATATCAAAATCATAGTGTTACGTCCTATACCTGATAGTCAGTTTGTCAACATTTCAGGGTGCAAAGTTCAGCTTCCCCATTTAGGAGACTGAGCTGTGAAAATGATGACCGTTATAATTCCTAACCTTACTACAGTATGCACCAGACTTGGTATTAATTAGTCTCTGCAGACAATGACCGA
Source organism: Margaritifera margaritifera (assembly GCA_029931535.1). Taxonomy (NCBI): domain Eukaryota; kingdom Metazoa; phylum Mollusca; class Bivalvia; order Unionida; family Margaritiferidae; genus Margaritifera; species Margaritifera margaritifera. The sequence goes on from JAQPZY010001654.1 coordinate 5,233,123, forward strand.
TATAAATCGTAACCCTGTTGTGTCAGGATGACCTTTAGCTGTTCGTTTTAAAATCAAACACATATACACATGAACAGTCATTTGCCTGCTGATTTTGAGATAAAGGTTGGCATACTTCTGAACATTCAGTAACCCTGTTTTCTGTCACAGTTATGCCCGACTAAATGACTTCATTTGTTAGATAATGGCTCTTTGATGCAAGTACTATTTTTCAGTAAATATATAAAGTCAATACTTAAGAATTAATTAACTTAAATACTTCTCATTATTGGCTCAGATATATAGATAGATAGACAGATAAAATAGATAGATAGATAGATAGATAGATAGATAGATAGATAGATAGATAGATAGATAGATAGATAGATAGATAGATAGATAGGTACATAGATTGGCAAAGTGAGTGAGTGAGTCATTCAATGTGGCATATAATTCCAAATTTAAAAAAAAAATATGCAGGTAGAAATTTCAAGAGTGATATTTAAAACACGATATGTAACTAAAGCAAGTTTCTTATTCCAGATAGCTATGATCCACTTATGAGGAAGATAGCACGTGACAGCGGTGTAGTAATCTTTTCAGTTGAGTAAGTAAATCATTATTTCTGGGTCCTTTCAAATCTTAACAGAGTTTGAAATGTTTATAAATTGTATTGATTTAACTTAAAATATTTCAATCTACTGGTCGAAAGCCAGGAGTTTGATCAAATCTTAATAAGCCAAGAAGGTCTCCTAATTGCTTCACGTGGAATCGTATATTCTTGTACAGTTTTAATGTACCATTCCATTTTCTTGGTGCTAATGTAAAGACTTGAAAAATATCGGAAAAGATGGGACAACATTAACAACTCTGTTATATCAACTATTATGTTTAGTGTTTAGTGTTTCCTTACTTAATTGGTTTATCGGGAGAGAAAGAAAAAATTCAACATAATCCACAAGAAAAAGCTTCAAAGTCAATTCTCAGTCGCAAGCTAGACAATACATTTCCAAGTCATTTTTGCAATTTACATGTGCCTGACATGTTGACAAATATTTAATTGTGTTTACTATAATTTTCAACAAGGTCATTTCTTTTTTCCAGCTACAGACTGAGTCCACAATATCCATACCCGGAACCTTTAAATGATTGCCTGGCAGTGGTAAATTACGTCATGGACCACGCTAGAGAGCTTCACATTGATCCCGCCCGTATAGCAGTTGGAGGCGACAGTGCAGGCGGAAACATGGCGGCCTCAATATCCCTCCGTATCAAGCACAAGATCTCACTTCAGCTTCTCCTAGTTCCAGCACTTCAAAGTTTGAACTTTAATACGACTTCGTTCATAGAAAATACAAAATATTTCCGTCAAAGTATAAACAATCCTCAGTCAGTGGTGTTTATTACTAACTATATCGGAATAAGTCCGAAATACGTGCACGAGTTTTTGATTAATAATCACACTTCATCCGCACTAAAGAGCTCGCATTTTGCTGAGCATGCAGACCAGCGTAGATGGTTGCCAAGTAAATATGTAAGAAGTGTACATTTGAGGAGTAATATAGGTGCACAAATAGATTACGGAAATGAAGATCTGTCCAGAATAATAGAAAGTACACTAATTGACCCCTACTTTGCGCCCCTGATGGCGGATGATGATATGCTTCGAGATTTGCCAGAAACATATATAATGACATGCGCATACGACATTATTCGAGATGATGGAATCATGTTTTCAGAGCGGTTGAAGGCTGTCGGTACACCATACACCCTGGTCCACTACCAAGATGGTTTCCACCACGCACTGATGTTTCCACATGGACCTTTAAAGCTAAATGTTGCAGAGAGAATTGTCAAGGATCTGGTTAGAAAATTGAGGAAATTATAAAATCATAAATGTTATTTGTGTGATACTGTAATTTATATTCAACGAAAATACTCAGCGATGAGATGTAAAGTTATAATATATTACATATTTAATCTTCATTTTCTGTCGAAGGATGATCTTATAGGCCAGTTGAAAAGAAAGCTGATTTATACGGACATTGTTACGAGAGAGAGAGAGAGAGAGAGAGAGAGAGAGAGAGAGAGAGAGAGAGAGAGAGAGAGAGAGTTGCAGCAGATAAATAAAGACCATATACTTTATTCGCTTTTAATTTTTGCAATAAATCAACATTCTACGCAATTTTAATATATAAAAATCTGTTCATGGACTTTGGCAGCATCAGAGTTCTCGTGAATTGCTAGAAATATATTCATTACGGCCTTTGAAAAGCACTTTTTCGGATAATTAAGCCCGAAGGATGCTAATTTGGGGAAAATCAGATAAAATGAATTTCACCTATGGACTATCGATACATTTATTTTCTTGATATAATAAGGGGAACATCGTATATTCCATTGGTTACGTCACTCTTAAATTCTTTCTTCGTCCAAAATTATTCTTCAATCTAAATATTTGGTCATTTTTTAAAAAATAAAACTATTCTTAGAAAAAAAAAACAAAAAAAAAAAAACATGTATCTCGAAAGGCGAGATGTAGCGGTCAATATTTTTGGTTCCTCCGAATGTCAGTCACTTTTCTGTCTTAAGTTTTGGTGACAAAACGTTCCTTCAATAGATACATTTATTGTTTGCATTTATGGATTATCAACATAAGTTTCCCAGGGATCACAAAAGATGATTCGTGGGTGAAAAGCTCGTAGATCAATGTTTCTGGATTAAGTCGAGGAAGTGACAACATTTATCACAAACGAGTCCCTGTAAATGTATTTTTTATATACTACGCTCGTGATTTCCTATGCAAACGCATTGCGTGGTATGATCCAGTAAATTTTTCACTTATTGGACGTCGTCAAGCACTTATTGGGTGTTCTCAAGCACACACACGACCCAATAAGTTTGTTGCTACGTAATCTAACGCGTTCGAAGAAGTTAAAGAACAACATTTGATGGTCCTTAAAAATTGGAGGCCACGTCAAATGCATTCGGAACATCGTCGTCTCTTCCGATGCGAGTTGAATAACTTCGACTCTTTTAAAAAACACTTGGAGGTAATCGTAGTAATACTACCCGAATTGGTAAGTTTTTGGCAGACGTACAACAGGCTATATGTGCGAAGAACAGAGTCTTGTAAAATAATAGATGTTGAAAGTAACACTCAACGACGTTTCAACAATCAATGACATACCTGTACTTTTAATTTTTAATTTCATTCCTGCAACTTTGTAATGAAAAATTGACGAAATCACAACGTTTCAGTAGCCTGAAACGATTGCTAACGTTGCTGTTAGTGATGTCATCTAGTCATTGTGATATTAATTAAGTTGTTATCACGTAATACCAACCACTAGCTTGAGGCGGTTCAAAATGGCCATTATTTACATCTGAGGTTTATTCTCATTTCACAGTGGGTTATCTCCCTTAGGTAGAATAATTACATTGCCACAACGCTGTAAAGCTGATGGTAAAATGGAACCTGGAAACAAGCGTGCGCTTTGATAACTGTATTACACTGTTTAGATTGCACTTGGTCCGATATTTTTTTATACAGTGGCTTTAGTGCATAATGGGAAGATTTTGCAAAATACGTTGGAGAAAAAATGTCAGGAATTTTTTACTAGCAGCGATGGAACACGGGTCTGACGATGTTACAAGGTAGCACGCGGCTTACGTCACAACAGACAGATGACACCACAATTAAGAACATCGGAGCCGTTAAACACAGCCTGGTTCTTTCTCTCATCGATTTTGTTTGGATTTCAATTTTATTATAATTGATATCGTGTAGAAACCAATCAATCAGCGTGATCGTGTATTTATGCGCAAGATGATGTACTAAAGTTTATATGACCCTGGGGTCAAAACAGCCTTCTGGCAGCGATATACTCTGCAAGAGGATGAGCTGTGCGAAACTTTTTCTCTAGCATGCGATGGAAAAGGCTGAGGACGTTCTGATTGTGTCAAATTCAGACACGATGAAATCGCTCGTGGCCAATGCAGACGCTTTGATGGCCTGGCTATTAAATGTAATATCAAAGACACTGAAATTATATTTGCTCATACCTCTTTTAGACACTGAAGAAAAAACAAGGTATTCACCTGAATGAAACTCGTCCTGGTCACGCGAATTGGGTCAGTTCTGTCAACAATGTTACAAATCATTTCATTGAAAGAGAAAAAGTAACCAACAAGGTAGGAACGGCAAGAGATATAAAAAAATGTCCAAAGGTGACTGAGAGAAATTAAAAGAGAACCCAAATAAACAGAAAACATTATACCCGAGCAATTAAATGGAAGCAAATATCGCGCATCAGAACGTCTTTCACCTTTAGAACGAGATAAATTGTTTATTTCGGGACAAATGGGCACGTCGACCTTTTGAGCGATGCAAGTTACACTTTATTACCGTATGTACTCGCGTATTACTCGATACCAACTCCAAACTGCATAGACCCAGTCTGCCGGCGCACAATGCGCCGGCAGATCAGGGTCTATGTTGTTTGCATTCAGACAAGGTTTATACGCCAGTACAAACGGTACTACTTCAGCAAGATCTTTGGGTTTAGAGGTAAGAGATGCGGCCAGAAAAAGCTAATATGCAGATATAGCACTACTTGAGACCGCTACAGGTGAAAATTACATAGAGTATCAAGAGCCTGATTCTAAGACCCTGGATGGTTCACGGAGAGATGCTTTCAGAAAAACTATGCCAAGATTATCTGCGCCAATGGTGTACAAGACAACAGAAATCCATTTATTTAGACTGCTGTAAACATCGCCCATGAAAATGAAAATCCCAAATTTCTGATCTTTCTAACTCCAGTTCATAAAGAGAAGTTTAATCCGTACATGCAGGGCTGGTGTTATACAACGCAAATAGGGAAAAAAGACCCACCCACCCTAAAAAAAAATAAATAAAAAAAAATAAATAAACTTGGTCAACTGATTAAAAGTTCTTCAGAGAATGCATTAATCGACGGTAAATCGATGGTCGCAAAACAAAAACTCCGTGAGGAAAACGCCAGTGTATACCCTGGCTAAACTGGTGTGCCTACCCATACAATTCAGCAAGTAACTGTCCAAAACAAAAATGTCGACTCAGTCATCCACTATGACAATAGTCTCAACCAGAATGAACAGAGAAACATCATTCATATACTGTGTTCCTCCAGCAAGACAAATTTCTAACTTCTAAAATAAATGAGTGCCGCCTCCATTAAATGCAACTTATACCCTCTTGGTGACAAAGTAAACTCAAGTGAGACAACCCAGAATGTGTCCCACATTAATATTGGAGATTCCAATGACTATTGTAGACATCTGTTCAATGGTGCTGTTAACAATAATTGCAATTTCAATTTCAATATAACTCTGAAATAAGTTAACTACTTACCTTGCATGAAGCAAACTGCATAAGCATTAGATATATCCAATTATCCTGAATACATTCATCCAGAATCACAAAGTTTTGCACTCGGTGGAGTGCATTGTACATATTCGTGTACGTTGAGGACAGCACCTCAATTATTTGCTTATTAGTAACTATTTTTGTTATATTTTTGAATGACATAAAGTATCCATCAATCAATATTACATTGTTTGAAATATTTTTCGACATTAAGAATTAATTTTAATTATTAACAAACTTGTTTAAGAAGTGTTACAATGTACTTACAGTTCATTCATCGCCAAGGTCTCATCCATACATTTTCACCAGTATGACGTAACAGTATGCAAGGCTAAAGACGTCATTCCATGTATTCATATGCGTTACGTTCCAAGATTTGTACTATATTCTTCACTAAAACGTCGTTCCTTTTAAGACGTTTCCTTTTATTTATTTATTTTTTTGAAATAGCAACTAACAATTATTTTTTAAAAGTGGGGAGGGTAGATAATAAATTAGTGTTTGTACTGATGGATATTGAGGTCTCGCCCGAAGTACATGGGGTTCGCACACAATATCCAACAGTACAAAGGCTATAATCTATAAATATCTGAGATTTTTAAATTTTTTTTATTTGAGATGACAGTTAATTTTTCCAGTTACATATATATCATATTTACTTAACCAACTTTCCACGTACCTACAATATATTTAACAGGTATCAGTACACATTTGTTATCACCAGTTCGTTTCCATTTGACAGCATTTGTAAAAGATTTTGGACGCACAAAAGATGTCCTGACAATTATCATCAGCAACACTGGATTAAGAAGAAAATAATTTATTGATCAGAAAAAGTTAATTAACACGAGATAGCAGACCACAACAAGTCCAAGTAAAGAAACGAATGTATTCAAAAGACATATTTTAAAACAAGTAGGGAATAAAATGCAAATAACAAGGAAATAAAGGACTACTTCAAGATTCATGCTTTCCAGTCCAAACTCAGCTTATATCTGGATGCGGAAGGTGAAAAATTCTCCAAGAGATCTAAACTTGTAGTGAAATAAATAAAGAAATAAACCAGTAAATCCATCGGGCTCTAGAATGTCATGACTTTACCATAAAAGAAAATGTAGGAAAATTATTTTTTTTGTCAAACTGAGCCTTTCAAGTGAAAACTTATTTAATCTTGCTTCCTGACCTTTCGAAAGTAAGCGATACAGACAAGCTGAAGTTACTTTTGCATATTGGACGGTGGGGGTATTTTGTCTTTATTTTGAACAATTTTCCCCTTGTCCTGATTTGATTTGAAATTCCAAAAGCGGAGAGAACCTGGACTTTTTCTTGTCTAGTTTGGCATATAACTTGGCTTTTCCAGTTGAGGTTCCCGTGTATACCGTCCCTTCCCATAAACTGTCAGCGATCTCCTTGAAATGAAACCACGAGTCCCCTAGCAGCATTGCCACGTCAGCAGCCAGGGGCGCGCGTACTCGGAACGTGACAGACTTGTCTGCTGGGATGTCCCCTATTGTTGGCTCTAACAATGTGCTGTTAAGCCATCTGTGACAAGCCCTGGGGAGGGGGCGTTTGTCCCGGGCGGGTTGACGACACTCAAGAAGATACCTGAATAGACAGTCGTGGTTCCCATTGTTCTCCTCAGTGTTACCGTTTGCAGAGTCAAACTTACTGCCAAGAATCGAGAATACATACTTTCCCTGTAGAGGGCATCGGATCTGATACGTGATACTGTCTCTCTCCTGAGATTTTACGAAAATAAACCTTTGAAAATCTGATATGTCATTTTCCCAAGGTCCATGATATTTAAAAGTGTAGAATAAGTGAATATCCATTTTCTGGAGTTTGAATCTGCAGACGACATCATCATGACTGTACATTATCAATGGATCAATATGAGTTTCTGGCAGAAGTTCATACTGACTCATAGCTGGTGTTGGTCCAAAGAATGGTACTTTGGGATAAGGACTTTTGATTGCATCCCGCTTCTCGACACATTTAATCCTGAAAACACACGCGCATTGCAGAGAGTCTGAGGCCCAATCATCTTTGGCATAAATAGAGAAAAAATATCTCCCTGCCTTTGGAGGAGCTACAGTGAATATTGCATTGTGGTTCACAATCCTGAGCATAACCCGGCCCTCGAGACGCGATGAACTGAGGGATTTATCTTTGGCATCGAATGTGTAACCAAAACCCAATAGACTCGGGATCTTCAACTGTAGCACAACAACTCCGTTCTGCGTGTACTGTATACAGTCATAGTGCACTGCGAAGCGAAGGCCATAGTTGAAGAATGGTGATTTAACAACAGGAAGGGTGATAAATTCTGTCAGGGTTATGGGACATTCTAAGAGCTGCCATTTTGGATCATCCGGGTAGTGTTGGTAAATATGGTCCTCTGGATCAGTGATAAAGTAGAATTCGTCACATTTGTAGAAGAACTTATTGGCGTCCTGTCCACGATTTGCTGTCTGCCCCTTAACATGTCTGGCTCCCCAGTTACAGTTCACAAAGTACCAAGATCCGTCTACGAATACAGCTGTCCACGAGTTCCGGAACTTGTTTCCCTCGATTCGCATGCCAGGTTTATATCCAGCACCTTTGGAGTATCCTTGGATAACTTCGCAGAACAAACCAGCATAACTGAAACACACAGAGAAAAAAAAGTGATTTTGGAGATAATAGAGGACTATTAATTTGTAGGTAAACATATACCTTCTCAAAGTTGTTTTAGTTTACTTTTTCTGTATTTTTTTTCTCTTTATTTTGGAAGCAAAAAGATATTTAACATGCAATAAACATCACACAAAGAGTATAAAAAAGAAAGAAAACTGTTTCCTGTCAAAATGTCCTCTTTACAACTTGTTGCAACGATTTTACCAGCAAATATTTCTTCTGCAACTCTATCCCGCCACCTTTGAGAGCAAAACTTCACCAACTAGTCAGTACTTACTTTCTTAGACAGTATGGTTATGACAGTACAGAACAAAAATACAGCCGAGTTTGTCTCTACAGACTGCCTATTCTATGCGTGGTTTGTTTTTCTTAACCTTTTCATGATAAATAGCCATTTCTTGTTTAAATGGATATGAACCAGAGCTTTTTCTGTTTTGTGAGTTGTTACTCCGCTATAGTTTGATATGACAAAGATACACCCTTCAAGCAGCAAACCTTCTAAAGTAAATTTACATTTCATCACTTAGTAGAAACAATACCTAATCTTCGCTGCAACGGAAGAAACTGATACATCAGAAACAAGCCAACAAACCTACAGCAATCAGAAAACCATAGTCCTAAATCATACTGAACGCAAGTGAGTCCCCTTTCCGTTTACCAACTGCAAACTGCATAGACACAGATCTGCCGTCGCATAATGCGCCGGCAGATCTTGGACTATGCAGTTTGTAAGGACTAATCAGTAGAACAAACAACATAGACCCTGATCTGCCGGCGCATTATGCGACGGTAGATCAGGGTCTATGTTGTTTGGATTTGGACCTGAACTATACGCGAGTATAGACGGTAATCATTTACTGAAATCAATACTCTGTCATAATGAGAATTTTATGAGGGCTTCATTACTCTGACCGTCATTTAATCTTCCATTCTGAAAATTACCACCAATAAGCCTTACTACACTTAAAACTGCCTTAACAATCTCTGTGATTTGGAACAAAACGGCAGAATTATGCACTTGAAATGAGTGTTGAAGTCCAGTTTCAATGAATTGCACTTTTCGCGAGTTATGATTGTTATTATTTACTTGGACATATGTAGATGTAATTTTTTTTTTATTAGTATTTTTTTTAATAATTTTTTTTGAGTAGTAATCATTTTCTAATCCTTATTTTCGACAGTTATCTTTTTTTTTTTTAAATTACCAAATTATATTTTATGAAACATATGGAAATAAGAGTGCCGTCAACGGTACAATATACGCCCGCCCCCATTTTTAATAGGTCTCTAAATAGATAACTGAATATTTTTTCTCTTCACTTTTCTTCTTTCATTCACAGTGACTTTGAACTTTTCACCCGAAAATCAATATACCTCTTTCTCACTCCAAGTGTAAGCCATTCACAAAGTTTGATCCAGGTCTGTGATGTGGAACTAATGTTATTGTCTGGAAGGCATTTCTTCTTTAATTCACAGTGACCTTGGCCGCTGACTTTTACACCCATAATTCGATATCCTTCTTCCTTACACCAAGTGTAACTGCAAGCCATCCACAAAGTTTGATCCAAGTACGTCATGCAGAACTAATGATATTGTGCGGTAGCCATTTTATTTTTTCAGTAACTGTGACCATTACCCTTCACCTTTTGACCCCGAAATCAATAGGGTTCTTCGTCACCCCAAGTTAAAGCCATCCACAAAGTTTGGTAACTGTAGTTTGTGAAGAACTCGAGTTATTGTGCGAATACCATTTTTCTTCTTTCACTCACAGTGACCCTGACCTTTGAGATTTTGACCCCGAAATCAAGAGATTTGTTTCTTACCTTAAATGCAAGCCATTTACAAGCGGTGGTACACAGTGATGGTGGACGTATCGAGTTATTGTGCAGAAACGAAATTTGAAACAGGCGGACGGACGGACATAATAACATAATACGTTAATGTGGACGTATAAATAGAGAGGGTGCATATAAATGGAAAAAAAAAAAAAAAAATGTCGTTTCCAATATTTTAATAGCCCTGCTAATCGCACATGGCATCACTTTTTCCCACTTTTCGCATGTTTGCTGCTGTCATTCATCAAGCTAATACAAAGTCATGATTACTTCCAAAATATGACACTTTCATAATCACGTCTCCGATTTAAGGCTCATTTCAATATTTAAAAGTATGCAACGAATGAATGAGTCAATAAATTTTTGCGTGTGTTTTATGGAGGATGAATCAGGAGTAGATATAATTCACCCAAGCATTAATCCTAGACATGGCGCGTGTGTGTAATTTGGATCACTTTTTCCACTTTTAGAAACATTATCGTCGACTTATCGTCGTCTAGTTCCCTGTTCAGAAATTCTGCCCATGAGCAAAGTCTTCATTCACTGAGTATCAGTCGGGAAACTCAAAATACACTACATCGTCTAGCAACAGACAAGAGTGACGGAGGAGTTCCATTATATAGTTTGTACGGCAGTATTAACAGGTAGCAGGCTAAATACGGGTGTAATTATCGACGAAGACTGACGTAATTATGACATTTGTGTTCCATGATCTGGCGGCTAAAATGGAATTAGTCATTCTAGGGAGCGTCTAGACTTTGTTCGCCGCTATAATTATCATCCAAACGCGTCCGTTTGAGCAGCAACATTCTTGAATTGGCGGAAAAGAAACCATTCCACTTCAATATTTTATACCGTGTATACTCGCGTATAAGTCGATACCAACTGCACACTGCATAGACCTAGATCTGCCGTGGCATAACGCGCCGGCAGATCTGGGTCTATGCAGTTTGTAAGGCCTAATCAGTAGAACAAACAGTATAAACGGTAGTATAAAATAGAAACATTTCTAGCACAATTGATCCCAGATCGGTGGTAGTATTGTATTCTTTTTTTCTATAATTATGCCCGGATTTCTTTTCTCATTTAAATCTGTTTGTCAAATAGGAGACTTAAATGGACTGAATTCTGAAATAAAATTAAATAATATTTCCGAGTCTACACGTCATACAATGATTGTATTCTTCCAGTTGGCGTTCATAAGACCTATATTTTTTTCCCCATAATTCTAGGACATAAAATACAGATATATAGTTTGTCGGCGCAGTTGTTGGTTGTTTTTCAACGGCACTTTAACACATTATTGGCTAAACCATGCTGATGAAATATGAGCCAGAAGCATTTCCCAAGGACACGCAGAGGCATCGAAACCGGGCTGGATTAAGCGGGTATCGAACCAGAGACCCTTGGATTACATGTCCAAAGCTACATAAATGATGCTTCCGGGGCTCCCTTGTTTGTACACAGGATACAGGAGAGCGAAATAATGCGCCTGAGTATCGAATCCATCCAAGATCATGATGATATAATCCCACATTGCAAGTTTGATCAAAACCGGATTAGAAATATGATTTCCAAAGCGTTAACAAACTTAGGCAATCAGATGCAAGGTCACCTCATTAGTATATATGGATCTCACTAATTATCGAATTCTTCAGAGATCTTATTGATATAAGCATATATTAAAAGTTTGATCAAAATCGGATCAGAAATACGACCTTCAGAATGGTAACAAGCTCAGACAGTCAGATGCAAGATCTATTAATTAACATGCGTGGATTTCGCTCATTATCGAACTGATCCGAGATCTTAATGATATAAGCATATATTCCAAGTTTGATCAAAATTAGATCAGAAATATGGCCTCTAGAGTGGTAACAAGGTTAGATAATCAGGTGCAAGATCACCTCATTAATGTATGGATCATGCTCATTATCGAACACTTCCGAGATTTTGATGATATAAACCCATATTCCAAGTTTTATTGAAATCGGATCAGAAATATGAACTCCAGAGTGGGAACAAGCAGTTGTTGACAGAGGGACGTACGACAGATGACGGACGAGGCGTAATAAAGACAAGTATCCATAAATCTCAATTTAATGAAGAAATTTTGATTTGAGATGTTTAGTGAAACTGGGGCCAGGTCAATCCGTCTGGCACTTGTTTTTACATGTCATAATCTCGATATGCATGTACATTATGTATAATCTAGGCCATTTGTTCAGGACTGTGTTGTTCTATGTGTTTGGTAGATAATGACAACTCGAAAATTGTACTGAGCACGCAAGCAATACTATTCTAAAGTAATCTATTTGAAGCATAAGCTGGCTTATATATTACTATAATAATCACTTAGTTTGTCTCTCTGGAGTAAAAACTGAGTTGTCAAGATGTGCTCAACAAAGTTGGGTATAGTAAACAAACACAAAACACCAGTATCACCGACTCTAAACTCAATATCCCAGTTTCATTAAATATATAATATTTATCGTTTATGTATCACGAGAAAACATCAATACATCTTGTCATAGCTTATATGTATCATGAGAAAACGTCAATACATATTGTCATAGCTTTAATGTATCATGAGAAAACGTCAATACATATTGTCATAGCTTATATGTATCATGAGAAAACGTCAATACATCTTGTCATAGCTTATATGTATCATGAGAAAAGGTCAATATATCCTGTCATATCTTTCACGTATCGTGAGAAAACGTCAATACATCTTATCATAGCTTTTATATATCATGAGAAAACGTCAATATATCTTGTCATATCTTTTATGTATCATGAGAAAAATTTAATAATCTTATCATAGTTTTTATGTATCAATGGAAGACGTCAATACATCTTGTCATAGCTTTTATGTATTATGAGAAAACGTAAATATATCTTGTCATAGCTTTTATGTATCATGAGAAAACGTCAACACAGCTTGTCATAGCTTTTATGTTATGTATCATGCGAAAACGTCGATACATTTTGTCATAGCTTTTCAGAAACGTTTCACTATAGATTAATATTTCTCTTTTAAGGATTGTATCTACATTAGGTAACAAAATTAAATGTTCCTAAACTGTTTGTTAGAGAGCCAAAATTTAGTAGGGTATTTCGACAACTTTCCCTGTCAATATCTGTCGGTTCTCCTGCCAATTTGTATTCGTCTTGCATATTAACTTTGTCTCAACTCTCGTTTTCGGTTCGTTCCTCTTTTCCTAACCATCCCAGCCCCATGCTAGAGAGATAAAGAAAGAGAAAGACGTGAAATGTAAGGGCATGCGTAGGAGTGGCAAACTTGTTCACCTGCAAAGTCTTTTGAACAGGTCGTGATAGCTTTCAGTTCCGTATTTTATTCCCCTCAAGAGCCCCAACGGGGATTCTGGATTGACACCTTCGTCCACTTCAAGCTGATTAAGGTCTTTTACTGTGATCCAGCGGAATATGGCCCTATATACGATGAAGTAAATTTTATGTGGCTTGAAATATCTAAAAAAATCTTCAGCAATGAATGCACACTTTTTGGATATCAAGTTTAACTATCTAAAAGGACTGGAAATTAACAGAAAATATAAATAAAAACAAAACAACGCAAGCAAAAGATGCACCAAACTCTTACAGTCTGATACACCGCTTCAGGTAATATGTTTGTTTGAGTAGATACATTTGAGTTTATAAGTCACGACACGTGCTGCTTTATAACTGAACTTCTTAAAGAAGATGAGAAAAGGATTAAGTATGACTTAATAAAAACATGTTCCCATGTTATAATAACTCCCCAAAACATGTGATTCAAACTGTTCCCTCATCGCTTACCAATCGTTAATTTTTAAAACAATATACTAGTAATTTACACTATCGAACACAAATGAAACGAAAGATTTAAATCTTTACAGAAGTCGAACATTACCTACCGTGCTTTCTCTAGGTCCGTTTCACAGTAAACTATCAAGTCCTTTACTAGGGCAGTGAATTTGTTGTAGTCCTTTTTGGCGACCTAGGCACATATTAAAAGATATACAAAAAATAATCGGAAATGCAGTTTTGATATTGGAAACAAAAGGAATATAAAAACAAATCTCTTTTGGTAGGAGAAATGTTTCATACATGTAAATATATTGCATAAAACACACACACACACACACACACACACACACACACACGCACGAAAACACTACTTTATAATGAAAAAAATCGACATATTAATTAAGAACATTAAATTAGATGCTGAATTTTATTCAGGTATGAATCTTTTTTGTACTTTTATAAAAATTACCTCAAACACGTGCTTGTCGATATTTTCAAATACTTCCGGGCTCTTAAACAGCTGGCAACGCTTGAATTCTGGGGGAGAAATCGGCGGTGTTTTAGTTGGCGCGGGGACTGCAGTTTCAGTCTCTTTGTCGCAGGCGTCTGACTCAGTCTGCAACGGAGAAATTGCAGACATGTGCAAAAAAAAGTTAACTGCACTCTCAATGGATTGATAAATTACTTTTGCATAAACTGTGCATTTTGAACGGCATTTCCAGTTAACGGTTATTTGTCATGATTTAAAAAGTTGTCTGAAAATGAATCACGCGTCTGCACCGTTGCAAACATCCTTCTTAACTCCTATATGTGTTTGATGAAGATATGATGCTTTAAATGATTCCTAAGTGTCTGAAATCTGAAAGAGAAAATCTGTCCACTAATTATTTCATCAAAAGAGTATATTCCCATTTGTCTATCTCTATTTAACCCCACGCCCCTATTTAACCGTTTTATGTGAGAAAAAATTGCTTTATAAACAACAACTTAAACAATTCTCAGATATTATTGGAACTCAACGGGTATCATGTACGTCTTCTTTCTTTTACAGAGCATGAACTAAACTGAAATAAAGCAAGGGAATTGTTGGAGATTAAGGTAAAATGTCAAAAACATCTGGTAAAAATTCCCCCCCCCCCCAAAAAAAAAAAAAAAAAAAAAAATCAATTTCTAGACTGGGTACAATTTCGTGACCTTGACTTCAGAGCTTCAGGTAAACCGATCTTTCAGAAAACATTATGTCATCCGATGAAATTCTTCCCTGAAGCAAATTACAAACCATCGCTGCGAATAGGGATTACGGCCATTCCCACCCCACCTTCTTCTAAGACCACAAAACAGACGCATTGTTTACGGAGAAATGGATAGACGGACACTATGACCACTATTTCTTGTCCTTTGCTGCTCTGGCGCAGTCGAAAAAAATATACTACACTGTATATACATGTCAACAAGCTGGCGTTTTAATCGAATGGGCAAGGGGCTGTCTACCCTGTAAACTGAGACTAGAATCACTTCTGCTGAACTTTGAGATATCACTGTTCATCTTTATTTTATAAGACAGACGATTTTTAAACAGATTGTATTTTTGAACAGATACTTTAGAAAAGACATGTTTTACCCAACATTAATATCTCGGATACCTGCGGCAAGGTTGAGAAAGAAATAGGGATTCACTCATTTGTTTCAAAACATGCTGATGAAAATCTCGAATACTCACAGTAGTTTCTTTGATGGTAAGTCTGTCAGCAATCATATCCAGCATTTCCTGGCAATGCTTTTGAATCATTTGGGTAACTCGGTCCTTTTCCTCTGATGTTAACCGCTCTACAAGCCGCTTCAGCCTCTCTTCCTTCTTCCGTCGGAAGTGCATTTCCAGCTTTTTGGTCTCTTTCTCTAGAGAGCTTTTATCTTTCATATTCTTTAGATGTTCAAAGCCGGCAATCAGCTCCTGAACCGATTTTTCTTTCTCAGTTTCCAGTTCTGACTCCAGTCGCTGTATTCGCTTTTGTCGCTCTTCCAAAAACTGTTTATACAGCAGATCTTCTTCCTCTTTCTGTAGGCGCTCCAACTCCGTTTGGGCGTCGAATACTCCAGACTCTTCGAAGTCCTGAAGCGAATAAAATGTAACACTTTGTCAATCGACCTCGCCACCCACACATTTATTCTGCATATGGAATATGTGTTCTAAAGGTATCCTGTTTCCTGATTCGAAAAAAATGCTCACAAGCATTGTCTTCTGAAACAGAGAACCGGTCTAGATATAAAATATTACAGTCAAGTCACCTAGCATCAGACAAGAGTAATGAAAACTTAAAACCAATTTTAAAAAAAATGTCTTCCTGGACCGAAAAGTTTTTGTAAAACATTTTGAATTTTACCTGTATGGATATAGGTTACTCACCTTGTAGGTTCCAAAGGAAGTCCTCTGCTTCTTTTGGTTGCTAAGCTCCCGCTGATGGGCAAACTCCAGGGCGTTGGCATCGTACTGCCACCCTGGGTTATAGACACTCCCCCGAATCTGGCGACAGAAGAGTACAACAAAAAGCTGATGAAACATACTTTTTTGTACAAAAAAATAAATAAATCAAATAAAAAGATCACAATTTTAATTACATAAGATGTACTTTAAAAAAAAAAAAGGGATCATATATTTATGTCAAGTTCCTAAGTATGGTCCATTTTCTGTGCCAGTCCGCTGATAGATCAGCCCTAAGACGTGTCGGTAAAGTGCCAGGGGCCCACTACATTCACCCAAATTTTGTTGACTGTGCTGCAGCTTTTAATAACTTAAATTTGGGATAATTACATTAGCTATCGACGCAGATATACGTAAAAAGGAACGAAGAAGTAGAGAGATAACTTTGATTTTTAAAACTGATCTCATCTCATATATTCATACATTGAACGCCAGCGAAATTTTAGTTTGAGTCACTGCATATATCCCTCTATGTTTTTGGTGTTTAGTGGTTTTGTGTATAACCGATCATAAAGAACTTTATACATTTTTGAGTTGCCAGAAGAGAAACTCAAACTCAAAAGTCTGAATATCTCCGGGCCATGTCTTCCAATACCAATACTGACCATGAGCTTTTCTGGTTTAATCTTTCAGGTATATTTACTTCAGAAAACAAAAGAAAACCAGTAAGCAAGCACGCAAGCGAAGAAATAAAGAACGTAGAAAAGTACACAACAAAGGAAAACATAAAAACTGCAATTGGAACCAGTAAATTATTATTATGTTTGAAAAAAAAAAAAAAAAAAAAAAATTATTACTACAAATACGCTTGAACGCGTTTCTACGAATTCTGCGGAATCAAACAGCAAATATGATGGTTGAATGCCGCCTTATCTAACGCTATGGGTCTTAATTATATTTTCGTTGTTAATGACAACGAATTGTAATTCGAGGACTTCAAAACAAAAAGGCGTCGGTCACTGTGGCAGATAATTGACTAAGCGAGTAAGAGTAAGAGTAACACATTTGATTTTCTCATTTTGTATATTATATTTGAATAAAGAGAGGCAGACGATAAAAATGAGAAAAGACTGAAACTTTTCCGAGATTTATTTACTTGTCTTTGATAGTGATTACATTGTTCTATGTACTCTTCGGGTTACAGGAGAAATGACGTAGAGTCACGTGATTGGTCAGTACGCGAGTCTAAGTGATGTGTTGATAAGCCCTGAGCTCTTGTTGGATTTTAGCGTCTGATGCTTTTCGATTTACTCGTGATTTCTTTTGGAAATGCTACTTTTTAAAAAAAATCAAATACACGTGCTATATTCATAGTTGGTGATTTGACATCATCCACTTTTACCTGCGATTCTCTTTTGACCTTCGCCTGCGGGTTTTACAATGCTGGACTGTGGCGCACAGGCGTCTTCTCAAGGGGCAATGACAAACCCCGAACATAACTCTAATGACACAGTTCCAACACTGCCTAAGAGGAAAAATGCAAAACTCAAATCTTGCAAGCACAAATCTGTGTTGAAACAAACCAATTCATTTTTAAAAGAGATTCCCCCTCAAAATGTGATCACTACTGGACCGCCATTGTCTTCGGCTAGCTCATATTTAAACGAGCATATGACGTCATTAGCTTTTACGTCTCGAGTGGTTTCTCCAGACACTTCAACAGCAACATGGCAGCCCCAGTGATTTATTATCAACATCCGCCAATTCTACAGGTAAGGTGCAGTTTAACGATGGTTTCCAACAACAGCTGCATTAATATCATATATTTATGCAGCAGGCAGAGACTATGCGCAAGTTAGCCGCATCTGTTGCGGAATTAAAATGAAGACAAAAAAAAAAAAAAAAATCCCTGCCACCGTTACTGTTAAGGGTGTATGTTGGCCCGAGTTTTATCAAGTATAGCCACTTCAAGTAAGCCACAGATTCTTGCCGATGTGGTGACTTTCTTTGACTCAGACGACAAAGTTGAGTCTCCAATTTCTGACACGTTTGCTGACATTGTTAATACTGGCATTTAATCCCAGGTCAATTAAGACAAAGTCAAAGAACTGTCTGGCAAGTACAAGAGACAGAATAACTGTACAAGTATGGTTGCGCCTAAATGTAACACAGAAATTTGGGACAAGCTCCAAAAATAAAAAGGCTACAAACATAAAATTTCAATATGTTTTTGTTTCTTTATTTTCCAGAGAGGAAGGGGGAAAAAACCCCATACAACTGAATCTCTGTTTGAAGAAGATAATTACAAAAGGGATATAAACTACAGGATAACATCTGGTATGCTTTAAACGAGAGAGAGAGAGAGAGAGAGAGAGAGAGAGAGAGAGAGAGAGAGAGAGAGAGAGAGAGAGAGAGAGAGAGAGAGAGAGATGCGTTTACAGCGTGGAATGAGTACAAAAGAAGAATGAATATGGAATAGTTATATCTATGTGTGATGGATTAGGACACTCAAAGATGACCCCATTTCTTTTCTACTTTGCTCAGTGTGTTTTGCTTTAAACCTATCACTTTTGTTTTTTAAATTTCACAGCAATTACCTAAAATCGAGATAAAGGGCTGTAAAGACGGGATTTTTATTGCGAGTTTACATGCATAAATATATTGCTAAGCAGATATTAGTAAGCAATTTATTAACTCCCTATTATTCCCACAAACTCCGAAAAAAACATTGTGTATATTCATATTGATGTCCAATTGTTTTTTCACAGAGATAATTATTAAGTTTTCCGTAAAAATATTGTACATGAAAAGAATCGGTAAATAAATGAAGCAAACTTTCTTCAATCATGTCGCAAAAATAACACATTGAGGAGCCAATTATTTTACATCTAAATAAAAATGTACTGGTTGCTATAATACTCATAAAACAATTATATTGAAACATTATCAGTTTTGTATCCATTGTGCAATTTAAAAAAATCAAAATGTTTAGAATCATGTGATATCTGCAATGGTGTCGGTTGTCACTACAATAAACTCTTTGTTGACAGGACCCTTTGATGACAAGACACATACCAAGTGCCTGGAATTAAACGAGGACGAACTGCGTCTACTTTCTATAGATCAGAATGATTTGTCTCACTGACGCCGTTTCTTCATTTTATCTGATTTGACTATGCGATACTATAACAAAGTTTCTGACCATCTGTTGGGTGACGATTAAGCCGACGAATCAAAGATATGAACCAGGTCCAGAGAGTCGGCTATCTTCCGGTTCTATGCGGGGTCGCTATCACAGACACAACCAGTCACAGCATCATTCTAAGACTGGATAATCATTAAGAGGAGGCAAACATTTTTTACAATTTGGTCGACCTGCAGGATACTGGAGACAAAACAAGGCTTCGACCAGTTACGGGATGCAGCAATAGTACCTGAGGAGTCTGTAAGCACTTGCAATAGTCTTAAGAGTAATTCAGACTCCCACTTGAACTGGATTTCAGCGGGGGTGGGGTGGGGTAATTTTTCTTAATTTATTCACAACTGGAAAAATATTACTTCCGACAGGACCATCCTCAGTATTGTCAAAGGGTATGAAATTGAATTTTCTGAATTACTATTTCAGGATTTGCCTACTAGGGATATAAATCATAACCCTCATAAAATAAACATCATCAATTAGGAAACTTTAAACTTTTACACAATACAGTGATTGGGAAAACTGACTACATGACGGGGGAATGTATTTCTACATTTACCAATCGTCCTAAAAGAGATGGAACTTGCAGACTAATTCTGAACCTCAAAAATCACAATGATAATGTTGAGTATTATCACTTCAAATTGGAATCGTTAAAATCTGATCTTAATGAAGAAGAATTACTGGTTTGCGTCTGTATATATGAAGGATGCATACTATTCTGTTAAAGTCTCCATACAATACAGAAAGTACCTCAGCCTTAATTTGACAAGACAGACGGTATCAGTTATTTGCCTTCCAAATGGTCTTGCATCCGCTCCAAGGATATTTACAAAACTTCTAAGCCAGTTTTTTCGTCCCTCGGAAAATAGGGCACAAGTAATGTGGCTTACAAAGATGACAATTTGCTTTTGTATGACACATCTATGGTTTGTGAGAAAAATGTGAATGACACTGTGACTCTGCTTGAAGATTTAGACCTTAGGATCCACCCAGAGAAGTCTGTTTTTGTACCAACGCAGTGCATACTTTTTGTTGGATTCCTTTTGAAGTACCAGGATGTAACTGTTCGGTCGACAACAGAGAAAGCCAATAAAAATGCCGATCTTTGTGATAAAACTTCGCATAAAAATACCGTGGACCATTCGTGAATTGGCACACATCATTGGGAATTTTGAACGTTTATGCCCTTTTGTGTTATCAACCTCTGGAACTTGAGAAAAAAAATCACAATCTCAGATTTAATCATGTCAGTTTTCATACATTGGTTTCTTTGTCTGAAGAAAGCAAAGCTCTCTTAAAGTGGTGTTTCAGAACGTTAAAACTGCTTTTCGCCCTGTAACATTTGGAGAAACACAACTTGTACTTCACAGTAACAGCTCCCTCAGTGGCTGGGGGTTATAATGACACTGACAAAACGAGAACTGGAGGACACTGGTATCACATTATTGCCTTGAGCTTAAAGTTGCTTTCCTAACTCCAACTCCTTTTTGTACTCAGAGATCTAATATTCAAGACATTGGCTATGATATACTTGTCAAATGGGTTGAAAGAAAAGACTATTCAGTAATATCACACGTGATATTTAGATTACGTGAGGACATAAGAACATTGTCCTTAGTGTTTTTCATCTACGTGGCAAGCTTAAAATTGAGGTCGATAGACTATCACGGAACCTGAATACTGATATGGTATGAATGTTGCATAAACATATATTTCAGGGAACTGTCAAATTAATATTAATGGATCCTGTTGAGACTGGTTTCTTGGCTTCAAGATTAAATCATCAATATGTTTCTTCCAGATTGAAATGCTTACGTAGTTGCCGTCTTCGCTTTGTCATGGACATATTTTAATTGTAGTTATCTTTTCCCCCATTGTAGTACCTTGGGGAGAGTTCTACAGAAGTTAGAAGAAGATCATGTCACAGTCATTCCGCTTGCTCCGCTCTGGCTAGACCAGCCTTAGATGCCCAAACGTCTGCGTCTTGTATACAATCAGTCTTACATTCTTCCACATGTCAACAAAGTGTTACATCTACCGAAGGAGCCAACCAAGAGACACCCATTCACCAAAATGCGCATGACTCATTTCTTTTGTGCAGAATTGCCTCATCGGTAAAGGCATTCTAACAGAAGCAACCAGTATCATATTTGTAACCGAGGGACTCTATGTAAAGACAATATTGGACTTGTTTAAAAAAAAATGGATGTCCTTCTGTAACGAATGGAGTCATGTTCCAATTGCAAAATATGCCAACATAGTCCTGGATTTCTTGACAAACCTTTACAATTCTGGACTTGGATATAGCGCATTCAACACAGAAAGGTCTGCACTTTCATTTGTCGTCACATATGATAATTTGACTCTTGTTGGTACTCACCCTTTAATTCGTGAATCTGTTTAAGTGTTTTTCACTGACGTACGTCTCTGCCAAGATATTTCACTGCAAGGGATGTGACTGTAGTTTTGCGTTACTAGAGACAGGTTTGTCCACTCGATTCATTGTCTTTGAAACAACTTCCTTTTAAGTTGGTCTTGCTTTTAGCTATTCTGAATGGGGGGAGGGGCAGACATCACTTCTTGTAGATATTAGAAATGTAGAAGTTTGTGAATTTTGTATAAACCTTCACACTAGAGATTTACTCAGACAATCTAGATCAGGGTTTCATCTGTCATAATTGTGTAATAATTCATCTCTCATAGATCCTAGCTTATGTGTGATGTTTATATTATAATAATATTTCCATAAAACTGGTGAAATTCGTCGAATAAAACATAACTGTTTATTAGTGTCCAAGCACCACACACGCGCGTGCGAGTTATCACGATAGCTAGGTTGATCAAATCAGTAACGCAGGCAGCAAGAGTTGATATTTCTTGTTTCTCTCCACAAAGTACCAGGTCTACATCTTGCTCTGCTACCGTTTTTCTCCACAAAGTACCAGATCTGCATACTGCTCTGACTCTGTTTTTCTCCACATCATACCAGGTCTTAATCTTGCTATGCTGTCGTTTTTCTCCACATAGTACCGAGTCTTAATCTTGCTATGCTGTCGTTTTTCTCCATATAGTACCAGGTCCTAATTCTGCTATGCTGTCGTTTTTCTGCATATAGTACCAGGTCTTAGTCTTGCTATGCTGTCGTTTTCCTCCACATAGTACCAAGTCTTAATCTTGCTATGCTGTCGTTTTTCTCTACATAGTACCAAGTCTTAATCTTGCTATGCTGTCGTTTTTTAATCTTGCTATGCTGTGGTTTTTCTCCATATAGTACCAAGTCTGCATCTTGCTATGGTGTCGTTTTTCTCCACATAGTACCAAGTCTTAATCTTGCTGTGATGTCGTTTTTCTCCACATAGAACCATGTCTTAATCTTGCTATGATGTCGTTTTTCTCCACATAGTACCAAGTCTTAATCTTGCTATGCTGTCGTTTTTCTCCACATAGAACCAAGTCTTAATCTTGCTATGCTGTCGTTTTTCTCCACATAGAACCAAGTCTTAATCTTGCTATGCTGTCGTTTTTCTCCACATAGAACCAAGTCTTAATCTTGCTATGATGTCGTTTTTCTCCACATAGTACCAAGTCTTAATCTTGCTATGATGTCGTTTTTCTCCACATAGAACCAGGTCTTAATCTTGCTATGCTGTTTCTGACTTACAAGTACCTCTTAGTAATATTCTAAAACTGTAGATTGGCACACAGACTCAGTTTTCAGCAAATATTACTTTTAAAAAAATTTTTTAACAAAAAAAAAAAAACAAAAAAAAAAAAAAAAAAACCAGTTACTGTTAATACTAATTTCAGTGATTCCATTCTCACAATAGCTTCTACTTAACTTACTCAGTATTTATCATTAACTGACTATGAATTATTTACCTTATATAGTTTGCATACTTAGTTCTACAGAATTATTTTATTTAGTTCTACAGAATTATTTGATTTATGTCAGGTTGTATTCAGGATCTCTGCAATTGTTTGGATCTAGTTATAAACATTTGATAGTAACCTTATCACTCGCTACCTTTTTCTTCAATACATAGACTCTAAGATGTCATGTAATCCTGAGGGTACTAAGGTGAAATGGAATTAGTAATTAAACGAGACCTACCTCTAAGTTTAGGTTTGATGATACTTCTATTGCACATGAGTACCTGAGGGATTACATGGCCCTCCCTCCTATACCCTTTGTTCTTCACTTCCTTGCGTTCGTAAAGTCTTTGTGCATGGGCTTTTGGTGAAGTGATATCGATGTATCCACATCTGGAGATGTGAAGACTGACCAATCAACTGACTGTGTCATCTCCTGGTATCCCTCAGATACTCAGGTGCAACAGAATTATCATCAAACTTAAACTTACAGGTAAATCTCTTTATATACCAATTATATGATGGAGTTAGCGCCAAAACTCAAGGCAAAAATTTATGTTGTGGTCTCTGTAGTGTTCAGTACTATCACGTTAATTAAGAATAATTCACAGTGAGGACATTTGCTTATCAACTAAGCTCTAACTGGTTTAATATATAATGTCAGTTTGTGTGCCCTGTTTGCTGTATTCTGCCTAAGCAATACTTAATGGGTTGGTCTGTATCATAAAGTCTATTAGTGTAAATCTCTGTGTCGCACTTAAAGCTCATAACATTACAATAAGCGACGAGGATTCCACTCCATTTGGAAGAGTCAAAGAATAATTTCCAGTGGATTAAATTCCTAGACCAACACATGATTAGATTCCGAAACTTTGAAAAGAAAGGATTAGACTCAGTACTATTAAATTCCAATGCATGGATTAAATTCCGAATAAATTCCGTTTAAAGATCAACAAGCGGATCATAATCAATGTTTTAAGTGGATAAATTGCTTTCTTAATTTTACTCAAGAACCGTGACCAAAGTAGCGATTGTATCCAGCATAGAACATTTTGAGACGGGAGATCAGACAAATCTGGCCCTGATGTAGGACAAATGGTCGAAAAGCTTCAATTATTTTGTTACTGGATCAAGAGTTACAGACAAGTGACACAAGCGAGCATTACTTTTACATCTTGTTGGACCAAATGTACAAGAGAGAGTTAACACTCTTGTGGATACTAAGATCATAAAGACTCTCATACAAATTTGGAAGAGCTAACTGCTTATTTCAAGACAAAGTCAAATATTCCATTCGAAAGACATGAATTTGGACAGATTAGTCAAGAGCTGACTGCTTATTTCAAGACAAAGTCAAATATTCCATTCGAAAGACATGAATTTGGACAGACTAGTCAAAAGACCCAAGAAGCCGTGAAGCAATTCGCAACACGCTTGAAGAAATTCGCTATATCATGTGATTTTAGAGACGGAAATGACGAAATGATCTGTGACCAGATAATTGATAGGTTCAAGTCCAATAAAACCAGGAGGAGATTTCTACATGAAAAAGACTTGCTCTTGGAAAACGCGCACGGTATAGCAAGAATTCACGAAGCTGCAGAATCACGTGCTGCAAAATGTAGTCAACACATGTGCTCAAATCTAAGGATATGAATAAAGCTTTTAAGACGACAAATCCAGGAGGCAACATTTACAAATCTTTGTTTTCGATGTGGAAAATCAGGACATTTGGCCAGAGAATGATACCTTTAAAAGAGGAATAATATTACAAGTTTGGTAAAAGAGACACTGCCAGAAAGTTTTCAAAAGTGTCAGGAAAGCAAGTCGACCTCAGGAACCCAAGAAGTACAGAAATAATAAAGTCAGAATGCTTGAGAGCCAGCTGGACAATTCTGAAGATGAAAATATGTTTGTGATCGGACACAGTGAGGTAACTGTTCATGCAAATATTGCTAGAGTATCGTTTTCTGTATTAACTGACAGTGTTTCAAGCTGCAATGTGATTCATACGAAATCATGGAAAAGACTGAGGTCAAAACTGAAACTCGAAAAATGCTACAAGAAGATTTACGCATATGGTTCAAGCAGACCTTTAAAAATGGCAAATTTGAAGCTTCAATCTCAGTTGGTGACAAAATTAACAATGTAGAATTATTGATTGTAGACACAAATTATGGTTCACTTATTATATCTCAAAGTGCAATAGAGCATGGAGTTCTAATCACTGAACCACAAATTAGTGCCATAAACTCGGACTCTGAATTTGAGAAAATGTACCCCGAATGATTTATTGGTTAAAATTGAAGGACTATGAACTAAACATTAATTTTGATCACAATCTCAAGCCTGTTGCACAACCACTTAGGAAGTTGCAATATTCAGTGAAAAGTAAGGTAGAAGCAAGATGAAGAAACTTGAGGTCGAAGATATTAAAAAGGTTGAAATGCATCGTGTAAATCACTGGTTCCCAGATGATCGAAAAAGATGGTATTTAGTGTCGCGATCAAAATAAATTTGGGAACCACTGGTGTAAATGAAACAGTATAGTAGGAACGACTCACAATTTAAAACATGGACGAAGTTGTACAAGATATGAATTAAGCTACTGTGTTTAAAAACTTGATCTTAGGGAAATGATATCATCAGATTGAATTATCAGAGGACTCCAGATAGATTACTACCTTCGTGACGCATAAAGGGCCATGCCGGTATAAACGGTTGGCGTCTGGAATTAGCTCTGCTCCATAAATGTAGCTGCATGTTATTGAGCAAGAACTTCGAGGTTGCGACGGCATAAGTAACATTTCAGATGACATGATTGTCAATGACGAGGAAGAGCACGACAAACGTGTGTGTAAAGTGTTAGAACGTTGAGAGAAAAATGACTGACCTTGATCCCAGAAAAATGCAAGTTCAGCATGACCAAATGGGTATTCATGGGACATGTGTTGTCATGTAAAGACAATGAAACACACAAAGTGAAAGTTGAAGTCATTCTAAGCGCAAAAGTCCAGAAAATGTATCTGAAGTTCGTAGTTTTTTTTATGTCTAGTGAAGTGTAATGTCATATTCATCCCAGACTTGGCAACAGTTTCTGAACCCTTGAGACGTTTGACAAAGAAAGGTGTTCCATTTAAATGAGTCCATGAACAAGAAAAGAAAAGTCATTCAGCTCTTAAAGAAAAGCTAGCAAAGGCTGATACTTTAGGATATTTTGATCGCAATGCGAAAACAACGGCTACTGCATATGGTAATCATGTTGGTGTCAGCGCAGTTTTGATCCTTGAGTAAAGAGGGCAGCAGAGGGTGATTTCGTATGAAAGCCATTGTTTGACTGATGTTGAGAAACGGCACTCTCGAACTGAGAAAAGGATCTTAGCACTTGAGTGGGCATGCGAGTGGCTCAACACATGTATACATATATTTTGTGCTACCTTTGACCTCATAACGGACCATACGACGCCAGACGTGATCTATTGTAGAAGATCAAAGCTGACAATTTAGTGATGGTTTATGCGTTTACAACCCTACCGGTTCACTGTAATTGCGGACGATTTGTCAACACGAACGCATCATATGTTGCTGAGGAGTACATCATATTGTTACTAACAAAGCAGTACCACTTGCTATGAGCGCACATGATACTGGACAAAAATTAAGACGTGACCCAGACAAATCAAGTGGGTGCTACGTGCCATTAGAAATTGTGTTTGGAGTGACTTAATACAATATAAGCATGCCAAAGATTAATTGTCCACACGTGGCAAATTAGTACTGAGAAGTACAATAATTAAGATACCTGCCAACATGAAACAAATAGGACTGCAGCTTGGACATGAAGGTCATCAAGGCATTGTTAAAAAAAACCAGAGACTTAGAGAAAAGGTCTGGTGGCCCGGAATAGGCCAAGATGCGGAAAGATTAGTTCGAAAGTGCCACGCTTGCTAGGTTGTACGTCAACTTTCAAAACCTAAGACAATGATTCTGAGAAAACTTCCAGATGATACGTGGGAACATCTTGCCATTGACTTGATGGGACCGTTTCCATCTGGAGATCATGTGCTTGTGATTATTGACAGCTGCAGCAGATGGTATAAATAACAACCATAAGATCTGTCACATCTATGAAAATTATAAACTGTTTGGACAAAATGTTTGCAACGTATGGATTGCAACACACTATAAAACTGATAATGCTCAACAGTTCGTATCGAACGAATTGAGGATTACCCACAAGTCAATCCAATCGAACACAATAAATCAACAACATACTGGCCACAAACAAAGGGTGAAGTTGAAAGACAAAACTGTGGTTTGCAAAAAGGTATTCAAGCAAGTCAGGCTGAAAAAAGTGACGGGGAAAAAGACAAACAAATTTCTTTTGGCATACAGGAGCACTCCACATTCAATTACTGGTGTCTCTGTGATAAAGCTGCGAACCAAATTTCCGATTTTGAAGGACATCATGTTCTTGATTTTAGAGACAAAGACAGTGCTGAAAAGAAAACAGGGAAGAGTTACGCAGATAAAACGTGCTATGCACAGGATGCCGATTTTAAAATCAGAGAAGAAGTGCTGCTTAGTGTATGTTAGGTCAGAAATCTATTGACAATTACGTTAAAAGATGGTGAAAAAAATATGAAAGTGAAACAAATATTGAAACTGAGGAATGTGACATTGCTGAAAAACAAGCATTAAAAAGGAAACCAGATACTGTTATTCTTACTGCCGGAAACGAGTCTGCTCATAGGGGCGAATGACCAGAAAACGTGCAACTGGCCGACAAATATATCTGGTGGATTGTGTTTTAAAGTAAAGCAAAGATGCTAATTGGGATTACTGGGAATATACTATCCCCTCCATCATAACAATTTGCTCAACATTTCTAGTAATAAATGTTACATGCAGCCTTTGGATTGATCAGAATATTTTCGAGTAAGATTTGGAGTCGACTAAAGCTTTATGACAGAAGGACCTGGGCTGGACATGAATTGTGTGTATATATACTGTAAAACAAGCACCTAATTACAGAGTTCCTATTCATTCTTGAGACTGCTCCAAGTCCGGAATCATATTAGTTTGTATTCAGCGAGTAATTGGACTAGAAAGTGTGTCTGTGTGTGTGATTTGATGGGGTTTAACGCAATTATTCAGCACATGATAGGCTATACATAGTGGCCAGAATGTTCCGTGGCGGAAGAACCCGGGAAGAACCGCCGACCCACGGGAAGCTACTGGCAAGCTTTTTCACATACCCACGTTTGTCGAGTTGAGACACGAACTCAAGGGGACAGAGGCGAGATGTGTGAGTGATCTATGAAGGCGAGAGCCTTAGACCACTCAGCCACCTGCAGCCCCTAAATAGTGTCCAGTCTATACTTAGTGCATATTTTAGGATCATAACATGTTGACTTTGAGTCAGCTAAGACAGAACTTTTAATTAACCAGTACTGTGTGAGGTCAAGTTATAACTTCTCGTTGAGAAATTACATTCCACGAAGGAGAGCAATGGTACTGTTCAGTACCAGCACACTAATTAATCTATATGTCACAGCGTGTCTGAGTGTCCGTTTTGCTAGTGGGTAGGGCCTGTAGAATAAAGTTGATTAACGGCAGACCTAGACAAGCCCATTAACAGTATTAATTCTGAAATAACAACACAAACGCAAATAGTGGGCTAAACTGGCCAGAGCTGGAGGAAAACCAATAGTTTAATATCGTAGATCCCCTGGAGACAAAATGACACGCCTACACTAAGGTAACCGAGCGTGCCAGTGTCCCTTTGGTGACAAAGGTGACCAGTCCGCCAAGACTCCGCTGGTCGGACAGGATCAGATATAAGTTCTGCAACTGATAATCATGCCCGCCCAAACACCAACCTCCTCTGTTGCTCTTTCTTTCAACTTACATAGGCAGGCAAACTCCCCAGAGGTAAAGTGGCCCCCTTGGTGACAGAAGTAGCCCCTTTTTTCCACGCCAATCATTGCCTCCTAATTCACACTAGGTAGGGTTGTATGCAGGCATAAGCCAATTGAGTTCCAAGATCCATAGTTGACTCCCAGGATCAAACCAATCCAGTGGGTTTACATCCTTCACCCATTTGAGCCCCCAAGCCGAAACTAATTATTTATTATCATAAGTAATAATAAGACATTTGTACCTGCTTTTCACTGCGTCCATACTGGAACTGGTCTAAAGCAGTCGGAAGCCCAAACTCGCAGGGTTGTAACAAAAACTCACAACAATGTCTTGTCTATGCTGGCTTAAACCCAATTATCATTAATCTGATAATTGTTATTAGTGCAGACCTATCTTTTTTTTTTTGTGCTTAGAGCACGTAACATTACAGTTTTTCCTGCGGAATTTAAAATCCAACTGCGCAACCTAAAGTTCCATCTTTCTCCATCTTTTGCTATCAGACTTACCAATTATACAACCTTTCGGTGGTTGCGACGCTAATGCTTGTTTGTGAGATTTTGCCTTTTTTAAACTGGTTATAAGATTAAAATAAAATAATCTAACTATAACACTATTTCATTGTTTAAACTGGATTTGAATATCAACCAGCAAACGACACATTCAGCTGCCTTGAAATTTGTCCATGATGATAGACAGACATTAATAATCAATATTATTGTCTGTACGACCGCTAATAAGAAGCATTAAGTGACAATACTGAAGCCATATAAGTGTCAGAAGTTTTGATTTCTTAACGATGGGTTTTTGAAACCCCAAAAGCGCGTAAAGACGTTTCATCAACCTGATTGAACCAAAGGATGGTATTGCAGATTGTAAGAGCCATAGTTCGAAAAGTGATCGAGTAAGGAAGAAGTCTATAGTTCCTACGATCGTCCAAAGGAGTATTTGTTTTATTTATTTTAGAGTCATCCATACTTTATTCCCATCTACATGTATCTCCCTCGTTTACTGTGGTGTCAAGAATGCCTGATGTACGGCTCGATGCTCAAGAGGGCATAATTTAGTAACGTGGTAAACATTACTATTGTCAGCGATAACAATAACGTGAACCACCTCAACTAAAAGCGACTTTTCTAGTGCATGAGCCTTTTTTTGCGCTAGCCTGGTTCCTGGTTATATTTTAGGCTATAACTTAGACGGGTATCTGCCCAACCCGTTTTCTCTTGGTTTTACTTTTGTTCGTTTTCGGAAATTTTCAAAGTGAGTAATTTTGTTGAAAAACATACCAGTAATGACCCCCTTAATCTCCATAGAAACATTATGTGAAACAGTTCTTAATACCTTACTGAAGAAATTTAAAGTATGGGTGCAAATGTTGAAGTTCTTGGATTTAGGGGTTGTTGTGTCTTTAAAGGTGCACAATATATTCAGAACATAACTTCAACGCAAACTCCTAACTGATACGTTTTACAATCTTTGACAAGCAATTAAAATGTGTAGATGATGAAGGTTCTGGTGTTTGTTCTGACAGTATGTGGTTTTTTTTTTGCATGTAAGACCGTGCGTTCTCAGCGCTCAGTGTTGCAAAATTTATTAAATGCTACCGAAATGGTTTTATCAGTACTCTGATCATAATACCCAATCAAAGAGAAATCTCGGGGAGAGATATACACTACTACATTGAGCAAAGTTAATAAAAATAGCTCGGTGTAGCTTTGTAACTTAATTACTCATTTGTAACTTTTTTTTTCTGGACCTTTGTCATCAAATTAAATGAGATACATTTAATATCTGTGAAACACCATACTGAATCCTTCTAAAATAGTTCCAGGTTTTCAAGAAACGAGAACTGGACAAATGTTTGGCGTCCCCATCTGCTATAGCGTGGTGTATGGGGTGGGTGTGAAAAATGTTAGTTATATTTGCGCTGGACCATAAAGCCCTTATTTATAACCTTATTTCCACCAGTTATAAAACGGAAATATAATTATCTTACTTTAATGTCAATAATATTGGTTACTCAGATAACTGACCCGGTGAGTCAGCATAACACATTGTGAAACAAGCGTGATAATCATTATGTAAACTGGACTTGAATATCAACAAGAAGAGGACAAATTAAGCTGCCTTGAAATGTGTCCGACCAGGATGGATTAACACTAAAGATCAATATAATTGTCTTTGAGGGAAATAATAAGAAGCGTAGGCGACAACACTGACGCCATACTAGAGGCTGCTGCTGATTTTCTGATTTCTTAACGAGGTATTTGCAATAAGAAAGTTAGCAAGACACCTACTAAATTAAGCCAAGAGAGTATGGACGATTGCTCTGTCGATAGTTAGAGAAATTATGTTATAAATGGTAAATATGGAAGCATGATACTAATTCCCGAAGGGACAAGGACATGACACATATGAGGACTGATCAACGAACAACAAGTTGATCCTATTAACTTAAGCTGTGTGACTCATTCATAGGTGGTTCTTTTTTTTTTAATAACACATTTGTCTTGAATCAAATAGCAAAGAAATCAATCGAAATGAAATCTCAAATGGATGCAGTTAGAAAACTTTTGAACATCTTGCCATTGCACTCAGTAGAATATTGAGCAAGGCAGCCATTTAAAGTCTGGAAGAACGTGCATGGTTTAAGTACATTTTACACACCATTCAAAGTATTAAAATACCAGCATATTTCACAGCGACAAAAAGACAACGTGTTTTTGTCCTCTTTGTGATGTTTGCAATGATGTCTTGATACGGTTTAAAATGCAGGACCGAACAGTTCACTATTTGCAATAATGTCTTGATAGGGTTTTTATAAAATGTAGGTCCAAACTGTTCACTATTTGCAATAATGTCTTGATAGGGTTTTTATAAAATGCAGGGCCGAACACTATTTGCAATAATGTCTTGATACAGTTTAAAATGCAGGACCGAACAGTTCATTATTTGCAATAATGTCTTGATAGGGTTTTTATAAATACAGGGCCGAACAGTTCACTATTTGCAATAATGTCTTGATACAGTTTAAAATGCAGGACCGAACAGTTCACTATTTGCAATAATGTCTTGATAGGATTTTTATAAATGCAGGGCCGAACAGTTCACTATTTGCAATAATGTCTTGATAGGATTTTTATAAATGCAGGGCCGAACAGTTCACTATTTGCAATAATGTCTTGATACGGTTTAAAATGCAGGACCGAACAGTTCACTATTTGCAAGAATATCTTGATAGAGTTTTATAAAATGCAAGACAGAACAGTTCACTGTTTGCAATAATGTCTTGATACGGTTTTATGGTGACTAATCGCAAATGTATAAAATGACTTGGCAATAATGCACCGCGGTCGCATTCGTAAAGGACAAAATTCTAAAACACACACACACGATATACGCAGAAAACAACTTCCTTTTTAGAATATAAAAAAAAAAAAAAAAAAAATAGTACTCTTCGATAATTGAAGCTGTATGGGCTAATTCCCTTTTGAACGCAACCTTATTAGGTAGGGATTATGGCAGACAAACATTACAGAAAAAAACAAAAATTGGTTGAACTTTTTAATATCTAATTACTGCTTTGTTCAGCAAATGCTTCGTGTGATTTTCCGAAATCATGCAAGTGGGAATGACCGATAACATCCGACTTAAAATCCTGATATCAAACTTGCCCTAGAGGTAACCTCCCGCACTGCTTTGGACCACATCAGTCTTAGAAACTACTAATTAGAAACGGCAACGAGACATGAATATGGTCCTTTAAACAAGATGCATGGGCTTTACATGTACCATTGGGTGCAATAACTGCAATCCATACAAAGCTTACACGATACATGGTAATCACAGATGGAATGCAAAATTTATCTTCTCATGTAAAGTCTGGCTATCTTCAATGGTACTGGGAAAGGTTTGCTTCTAGACAGAAACGATGGTACTGCACTACTAGGTTAACGTATTAAAAAATAAAAACAACGAGGGAGTTACGAGTAATTATTCATTATGTAAGCCGGTAATAGATTAGCCTGTATCCAGTCTATTATATCCTTCTCTCCTAATTTTTTTAAACACATTTTTATATATTCTATATTTATTCATATTGATAATAAGGTCACTAGCAAATTTAGGATCAGTGATCATAAACTTACCTGTGTGGAGTACAAGCTAGCAGCTGATCTTACGCAAGTTAACCAATTTTTGGCAAATTCTGCCATACTGAGAAAAATCACCGCCTACTTTTCTTAAATATACACTAGCAGAAAGAATCTTTCTTGCTGTTCGATTCATGTTTTTAAAAATAGTATTTTCCTGAAATACTAATAATTCAGGTCAGTTGCCATACAACGCTTTATAACTGACAGTAAAACATAGCAGTTGCGATACAATAAGACAGTCGGTGACATCATTTAAAAAGGGTGAATACGCCTTGCTCACAAGAATATGGGTCTAGTTATTTCATGCTGACGGTATCCAGAGCTGCACGCAGATTCCTATCATAGCGCTTCTTACGAAAGCCGCGATGGTTCAGTTGTTAGCGTGCCGGACTCGCGATCAGAAGGCACATGTTCGAATCCTACCATCTCTGCCGCTGTGTGTCCCTGGGCAAGGCAGTTTATTTTAGTTGCAGGATATAACCTTCATGTATCGCTGTGCCGTAAAACACAAAAAATACTAAAAACACCAAGTGTTGCGGAAATAGTGATGCATATCTAATAGATGCCGATAGTTTATTGATCGATCGATAATCGAATCAATGGTTTCTTTATTGGTTTACTTTTCTAGGCGGTGCTGCAATAGTGACAATAAAACTAATAATAGAGACTAGCGATTATTTAGATAAAAAGGACACATTAAAATGAACGACGCACATTCTCAAGGTCCCCCCCCCCTTCATAGACCTCGATCTATAAAAATACATGGATAATACAAAGTTCGCACAAAAACAACGTGATGTCTGATCCCTAAATGTCAGGTGAACAAATCATCAACGAAATTATCCATGCTACTAGAAACAAAACAAAAAATAACAAACATTCAACAGAATAATTGGCAAGTGTAGTAAGAGATAAAAATACAGGTCAATTAACAATGTGTTCGGCAAGTTATAAACAACTCTCACAGTATCTTATAGTAACACGAAATTCCAAATGAAATGACAGTTCATACAACAACAGCAAAAATTACTCCTGTAAAATATCAATATGACGACGGCTGAAAACACCATTTGTGGCATCACTGTGTTTGTGTCGATTGGCATATGCTTCGGTACCCGATATTAATACATATAATACAATATATACTGAAAAATATGACAAAACACTGACAGTAATATTAAGCAAACTCTACATGTATCAACAGTTGTCTAAAGACTGCATTTTCCAGTACCAGCCAGCCACATTCGCACGTTTCTTTTCTTTTTTTTATATATTAATTTTAGGGAAGAAACTGTGAATGCATTTGGAGGAATAATATGTTCTGATGATTTCTCACATATGCCGGAAGTCCGGCTAAATATGCATGCAACTAATAGACAAGTATATTTTGCCTTAATGTGTACAATGTTTTTGTCACGTGACTGAAAATAGTTCCAATATATGTAGATTTTCCTAATATGTTCGAGGCGTTTTCCGCTTATCGGAAAGGTCGACTCCTGTCTGTTGATACATTTTATAGCTATTTTTAACGCTGTCTATTATATTTTGTCACGTCTTGCTCTTTTGCTGTTGCATCTTCGTAATACTGTCGTGTTATGATTTTATCATTGCTGTTCGAGCCTAATATTCCATAATCGCTGCTTGGTTTTCTCTTGTGTAACAGTATTTTCCAAATAAAGTATTGTTTATCAATCATATTTTCTTCTATGGTACCCGGCCTAACTTGACAAGCCGATGTAATAGGCCATTCGGAACATCCTCTGGTCTCATTCGATACGAGTCGAATAATTTCGACTCTCTGAAAGAGACTCCGAGGTAGTCGTAGTGATTCTTCCCGATTGGTAAGTTTTTGGCTAACGAACATCCGACTAGATGTGCGAAGAACAGATTTTTTATAAAAAGATAGGTCCTGAAAATAACACCCGACGACTTTTCAACAATCAATGAAATAACCCGCACTTTTAATTTTTAATGTTATTCCTGCAACTTTGTAATGAAATAATTAAAGAAATCATTCAGTTTCAATAGCTTCAAACGATTGCTTACGTTGTTGTTAGCG
Organism: Margaritifera margaritifera; assembly: GCA_029931535.1. Classification (NCBI taxonomy): domain Eukaryota; kingdom Metazoa; phylum Mollusca; class Bivalvia; order Unionida; family Margaritiferidae; genus Margaritifera; species Margaritifera margaritifera. The sequence goes on from JAQPZY010001654.1 coordinate 5,268,462, forward strand.
ATGACACATCATCAAGTCATTGTGACGTTAATGACGTTAATATGATGAACTGACAACCACGGGCTTGAGGGCAGTTCAAAATGGCCATAATTTACATCTGAGGTTTTTTCGATTGAGGCCGGTAGCTAGTTAAGTCTGTCTATCGAATGATTTTTCAGTGAGGTCATTCGCACAACCGTGACGTCTTTCCCATAACGGCTAGTTTTGGAAACTTTCCCTGGACTGCAGTGGTTGGTTGGTTGCTTCACGTCGCCGCGGTGCATCATGTGAAAAAATACGGAGATTCCGAACTTTCACTACGATGGAAGATGTTATCTGAGGTCTCAGGAACACTGGAAGTGTGACGCAGTTGTCGGCGAATGATATGGTCGTGCATTTTTCGTACTACGCTCACAAGTGTAAAAGTACACTTAACGGATAGAAATAAAATTCATTGTACGTGATTAAAGCTTTCACTGTTTAGTCAATGGTTTTATTCTGTTTGATCAGTTAATGAACCGAAATGTGTTGGCCATGAATAAATCTTAGCCGTAGCAACTAGATAAACTCCGTTTTATATTTTCTGCACAATTCTCAAAGTCTTCGTAATGACAATTATTGGCATACACTCTAAATTTATGACCAGAGGGCTAATCGCTGCACGTGCATGATTCATCGTTAGCCAATGAAACAAGACAGGTATAATACTCAGATAAAGCCGCGGCTCTATGCACTGACTAACGCTAATTCCAATAATTTTGCAAAAGCAAACTACTTCGGCAATGATTAAAGCTTGTCTTTGTCCCCAAAAATTAATTTAGTTCATGAACCCATTGATTTACTATTTATTAACGAAGTATATAATTCCCAATCACAGCCAAAGAACATCAGTCGGAAATTTTACCTCTTTTCAAAAATATTGTATCGACATCAGACTTTGAAGAATGTTTTTAAAACAACGAGTCTTGATTGCAGAACGCTGTAAATACATGAAATTGGCCAAAGGAATGAATAAATGAAGAAAAATCTGATAATATTATGTTCATTACATGCGGTTAAAAAAATCCATTGCGAAAACAAATTAATCACTAACATTGAAAATAAGGTAGTAAACGAGCTTGAAATAGTCGGGCATGGCGATTTCAATATTGTAATGGTTCATTGTTTCTCGGATGTATAAAGCGCATGTATCTAAACAATGGCCATCCTCCTTTGATTAATTCGAATGTATAGAAATAGCTAGCTCTTGGAATTAGACCCTCAATAAATTTTGATAAATTGCTTCCTTTGCGAAATAGTAAAATGGATGTCTGGATGGAGGGGAATTTTTTTTATTTCGTTGCGTGTACCATTATTACGTGTAATTCTGACTAGCTTAAGTTTACTGTGAAATAAGGTAAAAAGTTTGACCTTCTGGACAAAACTCTAATTGTATTTACAGTGGTTAAGGGCAATATAATAGCTCTTTCTGACACGTCAATCAACCTTGCTTGGCACCTGCTTATTTAATGACCTATGGCCAATGTAACGGCAATCAGCTTACGCCTGGTCTGAGTAGTTGCACCGTGTAATGACCACTGGTCAAAGGGAGGGTAACCTGCTTACGTCTAGTCTGAGTAGTTACACCGTGTAATGACCTATGGCCAATGTGACGGCAATCAGCTTACGCCTAGTCTGAGTAGTTGCACCGTGTAATGACCACTGGCCAATGGGAGGGAAATCAGCTTACGCCTGGTCTGAGTAGTTGTACCGTGTGGGTCAACATCTGAGAAATGTTCCCACACCCTGGTCTAAAATAGAGGATATATATATATATATATATATATATATATATATATATATATATATATATATATATATATATATATATATATATATAAATTTTCAGTCAAAATATCTCAGAAACTATTGTTCTAATTTTGTTAAAATTTTAAAGTCGTGTACCTATTAGTTCAATAAATAAGAGTTGTTAAACTTTGAAATTTTGTGATTATTAGAACAGATTTTTCTTATGTAAATGAGCAAATTTCGTAATGGTCTATTTGCGGGTAAGGTGTGAATTTAGTTGGTTTCAAGTTTTGTGCAAAACAAAAGGCAAGATATAATTGCATGTCTCATGAAAAGATAGGATATTTTTTGTAACAGTGTCAGAGAATGGGCTGAATTTTGTATGCAATACGAGTTGCAATTACACCCACCCACCTCCACCACAACTCCTCCTGTAAATTATGACCGCTCGATAATTAATATCCTGCCGTGGTCTTGTGAATGCTTTGAACTGATTTTGATACATTATGAATTGATTTTCTGATACATTCTGAATTGATTTTTTATACATTCTGATTTTGATACATTCTGAATTGATTTTGATACAATCTGAAGTGCACCAGTTAGTCATAGGTCTTGTTTAGTACTGTTGGAATTACCTTATCGTCACGTTTATTTTTTCTTTCATCGTTTTGTGTAAGGGTAAAAAACTAATTTGCTCCAGGTACTGGTCATTGGTAACTTTTTTCCCACGCACAAAAGAAACAATTTACAAACTCCACCGACCACATCTCAAAAATTAACTGGTAGACCGTTAGTTTCAGTAACATGCGTCTTTCTCTTCGATGGAACAGCTGCCGGTACGAGACAAGCTGGTACACACTGTATTTATCATGGCATGCGCGCTTCCGCGATAGACATCTTTGGCGTTTTTATTCACCTAATTAAGAGCCAGCCTGAACGAGACTGCGTCTGCAAGTATTTGCCATTTTTTTTCCGAATGTTGGTTGTTTCTGAAGGCACTTAAGTGCATTCCACAAGGACAAGTCTTGACCCTTGGATTACGAGCCCATGCTGGACTCTAATATTTGAGGCAAATGACTTCTCTCTCCAGCCAGAATAGGTTGAAGTTGATTAAATAGGGAGAAGTGATTGTAGAAAGTTCAAAATGTATACTGTTTAAAATAGTCGCTTTAAACTTCTGTTTTTTGCAAACTTTCACGTCAGATGAATAAAATACTGATAAAATAATATTAAAACTTTATAAAAAATTTTTTTTAAAACTTGTCTAATTTACCGTCACCTCGGTTGTTGTATAAAATAAGACGGCAACCTTGAAAATAGGTTACAGTCGAAAATCTGCAACAGTTTCCATGGTAGAAATCCCATGTTCGTATGTTTATAACATGAAATATTGCATGAAATGATTAATTTTGTTAGTACTAAACCTGGATACGTCCACTGAGTCATGCATGAAATGATTAATTTTGTTAGTACTAAACCTGGATACGTCCACCGAGTCATGCATGAAATGATTAATTTTGTTAGTACTAAACCTGGATACGTCCACCGAGTCATGCATGAAATGATTAATTTTGTTAGTACTAAACCTGGATACGTCCACTGAGTCATGCATAAAATGATTAATTTTGTTAGTACTAAGCCTGGATACGTCACTGAGTCGTACTTAGCTTCTGATTGAGCTACAAAAATGTAATTTGTCACCGTTTTTTTTCAAGGATCATGGGAGAATTTTCGACGGGAATTCCATAAATAGCAGTGTAATTTCTAGCATTTATGATCATTAAATTAGCACGAAATTGACAAAAGAACATAAACTAGGAAAAATTGACATAAAAGTATACTTTTTTAAAATTATTTATACATTGTATTGAAACAAAAAGGGGTAAAGAGAATATCGTGAAATCATTGCAAGGCAAATGAACTTCGCTTTTTGGGACTGTTTAGGCGAAATGACAGACTCGAGGACGACTATTTTGCTCTGAATCGTCAGAGAAATTCTGGACTCCTGCATGTATGAATGACAGGGAGAACCTACAAACAGAAGTTGAAAAAGGGAAGAAAGAAAGAAGAAATAATGAAACAACGGTCTTAAAACGGTAAACTACATGTCTCTTCTGCGCTGCCGTCAGACTAATATAGTTGTATAGCAAAAATCTACCAAGGAATTATCGTGTCTATTGCACAGAAAACCAAAATTTTGTGACCTAATTCCAGGCATTCGCAATTTCGAGGTCAATCCTACGGATCATGCCTCGAATGTATACCGATAGGTGCCATGCGAAAACCTCGGCTATTTACGAAACAAGGATTCACCCAGAAGTTACAAATGCATCAAACTATTTTTTCATTCGTATCTTCTCAGTCAATCCTACGATAGTAGAAATAATCTAGGTTTCTTTTATTGCGGAGAAATTTCCGGCGCACAAAATGTATGATTTTTCTGTAAATTACTGCGCCGACTTACATCCGATGCATATTTTTGTCTCGCAGAAATAGCCGAGGCAGTTTTTAATGGATTTCAGACTAGGGTCAAATGACGGAATCCAGGCTAGGGTCAAAAGACGGAAACCATGCGTGGCGAAAAATCAACGCCATCTACAAAATGTATTCAAGAAATTATATCCTGGTAAAGTTATGCGTGAGGTAATAAAGGAAATACGTCATGAGAATGGTGTAGCGGGATATTGGACAAGAGTGAAAATAATAATAATAATAATAACAAAATGTGTAGAGTTACGGACTATTTACTTGGTTAAATATTATCGCAAGAATTGCGTACGTGCAATAAACTGATGCCTGGCTGTAATTTGGTAAGACTGTATTGGGAAGGTTAGACTTTTCATTTAGGCCGAATTCCCCGTGACTTTTCAATTGTAGTTCTAGTATCGTTCCTTACATGTGCGTTCTATATCGGTCCACATGGGTTAGATTCAATCGGTAGCGTCTCGAGGGACTCGACTGAATACCCAGTTGAGTTGTATTGGTTTGTGAGTTTCGCATTGATTTTGATGCGAATAACCTTGTGGTTATTCATTCGTTTTCTGAAATCAACGATTTCACCAATATATTGAGTGGCACCGATCTTGCATGTCAGGATGATTACATTTTGATTGATAGTAAAGCTAAGACCTGTCGTGGAACTTATGAATGATTTGGTCTCGAGCATATGCTTGCAAATTAGGCACCGATCGTCTTTGCAGCATTATGTGCCAGAATCTGTGAATATATATCCCAATTTGACCTTTTTACACGAAAAAAATCCCAATTCCACGGACCCCGGGTCCCGTTTTGAAAATGGTGGGAAAATCCCTGTTACCTTTTAGAAGTACCTGTTAACTTTTATTTGGAAGTGTTTATCTACTGAAAGATTTTAGCAATCTTTTACCATTACATTTTTACAATCTTACGTTTCCTCGGGACTAAACAGCCATGATTGTGCTGATGTCCCATTAAACCCTATTTATATGTACATGCATATGTTCCGGATCCCCTCCTTGCACCCTCTAATGATGAATCGCGTGCGCTGATTGCAAAAAGGCGGAGGGGGAGCGTAAACATTATCACCGGTGCTAATATTCACCAGAGTTTGACGCCCACACAGAAAACATCACGTCTATCGATCAGCACTGAGAGAAGGCAGCAAACACCTGGCGAATAGTACATTATATGACTAACAAAGAGTTGTACTCGATGAACTATGCTTCTCTATTCTAATATAAACAAGTGATACTGGGGTGGGGGTGCGTTCAGCTAATCTGGTTACACAACTCCTTGATGAGCCCTGGAAGACACCGGGAAGAACCACCGAAATCACGAGAAGCTACTGGCGAGCTTTTTCACATACCCACGTTCGTCGAGCCGAGACAAATTGTTTAGGGATTCATAAGAAAACAGGTAGGATAAGATATACTGACAAAGGCTATGAACCAAAATAAGTGTGTTGATCGAATTACTTACCTGTATATAATGGACGATAAAGACACTGATATGACGATAGCGTGTATTTATCTATATATAGGGTTTAACCGCATATCAGCACAATCATAAGCAGAGTAAGTCAAGGTATCCCAAAAAGTGTATAAAAGAAAGATAAAAGAAGACAAAAAGGCTACAAAATTTAAAATATAAAGTCATTTTTTAAAATGTAAACCGCACTCTTTTAAAAAGTTCAAGACCTTCTCTGTTGGAACATCATGGGACGCATCACAGCGCAAAACGACATGAAGGAGGGTGCATCAGACCTATTTTACATCCCTGCGCCCGCAAGGGGGTGATAGGAAGACAGACGGATGGATTGAAATAATAAATGTAAGAGACGAAATCGACAAGTTAAATGAGATTTGAACGAACGTAAAAATAGCCACCTACCTGCTCATTAGGTGCCGTTCCCCATTTGGGGGCATTAAGGGCCGATTTTATTCCAACTGCATCCTGGTCCAAACTGCCCACCAACTTAGGGGCGTGGACCCGACAGTAGACGTCCGGCTCGTTCTCCTGATCCCACTGGAACGTCCGTAACGTCAGCTGCAGTCCACATGTACGGCATCTGAAGCACCGGCGGTGGAATAGGACACCTAAATCAATCCTTTCCACCGGATAGACCCTGTTCTTACAACGGTAACAGGGGTCAAGGGGCTGAGATCGGGGCTCATAGTCGTCCCCGCCCTCATCCGAATCCCCGTCACTCGACCCGTGGTCATCAAGCTTACTGTGATACATTGGCTGTGTAACCTACGTTACCGTCTTGTGAAGTTGAAGAAATTCAACGTCAATTTTTTTTTTTTTTTTTTTACACAGGAAGCATGAAACCTTGAGGAAGTGTTAGCTTTATGTACATTATCAAATAATGACCAATTTTCCTCCTTGTGTGTGATGAAAATTGTCAATATGTCTCGCTCTTTGGATAAATATCCATCATCTTTCACGATACCCCTGTAACCTAGTTGTTCCTTAATTAAATTAACGAAGACCTTGCCCACTTTGAAACTCCGAGTGGCTCTTTAATCCACGAATGAGAATCTGTCTCTGATGAACTGGACTAGCTCAATTAAAGAAAAATTACATTTTTCATTCTTGTCACTTGTGTGTTCTGCCAAGTGATAGTACATGTGTACACAAGAGATAGCTCCACTGTTATCTCTTAATTCATCACTTGAGTCGTAATGCACCAGCAACAGGGATTTAGAATACATTAATCATGATAACATGATTTTCATAGCTAATATAAATCCCTGATAAAACACGGTTCGTGTAAAGGAATTCCGCCCATTGTCAATAACCATCCGATTTAATCTAACTTACCGGAGCACAGTGCATGTCTATGTGTTGGCAAATGTCACACATTTGAAGGTTTTGTAGCAGATGTGTTCATTCAAATATTGTCAAGGGCGAGGAAAACAAAATTATAGCAGCAAGAGACGGGGCTCTGTACATGTTACAGTGATTAATGCCTGAGCGACGACGGTTATTGGGCGACTAACGATCGATAATTTGTAGCAAGTAATACAATGAACAAAGCTCTCCAAGAAAGACCATTATATCAATATTAAATTACTCTGACTCATTTGGAGTACGTTGCAATATCATCTATGAAGTCTATGTATCGAATATTGGATGTAGCATAATTTTAAAAAAATCTAGTCTTAATCCAGAATTTTAAGCTTACGATTTAAATCTCATAAAAGAAGGGGAAAAAAACCGACGCAAGTTCTAATTTTAATGAGGGAGAGCAACTAAGGGAGATAGTACAACATAATAAGAAGCATGTTAGTGTCGAAAGACATATTTGTATCGACTTATCTCCCTTCAAACTGTTCCAACAAATGATGACAACAGACAGTACGGAAATTACAAATAATTCCACATATTTGAATCATTGTCACATTACATTGGTAGGGGCATTGATTTTAGTCAAGTTTATGAATGTTTTTCATCTTTACGTTATCAAAACTGTATCTGTCAAATTTACATCAACAACAGAGAGACTGGTGTCCATTAACTTCGGTAAACTTCGGAAAAGACTGTCAGTGGAAGTCGGAAATCTCTCTTGCCTATGATTTTTCCTCCAAGATATGTACTTGATATTTTCGATCTAGTCACCGTCATCATCATGATAAGTCCCCCAGTCCCTTATGATACATATAAATAAATGAAATAAATGCATGTGCAGAGAAAGATTGTTTAGGTGAAAAACGACTGCTTATATATATATAGATATATATATATATATATATATATATATATATATATATATATATATATATATATATATATATATATATATATATATATATATATATAAGCATCTTTGATTAAACTTAATGGTAGGCTTTGAAATTTCATGTTTGTTTCTAAACATCGGAATATTTCCAATTCTTTAAACTGAAAATTTATATGATCTTTTGAAAAATAATGGAAAAAGAAATCAATAATCTTTTCTTTCTAAGTATAGTTGTCAACAATGTTGTCTTTTATGTAAGATTTTGTTTTATATATCCCGCCAGAAATAACCTACCTAAATAATGTATACTCAAACAAACAAAAACACAACACAATTTAATCTGTCTATGAAATTAAAGAAACGTAAATAAGCAAAACGTTATTATGGCCACTGTTCAGAATTTGTTTGAAGTCAGAATTTTAGCTTTGATGGGTCATCTCATATAACGATATTCTTACATATCAGTCAAATCTGCCTGGGTTCTGGACGATCCTGGTTTATTGTATTCAATATTAACACTCATTTCAAGGTAATCATATGCCATCTATAAGTTTTTTTTCTTCTTCATCAATTTAATTGTTTAAAATAGTAACAACAATAATTACAGTCTATTGGCGTAAATCTAAGTATATTATTTTATTGGAATATAAAGAGGCTAAAGAAGGGGCTTAAGTAAGCGTTTATCCTTGTGTTAGAAACTGGTTGAATGACTTCTTTTATTAATCATCAGTTGAAGGAAAGAATGGAGACGGTGCATGATTGAGCAAAGCAAGAACGAATTTTAGATATTATACACAAAGAAAAATCAATAAAAAAAAAAAATTGCAGCCAAATAAAAAGCGCAAATTGATGTATATTTGTTTTTTTTTAAAAAAAAACAAAGTCAAACCATGACATTAAAATAAAAAAGAAAGAACGAGGGGATGAAACCGCCATATCTTTCGGCTCATTTGACATTCGGACCACCTCGGCTATTTGGCGAAAACCAATTAGACATTGGCAAGGATGTTCCATTTGACCCGTTAACTTATCAAAGTGTCAAGGCTATTAAGGACAATAGTAACAGAGATATAGTTTTTACATTTAAGCGGGTTAACCGTGAAGAAGAAAATAGAATAAAAAGAAGTTTGAATTCGAAAAAGGCTACTGGGCTGGTGGGTGGGAGAAGATCAAATTCCTGTTCAACTTTAAACTTGGGCATAAATTCTTGTTGGCCATGTTACACATCTAATCAAAAAAACACTACAGTCTAATTTTTTTTTCTTGATCCTCTAAAGGAAGTACAAGTAGTTCTGAGTTTCAAAAAGAACAATCCTCTTGATAAAAAGTACCAACAGACCAGTTAGCACTTTACCACTTATATCCAAACTGTTTGAGAAATCAAATGAGACCCAGTTAGCATAATTTTTTTAGAACATTTTTTAACAAATATTTGGCTGCTTTTCGAAAAGGGCATGGATGCCAGACGACTTTCTTACGTTTACTCGAAGACTGGAATAAGGCTCTTGATGAAAACAAATATGCAGCCGTATTTCTGATTGATTTATCTAAGGCTTTTGACTGTCTTCCTCGCGATAATCTCATTTGAAACTTAGGTCTTAAAGCAGTGGTGTCAAACATACGTCTCGTCAGACTCATTATTTATTATTATTTATTATTATTTCTGTAAAATCTTGCCCGCCATAGCAAATGAGTTTGACACCCCTGTCTTAAGGTATGTCAGATGGCTCAGTAAGTTTCTTTTTGAGCTGTCTGTCAAACCTTAAGCACCAAATGATGCAGGATGTCTTGAATAGCTGGACTGAAATTCAAAAAGGGGTTCCTCAGGGGTCGATCATAAGACCTTTACTTTTAATGTTTTTATCAATTATATTTTTTATTTCATTAAATATGGCGCTCTATGCTGATGACAACACTCTGTACTTTTCCTCTCTCTGATTGACTGGTTCACTGCGAACCAAATGCAGGCCAACCCTGAAAAGTTTCAAGCCCTCTCTTTGGGTAAAAAGACATAAAGCAATGCTGTAATAAACTGTGAAAAAAATTCTCAAACTGCTAGGGATTGATATTGACTACAAACTGCAATTTGATTCACATGTAAAAAAAATCTTTGTAGGAAAGCTTCAAGGCAACTAACTGTCTTGAAACGTATTTGTCAAATGTTGACAAGACTCAACAAACTCTCACATACATTTATCTTTTCCAATCTCAACTTTTGTCCCTTTGCCTGGCACATCTGTCCCTTAGCCTTTCACTTCTGTCCCTTAGCCTAACACCTCTGTTCCTTAGCCTGGCGCTTCTGTCCCCTAGCCTGGCACTTCTGTTCCTTAACCTCTGTCCCTTAGCTTGACACTTCTGTCCCTTAGCCTAACACTTCTGTCCCTTAGCATAGCACTTCTGTCCGTTAGCCTGGCACTTCTGCCCCTTAGCTTGACACATCTGTCCCTTAGCCTTGCACTTCAGTCCCTTAGCCTAACACTACTGTCCCTTAGCATAGCACTTCTGTCCATTAGCATAGCACTTCTGCCCTTAGCCTGGCACTTTTACAGTGATAAGAACACTACTCAATTTGAACAAATGCAAGAGCGTGCTCTGAGATTTGTATATGATGATTACACCAGTAGTTACCACAAACTCTTCCTTAAGGCAAAAATGCCAGCCCTGAAGGTGCGTAGACTTAGGTAAATGGCTCTAGAGATTTTAAAATTCTGAATAAGTGCGCTTCCCAATATTTGGATGATATGCTATGTTTTAAACACAATACATACACAATAAATAATAAAATATTTTAAATGTCCCAAGAATTAAAACCTCAATATATGGCAAAAAGTCTTTTTAGATATTCAGCTGCCATTCTATGGAATGAGTTTGCATATCACTTTAGAGAGGAATGAAAGTTTAATTTACTACATGATGGATCCTGGAATGGTATAGACTGTAAAGGTGGTCTCTGCGACCCCCCACCCAACTCTCCTACAATGATGACAACTAATATCCATGTTACAGTTTGTTTTACTGTCTTTGTCTTGTTTTATCTATCATCAAGTTCCCTAATGTTACCTCTTGCTTTAAGTAAGGTTTAATTTGCATCTCAGCATGCTTTTAGTCCTAAACTGATGCTTCCCTTTTAATTGAATTTAAAATTTAACTTACAATTTAAGTTACCTAAAAATTTTCTCAGCATCCTTCAGGTCCTAACATGTGTTATTTTTTATTTACCTAAATACTAAATTCACTTTAATTACTGCCTTTTTAAACTACTTTTCTTTCTTATATTTTAAGTTATGGACTATGTGATTTGTCAAATTGTATTTATGTATTATGATGCGTTTGTATGTCCTGCAGATCATGTTGATTTAATGTCTTTATTGTTTTTATGTAGTGTTGGTAAGAATCTCATTAGAATTTATGTTGAACTAAAGATTATAATGTTGTTGTTTTTCTTCAGAATTCTGTTAATATATATGTTTCATCAGATTAAAACGAGCCATTTCTTTGGTGACCATTCATTTGGGAGGTTTTGAGTAACTATCATAACAATATTTTCGTAGCTCTTGACGGAGGAGGTATTATGTAGCACTTCCTGGTCAGTACAGAGAGATGGCAGCTAACGTACTTCCCCCTCGTCTCAAGAAGACAGACTCGCTTAAAGTGGACAAATCAAAGTCATCGCTAGAAATTCTGCTGCAGATGGGTTTTTCTAAGCAAAGATCGTAAGTTAGAACTGAGATATTTATGTTTTCTGATAAGGTAGGAAGTGGGTCTGTGTGTGTTAGGGTGGCGACAGCACAGTTGTCCAAACAGTGGCTGACAGGAAGATGAAAAAAAAAACAAAACAACAGTTTCAGCAGTGTATATCTAGTGCTACATTATATGACGTCGACCCTGATATGCACGATTGTGTGTCGACCTCTTACTGCCTACCGTATATACCCGCATATATCCCGGGTCCAAATGCAAACAATGCGCCGTCAGATCAGGGTCTATGTTGTTTGTTCAACTGATTAATCCTTACAAACTACATAGGCCCAGATCTGCTGGCGCATTATGCGACGGCAGATCTGGGTCTATTCAGTTTGCAATTGGTATATGATTGTACGCGAGTATAGACGGTAAATACTCGATGCCATGTAGCTGTTATATCCGCTTTGCCAGGGGAACTGGAGGCTAGTTTACAAGAATACCTCGCATAGTTGGCAGCCCATATAGACACTGTTGCACAGTATCAAGTCTAATTACTCTATAGTTGTACTATACTTACTCTGATGCCTGTTTCCTGACAGAATTAAGTTTTGGCACAGTGAAGTAGTTACGTTTTTCACAGGTTGCCATTTCAGTTGGTTGAAGATCGATGGTTGCTGAAAAAACCCATTGTTGGTTGAATGTGATTAAACATATTCATTTCGTTCAAGATGACATCTTGTTCAACCGACTTCAGCATTCCTCAGCTACCATCACTCTTCAACAAACGGCATTGGATATATACAGATTTTGAAAAATGCAACCACTTGACTATGCTGGGATTTACTTTGGTAAGGAAAAAGGCATCAGAGTACATCAGGGATTTACAAATTTTGTAAAGTCAGACTGGAAAATTGAACTTGCCCTTGCAAAATTTGAGCTTGCCCCAAACATAATATTCGAACATGAGTAAAACAATAAGATAAAACAAAATATGGTATATTTTAAGGAAACAGCATTATATTTATTGAAACTTTTGTTAACTTTTTGGCACCATAAACCATATGCCAATAATTAAAGTTACAAAAAAATATTAGTGTAAATAATATGTGGAGATAGATATGTAGATTTGAAAGAGTTAGAATGCAGATATAGTTAGAAGAGCAAAAGCAGACATGTACATGTATGTAGACAGGTAAAAGGATTTGGAAATAGCTATATTTTAAGAGAGAGAGGGAGAAATAATGAAAGCTAGACAGTTTGTAATGATTTATTTATACTCCCAACTGAAGGATTTGTAAACACTTATTGTATCCATTTACTTAACAATTATCATCTAGCCATCTTGAAATCAGTAACATGCATCAAAATATTTGACAATCCAACTTTTGATAATGATTTGAGAACACTTATTTGTGTCCATTTAATTGTTTTTCAAGCAGTAAGTCTGTATCAGTCTACTGTAATTAGCACGTAAACAACAGATCATAAACACTACATGTGGGTGCCACATTTTCGTAACATCAATCATGTTTTAAACGAAATCCCCCTGGTTTTTACTCATTAGAGATAAATGCCTTGTATTTCCAAACACACCTGTCAATGAAATCTCATGAGTTGTATTATTAAGAATTACCTCCTACTCACCATAAAATTGTTGACATGCATCAAAACAATCTTTGAAAAGCTAATTGTTTAGAGTTGGCAATCTGACAAACTGCCAGAGGCTAACTTAGAACCTGAAAGTCAGTGAATCCTGGATACGTACAAATATTACGATTAAAATGTAACTGATAAGTTACAATATAAATAGTTGTTCCTTATTTGTCAAAATGTGCTTTAAATAGTAAATATTAATATGTCTGCGCGAGGAAATGCAAGACTGACCTTGATATTGACTACAAGGTGGACATGACACATACAATAAATGAAAAAAATTGTGGTCAATTATGTAAAAGAAGAATGTGCTACATATAAATACTAACTAAAGGTGCTGATATATGTACTGTGGCGAGATCACAGGGTATTAAACTTGCAGAACATAAAGCATTATGAACTGAACACAACCCCTTGTCAGTAAAATAGCTTGCACAGAAATATTGTTTATGTATTTTACCCAGACCACTGACATTCAATAAAATATCTTGTATCCCTCTCTCAGTTTTTTGGACTTGCCTGTGGGCAAGTGCCTTGCAAACTTGAGCTTGCCTGAACCAAATTTGAGCCTGTCCCAGGAGTCGGGCAAGTGGATTAGTAAATCCCTGTAATTATTGTATAAAAAGCAGTTTGACTCTAAGCTGTGCAACGATGTCAATATGGGCTGCCAACTATGCAAGATATTTTTGAAAACTGGCCTTCAGTTTCCCTGGCAAAGCAGAGTATTAAACGCATCCCCACCCCCGATCATACATATCCGGGTCCATGTTTAACATTGTAGGACTACCATAATTAACCCAAATTGTCGACTCTTCAATTTTCCAGACACCGTAATTTCAAAATTTGTAATAATTTTTAATTGTACAAAACTTATCTGGACACCAAGAATTTTTTTCTTTTTTTAATGCAAATGAAAATTCAAGTTGGAATGTAAACTAAGGAATGTATTACCTGTACTCGGGGATGATTCTGCTACATTAATTGGGACCTTCTGGCAGCCACAATTTCCATTGGCAATCCCAGAATTTTATTTTGAAATATCCCAATAGAAAGTTAGTAAATCTTGCTTGCCAGAATGTTTCCCTCATTTCATTCATATCCATACAATGTCTTACTAGAATGGAACCATAATGGTACCTTTTTCCTTACCAAAAGTTATCTTAATCATACAAAAGCTTGTAATTGCTTTAAAGTGCATTTAATTATAATAAGTCAGGGACCAAGCTGGACATTAATATTTGGATGAAATTACCTCTCTCTCTAACCAGAATAGGGAGAAGTTGGCGAAAAATCGGGAGAAGTGGGTGTAGAAAGTTCAAAATAGTCACTTTAAACTTATGTTTTTTCATATTTTCATGTCAGATTATCAAAGTGAGAATGAAATGTTATATAAATTTTGTATAAATATGAAAGCTTTTGTAATTTTGATTCACCACAGTTGTATAACATGGCAACGTCGAAAATAGGTTACGGTCTGAAATCTGCAACATTTTCCATAGCAGGAGTCCTCTTTTCATATGTTTGTATGATGAAATATTGGATAATATGTTTATATGATGAAATATTGGATGATATGTTTATATGATGAAATATTGGATGATATGTTTATATGATGAAATATTGGATAAAATGATTAATATTGTTAGTAATGGATCTGGGTACGTCCACTGAGTCATAATTTACTTCAGATTGGGCTAGAGAAATTAAATTTTTCACTTATTTGTCAGGGATCATGTGTGAATTTTTGGCTTGAATTCCATAGATAGCAATGTAATTTCTGGTATTTATGATCATCAAATTACCACCAAAATTGACTACAGAACCTAAGACTTTGTTTCTATCTTTCCACCTTCTTCTTTAAAGGGAAAATTAACACAAAAGTTAACATTTGTTTTGATTAGTATTGCATTGTATTGAAACAAAGTCAGTTGAGGGTAATGTCATGAAATCAATGTAAGGCAAAATGAGCTTCACTTTTTGGTCCTGTTTAGGTGAAAGGACTGGCTCTTTGGTGACTATTTCGCCCAAAGTGCACCTGGCATGAATCCTGTAAGTATTCAGATTCTCCAACATAGGTGAATTATCGAAAAGCTGAAAAGAGAGCAGACAGCTCCCCATTTTCAAAGTGAGGGATATTTAGTCCTTTCTTGATTGAAGCAGTATTGTTTACTAGCTGTTTGGATAGTTGACATTATATATTGGTATTGGTTGATGCACACATTTTGTGCTTTGAATTGCTTAAATTCAACACATGACCAGAGATTAGTCTTCCAGCGTATGCTTGGTCTAGCATGAAACACTAAATGACTTTTTTGACTGCTTTTCTAATGAACCAAATCATATTTTTTCTTATGACATTCTATTTCATGTTTTTTTTATATTGAAAATGGATTATAGTTTTAAATAGTGTTGAGTATTCTAGTTTGTTGACTTGTGTCTCTTGGGAAATATGCTGCAAAGATTCCTATCCTTTAAAACACAGAACTTTAATCTGATGTGAAACTAATGAAACTTTATTCCAATAACACCTCTAAGCAACAAACAGATGTATTGTGATGCAGCCTAAATTATATAACTGATTTTGGTGGTATAATACCGTATATACCTCATAACCCTCATCACTCATAATTTTTGTTGCAATTGATTTTCAGATGTCCCTTTATAGCAGATTTAAATATTATTACCATATATACTTGTGTATAATCCGGGTTCAACTGCAAACAGCATAGACCCTGATCTGCCATCGCATAATGCATAATTATGAGTGATGAGGGTGAGGTGGTTAGAAACCAAGTGCTGGTGAGTTAAAAATTCCCCAAAATACTTGTTTTGCAATGAAAAATTCCCCAATTCTAGGGATGGATGCCCCAAAATATTATTGTTGGAAATATCCCTGGTATTCAAAAACTGGTGATTGAATAGTCAACCCACAGGACATGAAACCTCTTTGGTTTGCCCTGATTTATCAGGTGGATTAATGAAGATATTGTCAATAGGCAGCAATAAAAACAAGCTTGTTAAAGTACTGATAAAGAAAAAATAACTTTTCATACAAGAAAATACAAGTTACAAGAAATTTTGTTTAACACCATTGGTCTGGATAAAATACATTAAACGCTAACTCTGGACAAGCTTTTTTACCAACATAAGACAGTTGGTAAAAATCGTTTATCCATGTGTGCAAGATGGGTACTATTTTTGTCTCCCTCCCCTGGGAAGGAGAGTGGTGGTGGAGGAGTCAAAAGGTTGAATTTTACTTCAGAAATGCCCATTGCTGTGACATTTTTTAATATTTTTCACAAAACTTCATATTTACCGGTAGTCATATCAAGAAAACCCATAATATATACCTATCAGATTTTGGGTTATGATTATTGCTTGATATACCTAATATTTAATGTATGGTATTCTGTATATTTATCCATATAAACCACTACAAGTTTCATAAAGTCATGGTAGAAACTGCCGTAACTGTATCAGTATTATTGTTTGTTTCTTACTTTTCATTTACATAAAAACAATGTCAGTAGACTTATGCTTTGTTATGTGTTTGTATAATAACTATGACAGATTTCCTACGAAGATACTTTTAAGAAAAATAAATCATTATTCTTGGTTTGGGCTTCAAATTTGCATGTTTTTTTTCTGGTTTTATGAGTTTCCTGGCATGAACATGGTGATAGTTTGCACCATTGTTTTCTCCAGGTCTTGATATCAACCAGTACTCAGTACCAAAGTAGTTTATGCTGTACACTGTACTTCAGAAGTACTTTTGTTTGATTTGTTTGCTCAATTCAGTTTCATTCAAAGAAATGCTTTTTCATTTCCTGATGTCAGCCAGTACCAAAATAATGTATGTTTTACATTGTACTACAGTAATAATTATGTAATACTGTTCACTCAATTTTCAGTTCATTTCAAAACTTTCCTAAGTGTAACTGACTTACGAATGGAACCTCAGCAGGGACTGAATGAATATTTATCATTTACCTGTATCTGTTAGGAAGTTTAAAATACACATGCCACATTTTGTGGCTGAATGTTATTTTAAAAAAAAAATTAAATCATCCCGACAGTCAGCTCACTTAAAATACAAATGGGGTCCAATCAGAAGGTTAAGCACTGGATCGAGCTGAAATTTTTTAGGCTAGATCAATGGTCAAAGTGATCTTCCCAGAAATTTTCGATAGCATCGGGGTAAGTGCGTTAGGGTCATGAAATGTTTTAAAAAGCATGCGTTAATGTCATAAAAGTGAAAAAAATTAATATCAATGAAATAAAAAGAAGTGCATATATTTACATAGTATTCTTTACTTAACTAGGTTATAACAAGGCTTAATGTCTATCTCATTTGTTTCTTAATTTAAATAAATGATGTACGTCTTTTCTTCTTTCACCTTATATACTGATTGCCACATAAAAATTAAAGCCATTTAAGGATTGTCCTTCAGTACTGATTGTCATCAGGTAGTTCAGTACCCTCTGTTTCAACCTGTTCCTTAAAACACTCTTAATTCTATTCATTGAGGAGAATGACCTTTCACAATCTGAAGAAAAATAAATGGAACATAAAATTTACTAATGATGTACAAAAGAGAGACAAAACTACCTGAATCCTAATTAAGTGAATTACCTAGGACAAATTCTTCAAGAGTCAAGACAGTGATGTGTTTTCAAATAATCATCACAGAATAAGATAATACATATTCCTTTCCATTAAGAACAATATGTCAAAGTGTTTGTTATTGTTTAATTTCTTCACTGAATCAATGTCAGAGAGCTTAAATATCTCTCTGATGCAGCCTACCATATATACTCGCATATAAGCCGATACCAACTGCAAACTGCATAGACCCAGATCTGCCGTCGCATAATGCATCGGCAGATCTGGGTCTATGCAGTTTGTAAGGACTAATCAGTAGAACAAACAACATAGACCCTGATCTGCCAGCGCATTATGTGATGGCAGATCAGGGTCTATGTTTTTTGCATTTGGACTTGGGTTATACGCGAGTATATACGGTAGGTTCCTAGGTCAGCTCAGGGTCAGCATAACTTGCCAGTGTGAAAAGCATGGGCCTCCTTATGTTTAAAAGCTAAATGAAATTTTTGTGTTACCACACATGCTCTTCTTATCATACATAATCTGACCATACGAGTAAAAAGATATTTATTAAATTTTCAGAGAAAAGGCAATAGCAGCAACTGGAGACAGAGGGGTTCAACTAGCCTCAGATTGGTAAGCTCTAGAATTTACCGTATGTACTCGCATATAAGCGTATACCAACTGCAAACTGCATAGACCCAGATCTGCTGTTGCATAATGCGCTGGCAGATCTGGGTCTATGCAGTTTGTAAGGACTAATCAGTAGAACAAACCACATAGACCCTGATCTGCCAGCGCATTATGCGACGACAGATCTGGGTCTATGCAGTTTGCTGTTGGTATTAGCTTATATGCGAGTATATACGGTAGTTCATATTTTGTTAAATGCTTTGACTGACATTCATAGCTGTTGAATCCACATTAGTGGGAAGTGAGATGTAGCTTTTCCAGCAGTATCAGCAGTAACAAAGGGCCACCTCACACTTCACCAAAGTAATTACCATTTTCTAAGTTCCTACTAAAATATTCTGTAATAGCCATATAGCGGTGGGCAAGACAAGGTGTCATCTTTTTCTAATGTGCAAAACAGACAAAGTTACATTCATATACAGTAAATAAATATAAAATATGTGGAATTAAAACAAATAATGCAGTGTTAAGAAGAATTTCAGTCATCTGGAGAGAGGCAGATGGGAAGGCCTAGATGGGCAGAGGGTGGCCAAAAGAGCAATGGAGTCCCCCTCTATTTATACATACACATTAGCTGGGATACAGTTTTTAATGCAGATGGTCACCTGCCTGATAAGAGGGGAGTCATTATAAAAATACCTTCGTTAGTTCAGTTTTTTCATTTCAGTTTATTCTAGATCTACTGTTCATAGTTTCAAATCTTTGTTCATTTTTTGTTCAGCTTTGAAAGGTACTTGAAGTTTTTGGGATTGCCTTGAAAAGTCCTTAAAGGAAAATGAACTGCTTGTGATAAAATGATTGTATTAAATGTAAAATGTATAGGAAATTTGGTATTTATTGTAGTTTTGCTTTGTAGTACTTTTAGAATGGATGAATTTTTTTATTTCTTTTCTGCAATTGAAACCTTTTCCAATGCACTGGATGTTGCCATATTTGTAAACTCTTTACCTTTGAAAGCAAAAATTGTTCCTACCTGTGACATTGTTTAGTTCATTCCGGTTATGCAAACAAGATGACAGTCAGTTGAAAGTGGCTCAAAGTTTTGATAGTTGTCAGAAAGTTTGGATTTAATTTGGATATAATTGATTTCATTTGAAAAATACACATCTTAGTATTATCTCAGAGTATCTTGATACAATTATTAAATTACATAATGACTAATTTATAGTTATCTTGCAGTAGTGAAAAGCTGTAGGTTCTCAGTAGGTCACACAAATCTGACAGCCTTATAAACTGGTTCCTCATGTACAGCTGTATATACTCACATATAAGCTGGTACCAACTGCAAACTGCATAGACCCAGATTTTCCTTCGCATAAAGCGCCGGCAGATCTGGGTCTATGCAGTTTGTAAGGACTAATCAGTAGAACAAACAACATAGACCCTGATCTGCCGGCACATTATGCGACTGCAAATCAGGGTCTATGTTGTTTGCATTTGGACAGAAGTTATATGCGAGTATAGACGGTATATCTTCACAATCTATATTCATTTCCTTTATTTATTATATAGTTCAACATCATTGTTCTGAAGTATTTTAGCAGTTCCAAAATTAATTTTATGGCTACAGCAAACTGGTTGACATATGTATCGTGAATAGACCCGATGTGACTTAGTGAAATCACAATTCTATCCATTATGGCGAATGACTTTCGGTGCCCAGACTAGCAAATGTTTGAAATTAGTCAGCCATATCTTTAAAAGTGCACCGTAGATTTTAATAAAATTTTGATATATTTCCATTCACTTAGTATATTCGTTCAAGGCACATATGAGGCATATAATTTGTTTTGCTTTAAATTTTAAAAAAGTTTTTTCTTACTCTCAAAAGTCTCTGAATTTGTTATCAAACTCTCCTTGAATTACCAAAACTGCCTATAATTTAATGGAGGAATACAAATTATTGAACTTGCATGTAATAAGTTGTGTAATATCTAGGAGGATCTTCTTTTTTTTTCTCACTGTGAAAGGAATATTATTATTTTTGGCTTGGAGAGAAGTATAGAGCCATTGACTTTTCAGGTCATTTTTATGTCAAGGGAGGCAACTCAAATTAAGTAACTGATTAGACCATATAGTACATATCTCCCTTGAATATGTTCCACTTCAAATATTAGAAAATGCTTGTAAAAGAGAATCCCACAATAATTCCTCAAATAATGTTTCAAATGTTAATATAAATTCTCTAGTGACATATGAAGAAATTTAGAAGAATATTTTAAAGATTGCTTAGAGCAGTCTGTTTATGATAGTAGAAAGGAGAATGAATAGTAATATCTACTAGGTTTATGATCTTCCATCTGATCTTATGTAATTTAGTATCCATCCTTTATGCCATCAGTGTTATCAATACTTTGAGGTGGAGAACATGGTGTTTTATATAACCAGATAAAAAGAAGACTGTGTGTTTCTTGAGGGTCTCATATATGTTACACGGTCAGACTTTTATTAGCATTTTTTGCACGTTGCTCCTTATTATGGTGGATATCAAAATGGATCCTGGCTCTGGCTGGAAAAACAATGCCTGTAAACAAGGTGCACATATTAAACCTAGTCATACCAGACTGACCGCTGATACTGATGATCTGACCCTTGCTATTGGTACACCTCTCCCTCAATAACTCACGCACAACGGGCTCCAAAAACGTAGACCGTACTATAAGCGAAGGCGCGAGTTACAGAGGGGCCTAAAAAAATGAAGTAGAGGATGCCATCCCCGCTGGACATCGAGAAAACCACGGGGGGGGGGGGTAATGGGGCTGTTTAAGAACTGAATTCTCGTTTTATGATTGCACTTTGAATAATTGTCAATTAAGAGCTTTTTCCTAATGAATGTTGTTCGCTTTTTTGTATCAGTTACCTTTATTTTCAAGATACCCAACTGCTGAAAGATCGTTAACAACATTGGTCCAAGCGATTTCACCAACACGTGTACGCGAAAACATTGTGTATTACATCACTTCTTTTTGTTGTTGTAGATTCACAACCAAACAAGATTCCTTTCTAAACAAAACTAGAGACATTTATTTCGCGAAACAGCCATTAATGTTGAAACTAAATTTATTTATTGTTCTATTAATAAAATATGGATGCCATGATTTAATTGCAAGTAATAGTGAAACTTCTTCTTGTCCTTGAGGAAATCACTGAGTGGCAATTTAGAAATTTTGAGTTCACTACAGATTCTGGAACTAGCTTCTCCATAATGAACCATATCTGTGAAACAAAGCTTTTTATTCACCAAGTACTGATTTTGCTTGGTTGCCTTACTATCTTTGATCACAATTGTGAATGAGTTGGCTAATTTAAGGTAGTTTAATTATATTACTTACATAATAATATTTATAACAGTGTTCGATTGATCAATTGAAATGAGTTGACTTGACACATGGCTTTGACCGCTGGATCTTGCACAGGTAGGATTTGCACGCCTTTTAACTTTTCTTTTATTCCACCCCCTTTATTTGATTTGATACAAAAGATGTAATTAACGTGATAATACAAAGCAGGTCTGCTTTTATCTGAGTGTAACAACGACAAATACTTCCGCAAGATAAAAAAAAACAGTTGGCACTTAATCAGGTTCTCATGGAAACGCTCATGGACATAGTTGTGACAGTTCAATGATATTTTCATGTTTGAATACAAGAGGGCATATTGCACTTATGATGATTACACTGAAACCAAATTAAAAGATAGAACTAAAACACAAATTTCACTTGACAAAGATTATTTAATTGGTATTTATTTTTTAAATTGTTGCCACCAGTAGGCATTAGTGACATATTCATTGATCGAAATTTCATCGAATATTGTTATTTACAGTTTACAGAGAATGTTGTTTGGAAAGAAAATTGAGAAAAATATATGACTTCTTATTAAAAGTTGAGAATGTCATGAGGTTGATTCAAATTTCCGCGTACTAACCACTCTTTTCGATGATAAAGCAAACGATATATCAAGGTTGCATTTATAAATTTTGATCGTGATTTTTCTCAAGTTCAACAAATAGGGGCCAATGTTTTTGGCATTTTCTAGTATAAAAAAAAATGAGATCCATGCCTGACCTCGCGTTATAATCGGGCTTGCGAGTTATCTGGGCGCGAGTTATCGAGGGATTGGTGTAGTGTGGAAATTACTGTATATACTTACATGCAAGTTAGATTCAACTGTGTACAGCATAGACCCAGATCTGACATCACATGCTGGTAGATATGTGTCTATGCTGTTTGTGTGGACTAATCAGTGCAACAAACAATATAGACCCTGATCTGCAGGTGCAGTATGTGATGACAGATCAGGGTCTGTGTTGTTTATAGTTAGATCCAGCTTGTGAGTGAATGAATCTAATGATAGTGTTCTTGAGTGAACAAGATATTATGGCTGTTCCCAATGATATACAACAAAAGTTTATACCATTACTCATGCTGGAACATTGAAGTTGATACCATTAGAGCATTACTCATGCTGGAACATTGAAGTTGATACCATGATACCATTACTCACACTGGAACACTAAAGTTGATAACATGATACCATTACTCACACTTCAACACTCAAGTTGATACCATGATACCATTACTCATGCTTGAACACTGAAGTTGATACCATGATACCATTACTCACAGTTCAACACTAAAGTTAATACCATGATACCATTGCTTACACTTGAACACTAAAGTTGATACCATTACTCATGCTTGAATACTGAAGTTAATACCATGATACCATTACTCACACTTCAACACTAAAGTTGATTCCATGATACCATTACTCATGCTGGAATACTGAAGTTAATACCATGATACCATTACTCACACTTCAACACTAAAGTTGATAACATGATACCATTGCTTACACTTGAACACTAAAGTTGATATTATGATACCATTACTCACGCTGGAATACTGAAGTTAATACCATGATACCATTACTCACACTTCAACACTAAAGTTGATACTATGATACCATTACTCACACTTCAACACTAAAGTTGATTCCATGATACCATTACTCATGCTGGAATACTGAAGTTAATACCATCATACCATTACTCACACTTCAACACTAAAGTTGATAACATGATACCATTGCTTACACTTGAACACTAAAGTTGATACCATGATACCATTACTCACACTTCAACACTAAAGTTGATACTATGATACCATTACTCATGCTGGAATACTGAAGTTAATACCATGATACCATTACTCACACTTGAACACTAAAGTTGATACCATGATATCATTGCTTACACTTGAACACTAAAGTTGATACCATCATACCGTTACTCATGCTGGAATACTGAAGTTAATACCATCATACCATTACTCACACTTCAACACTAAAGTTGATACCATCATACCATTACTCATGCTGGAATACTAAATTTAATACCATGATACCATTACTCACACTTCAACACTAAAGTTGATAACATGATACCATTTCTTACACTTGAACACTATTGTTGATACCATGATGTCATTACTCATGCTGGAATACTGAAGTTAATACCATGATACCATTACTCACACTCCAACACTAAAGTTGATACCATGATACCATTACTCACACTTCAACACTAAAGTTGATACCATGATACCATTACTCACACTTCAACACTAAAGTTAATACCATGATACCATTACTTACACTTCAACACTAAAGTTAATACCATGATACCATTACTCACACTTCAACACTAAAGTTGATACCATGATACCATTACTCACACTTCAACACTAAAGTTAATACCATGATACCATTACTCGCGCTTCAACACTAAAGTTGATGCCATGCTCAGTAAGCTCTATGAGGAATATGTAAATGTGATATATTAGAGACTAATAAACTTTACAATGTAACTTTCAGACCCACAAAAAACAATGCAAATATCTTGGATCTCAATTTTGATGGAACAATCTTATTGTCCATGGCTTTGATGAACCCATAGGTTGTGAAACAAGGGATGAATGTAAAGAAAAATGCGGGATGACCTTGACATCAACACTGGTAGTACTGAATGTGTACATAGACTTGGGAATGGTTAAAAACTGCTATCATTGGTTGGAAAATATATGAATTTCAGAGACAAATAAAAATGTACAGTCTAAAATAAAGGAAAAGAAAAATGAAGCTGGTAAACTGGACCAACCCCCACTTGGTCTCTGAAGATTATACCCAAAGTGTGAGGAAGAACAGAAGGGCATTATTTCAGTTTCTCAGAAATGCTTGAGATGATGATAGAAATGATGATAGAAAAGTGTGTCTGTTATTTAATAAACTGGCTATTAACAGCATATCATTTGTATACATTCCGAGTTGTTCACAAGTTAGTTAGCAAAGCAGTATTGCCAGATGTATGCCTGCAGTGCACAGGCACACAATAATGCATTTGGTGATGTTTTCTGCCTTTCACAAGAAGCAGCCAGTCAGAGCTACTCATGAGCCAAGGATTAAATTAGGAAATGTAATGAATTTGTTCCTATAATTAGAGGACTGTGTGTGTCTATACATAACTGGAAATTACTTAGACTTAAAGATATTACCAGTAAACTCTGTTTTGCATAATTCACTTCAGTTTTTATTGTACAAAACATCAGTATGAATAGACAGTGTACAACTACCAAATCAGAGTCACATGACAGAGGTGGGCTTTATAATATTACACCCAATGATGTGTGAATTACATTATGATATACTGTATATACTCACTTTTGTGTCTGATCCAACTGCAGACAACATAGACCCTGATCTGCCATTGCATAATGTGCCAGCAGATCAGGTATTATGTTTTTTCGACTGATTACTCCTAGCAAACTGCATATACCTACAGGGATGATTCTGCTATATCAATTAAGGCCGCCCGGCGGCCCCATATTTTGTTCGAGGCCCCAGATTTTTATTTTGAAATATCCCAATCAAAAGTTACCGTATATACTCGCGTATAATTCGATACCAACTTCAAACTACATAGACCCAGATCTGCCGTCACATAATGCGCTGGTAGATCTGGGTTTATGCAGATTGTAAGGACTAATCAGTAGAACAAACAACATATAACCTGATCTGCTGGTGCATTATGCGACGGCAGATCAAAGTCTATGTTGTTTGCATTTGGACCCAGCTTATAGGCAGTAATTCTTGCTTGTCAGAACTTTTCCCACATTCCATTCATATCTGTTACATGTATTACTAGATCGTAACCATATTTTTACCTTTATCCATACCAGAAGTCATCTTATCATACAAAAGCTTGCTAAGTGCATTTAATCATAATAAGCCAGGGTCCAAGCTTGACCCTAATATTTCCATGAAATTACCTCTCCAGCCAGAATAGGCGAGGTTGGCTAAAATAGGGAGAAGTGAGTGTTCATAATAGTCACTTTAGTCTAATGTTTTTGCATATTTTTATGTCAGATTATTAAGATGATGATGAAATATTATTAAAAGTTTTTTAAAATATTAAAACTTTTCTTATTTTGCTTCACCACAGTTGTTGTAGAACATAAAGAAGCAATAGGTTACAGTCGAAAATCGGCAACATCTTCAGTGGCAGAAGTTCCCATTTCATCTGTTTATATGATGAAATATTGGATAAAATGATTAATTTTATCAGTAGTGGACCCAGATATGCCACAAAGTTGTAATTTCTTTCAGATTGGGATGGCACAAAGTTGTAATTTCTGTCAGATTGGGCAACAACATTCAATTTGTCACCTGTTTTTCAAGGTTCCCATGTGAACTTTAGGCGTGAATTTCGTAGATAGCAATATAATTTCAGGTATTTATGATCATAAAATTAGCACAATAATTGTCTAAAGAACAAAAGACTTCTTTTTCAAACTTTCTGCCCTCCTCTTTGAAGGACAAACAGACAAGCAGACAATAAAATTGACGTATTACTTTGATTAATAATGCATTGTATTGACACAAAATGGGGTGGGGGTAATGTCATGAAATAAAAGCAAGGCAAATTGAACCTTCATCTTTTGGGCCTGTTTGGGTGAAATGACAGACTCTATGGTAGCATAGACCCTGTATGTATTGGGATTCCCCAACATATGTGCAGTTTCAAATAGCTGACAAGAGAGCAGACAGCTCCCTATTTTCATAATGAAGGATGTGTATTCCATCCATACTCAGAAAATGTTTGTTGTCTAGCTGTTTGGATTGTTGACAGTACATTTTGGTATTGGTCAATAAACGCATTTTGTTGCTTTGAATTGCTTATATTCAACACATGAGCCCAGATTCGTCTGCTAAGTTATGCTTGGTCTAGGATGAAACACCAAATGACTTTTCGACTACTTTACTTCTAATGAACCAAATCATGTTTCTTATGACATTCTATTTCATGCTTTTATTTAGAGATTATGGAATACAGTTTTAAAAAAAGTATTCGGTATTCTAATTTGTTGACTAGTGTCTGATTGGTAAATATGCTGCAAAGAATCGTATCCTTTAAAACACAGATCTTTAATTTGATGTGGAACTAACAACCATGTAATGGTGCCATATGGTCATAGGGTACCTTTATTTCGATAATACCTGTAAGTAACAAACAGAATTATTATAATTCAGCCTTAATTTTATGGTATGTTAGATGAATAAACAGATAAGTTTGTTTCATATTAAGGACTTGCTATAAAAAAACTAGTTTTTTATACCAAGAACACAACAACAACAGCAACTTCTACTACCAGTGTTATTTAAAAGGCAACTTCTCTACAAAACAAGGACAAAATCATATAATGACTGGTAATTTTGGTTTATAATATACATTTTTTTATATCTTTTATAAAGGGACATATGAAAAAAAATTGCAACAAAAATTATGAGTTCAAAGTTACAAGCCATAAGCCTATGTGTTAAAAATACCCAAATATACTCATTTTGCGATGAAAAATTCACAATTCTAGGGATGGGGTCCCAAAATGTTATTGTTGCAATCATCCCTAACCTAGATCTTCCAACGCATTATGCGGTAACAGATCTGGGTCTATGCATTTTGCTATATATAGTAGCACATGTACGGTAATGAATCAATATTGTTTCATGAAGAAATAAATATAAAGGGATGGTTGCAGAGAGGACAGATTAGTTTTTTCAAGTTCAAGGCAGTCGTATATGTATTTCACAATTATATTTACACGCCCTTAATCTAACATTTTTGATATTGGAGAGGTAGCTGGAGGACTGAAATTTAGTTTTGAATTTTTGAAGAGACCAATAGTGCATTATATTTTACCGTCTGCTGAGGGTTCTCTGCTTGTTGAGCATGTCGATTTCCACCCAGTGAGACAGAAGTATTTTGACATGAACTGCCTGAAGAAACTGTGTTAGGATGTACCACCCATGAAAATCTTGGACTTTTTAAGGGAATGTGGTTTATACAACACATTTTTAATCATATCAGTTATTTTATGAATATTTTACAGAATTTTAACATCTTTATGTTTTTATTTTATATTCTTGTACTTAATTTTAAAAATTTTTGGAACGGTTTAACTTCCTAAATTTTGTGCAGTTCATTTTTACATTTATCTTAGCTTTTCATTGGCACTATATAGCAACTTTTGTCTGAGGTGCCATAAAATACTACTTCATACATATTCCTTTCTGTAGAAATCAATCAATTGCTGTTGGAGTTGGCTCATTATTGTGCCCAATTCAATATTAAATGAAATAAAATAATGAATATAGTTGTCAGTATCTACCATTTATACTTGCTTATAAGTCGAGTCCAACTGCAAATTGCACAGAACCAGATCCGCTGTCGCATAATGTGCCGGCAGATCTGGGTCTATGCAGTTTGTTAGGAGTAATCAGTAGAACAAACAACATAACTACATAATGCGGCTGACTACCACATTTTATATTGAGGGAGAGCTATATATATGTATGAAAAAGGGAACAAAGTCCATGTGTCAATCCATTTAGATAGATCTAGGTCTATTCAGTTTGTAAGGACTAATCAGTATATATAATGATAATCCTAAAGCACTAGAAGCAGTAAAGTCAAGTATGAACATATTACTAATTTCCTGTTGAATGAATATGTATATTCATGGACCAAAGCTACTTTTCAAAATGCTAGTGTTTGTCTCACTTTTGAATGGCAAGACATAGGTACATGAATCACATCTCTAGTGATAGCAGCAGCATCATTATCAACGGTGACATTTATGTTAGAGTCGTATGTTAAAGTTTTTGAAACTTACCGTATATACTCGCGTATAATCCGGGTCCAAATGCAAACAACATAGACCCTGATCTGCCATCACATAATGCACCGGCAGATCAGAATCGATGTTGTTTGTTCTACTGATTAGTCCTTGCAAACTGCATAGACCCAGATCTGCCTGGCGCATTATGCGACGGCAGATCTGGGTCTGTGCAGTTTGCAGT